>JAGTJM010000007.1:600000-936502 GCA_020747015.1 Pyrenochaeta sp. MPI-SDFR-AT-0127 | reverse complement strand
AAGTATAAACTTCTATATTATAGGTTTCTCTAGTTAAAGTTATATCTATAGTATAATAATTTCTTCTATACTATTATTTACCTAATATATTCTATCTATCTTTATATTAAAAAGCTTTTATATTTCTAATTTCTATCTACGTAGCCTAGATATCTATCTATTTCCTATAAGGGTTTATAGTATATCCTTCTTCTTCTATATTTAGTATATATATATATTACCCTAGGTTTATAGGGTAGTTTTATTAATATTATCCTATCTTCTATAACCTATTATCTTTAATAGTAGTCTAGTAATATTATATCTACTTCTTATAGTAGCTAGTCCTAATATCTATTAACCTAATTCCCTAGGTATAGTTCTATTAGTAGAATATTTTCTTTATTATTATCTAGTATAAGTAGAGGTATATCTCTATATAGGTAGATAATCTTATTATTACTTATAGCCTCTAGCGTTTTTTATTAAGTATTATAATCTATTAGTTCTATAATCTCCTATTCCTTTATATAATAGTTCTAAACCTAACTAATTATATTAATTTATTAGGTAACTTTATTCTTCTACTTATAGTTTTAGTAAAGTATTCTTCCTTCCTATAATTATAGTATATCTTGTTATTTTTTCCTATATCTATCTTCTAGTATTTTACCTTCTAGCCCTTACTCTTATTTATATTATCTAGGTATATAGGTTCTAGTTTATTAGAAGTATAATATCTAGTAGTATAGTTATTTTAATTAACGCGAATAAAATCCCTTTATTTACCCTTATTAGGTTAGTAGCTTCCCCTCCTATAACTCTATTTCTTAAGTTCTAACTTATATAGTCTATTATTAATCCTTATACTTTCCTTTATAAGGTTATCTAATATATTAATAGTTATACCTATATATATAAGTTCTTCCTAGACCTATAGCTTTAGGCCCTATTAAAATATATATTTTAGCGCGTTATTATCCTATTCTATAATAGTAGTATATTATTAGAATTTATTAGTATAATTAGCTATAGATATCTTTTATTATAGTAACTAAATACCTTATTCTATAATTAGTTTCTCTATCTATAGCCTAAATACTAGACTAATTTATTTCTTAAACTTATCCTAGCTTTTAAATATTATAGTATTTTTATTATCTTTAATATTATAGTCTATATATTTATAATATAGGAGTTAATCTATTCTAGCGCTTCTCCTATAAGGTAGGTAGTAATAAGTACTACTTTATTATTATCTACTATATATCTATTAATATAGAAATAGATATTATATTAAAGTAGCTATAACTTTAGGGTCTTATAGTTACTATTATAGGTTAGGGGAGCTTTTCCTTTTAGCTTACCTAAGGTAATACTTATAGAGTTAGGGGTTACTATATCTATCTTAATATTACTTATTTTAAGAGTAATTAAAATATTAAAAGAGGTTTAGTATTTTTAGTAGAGTAGCTATAATATAAAGTAGCTAGTATTACTAAAGAGCCCTTTCTTAGTAGCTTCTAGATTAGAGTAAGTAGAGATAGATAAGTTAGTTAAAGTAGTTCTAAGTATTAAATAGTAGTATTTAATAATAACTTAAAATTAATTATAATATACTATAAGGGTATATTACTCTTATCTATATACTTAAGTAGTTCTATAGTTCCTATAGTATCCTAGGAGATCCTATATAGGATCCTATAGTATCTTATAGTACTTTATTCCTATAATATAGAATCTCTAGGATTATATAACTCTATAGGGTATATATTATTATTAGCCTAAGTTTAGGCCTCGCCTAATACCTATATCCCTTCTACCTCTCTACTTATAAGTGCCTATAGCCCTTATTATAGGTTTATAATAACTATAGAGTCCTACTATAGAATTCTATAGTATTCTATAGTACTTTTCTCTACGTCCTATAGAATCTTAGAGTTATATAATATTATAGGGTATATATTATTATTAGCCTATATTTAGGTCTTACTAAATACCTATATCCTTTCTTTCTTTACTTATAAGCGCCTATAGCCTACTTATAGATTTATAATAGACTATAGCTAAATACCTCTAAGTTAGAATCTATACTAGAATAGGGTAATTTCTACCTATACTAGTTAGATATAAATAGGTCTTTAGTCTAGAACCTTACTAGGCCGGCGTTAGTAGTCTTATTAAAATTAGGGCTACTAGCTAGTATATTATAATTATATAGTATATAGAATTAAATTATTTATAGGTAACTTAGTTATCTAGCTAGATTATATAAGTAGTTAAGTAGCCTTATTATTATAAGCTACTAAGCGTAAGCCTACTACTAGCTTAGTTAAATATAGGATATAACCCTCCCTATTTATTAATAAGTAGATTACCTATAGTAATAGAAGGAGAAGGAGATATATATTAGAAGGCTTAGGCTATACTAGCTAGGAACTTAGTAAGGTAGGTAGTTAACGTAAACGCTAGAAAGGACTTAACTTTAGGCTACGCCTAAAGTTTAAGCCTTTCTTACCTTATATTAGCTATCTACCCTACTAAGTTTTAAGCTAGTATAGCCTAACTTTATAGAAGTATACTATATTACGTGTATAAGTCCTATAAATCTTTATATATCTAGTAACTTAAAAAAAGGCTATATCTAGTAATCTAAAAAAAAAGTACGTCTAGTAACCTAAAAAAAGGTATATCTAGTAAGATAGCTAAATATTTATATAGCTAGTAACTTAATAAATTTCTCTTTACTAAAGAATTAGATATACTATTTTTTTAAAACTTATAATAAATCTTAGCTAGTAGCTTTAGAATAAGAATACTAGTTAAAGCTATAATATTAGTATATAATAATACTTTTAAAGTATACTTCTCTAACTATAGTTATACTATAGTTTTAGTTAAAGATTATAGATTAGTTATTACTATTTCTAGTAGTAGTATTCTTTACTTTATAGATATATTATTATTATACTAATAACTATCTTCTCTATAGATACCTAGTATTATACCTAATTATAAATCTCTTTTCTATACTATAGTACTATTTTATTTTATTCTTAATTTATTTTTATTATTATACTATAGTTATATTTAATTTCTACTAGTTAATATATACTTATTTACTTTTTAGTTTTATTAACTAGCTTTTTAAACTAATAGTTACTAGGTAAAGTAAGTATTTAGCCTCTATTTAGTATAGTAAGACTACTAAGCTATATAGCCTATATTTACTAGTAGATAGTAGTTTTATTATTTATTTTAGTACTTCTAGTAAGTATTAAACTATAAGAATATCTAGTACTAAGTTACTAACTTAGTAAATATAGGTTTAGGGTTTATATAGGGCTGTATATATCTCTCTAGTTTACTATATAAAATAGCTAAGCTCTAAGGTAGTTTCTAATATATTAACTCTATAACGCGAAAACTATACCTAAATACTTTTATATAATATATAAGGAGGGTAGCTAAGGTTCTTAAATACTCTTCTACCTCCCTCTCTTAGTTTAAGTAGAAGTTTTAGCTAATAGTTATAATTAAGGGTATAGTAGGGCGTATAGGCTTTAGCCTAGGGATTAAGATAGTAATTACGCTAGTGCCCCTACCTAATCTTCCTTTATCTATAGTAGTAGTAGGCTTCTACTCCCTATCTCTTAGTCCTATACTTATAAGCCTTATTTCCTAGATAGTAGCTAGTAATATTTACTCTTATTAGTATACTATTAGGGGCTTAGTAACTACCTCTCTACTTACTTAGGTAGGCTAACGCCTATATTATAAAGTAATACCCTTAGTATTACGCCTACGCTTTAGTTAGTAACTAAAGTCCTACTAATTCTTATTAGTAGGTACTATTTAGAGTCTATAGATTACTAGCTATACTAAATATCTACTAGATTCTTAGGGATAGCCCTACTATATATCTACGCCTTATATACGTAATTTAGTATATATTTTCTCCTCCTAAGAGTTATATATAGTAATCTATTTCTAGTAGTAATACTAGTTATTATTTATTATAGACTATCTCTTAGGGAACTTAGTAGAGGTAATTAAATTAGTTACCTATAGCGTTAGTACTATATATACTTTTAACGCGAGTAACTAAAGTTACTTTAGTAGCTCCCTACTTTATACTTTCTACCCCTTTAGGGGTTATACTTATATACTTTAGTACCTAGGTATAGGATTATTACCTAGTTAATTCTACTAGTAGTTATATACTTATCTTAAAGATTAAGCTATATATATTTAAGTATAAGTAATTATACTATAAAACTATAAATAGCTTATTAAATTAGTTATTATTTATTTAATAGTACCTTACTACTTAGATAACTATAGTAATTCTAGAGCTAATATATACTTAAAACCCTAACTTTAGGAGGGGTATATTTATTAGATAAAAAACTAACGCCCTTTAGAGCTTCTTAGTAATTTATAATAACTTTATAGATTATATAGCCTTATACTAGTAATAGTTTATTTAAATTTCTACTCTATTAACTTTTAATAGTAAGGTATTAGCTTACTATAGTTTTAATAGGTAATAGGGAATTAGGATTTAATTCTAGAGAGGAAGCCTAAGAAATAGCTACTATATCTAAGGAAGGTAGTAGGTATATAAATTACCTAATTCTAATATAGGGAGGTAGTAATAATAAATACTAATATAGGGCTCTTTTAGGTCTTATAATTAGAATAAGTATAATTTAAACCTCTTAATAAGGAATAATTAGAGGGTAAGTCTAGTACTAGTAGCCGTAGTAATTCTAGCTCTAATAGTATATATTAAAGTTATTATAGTTAAAAAGCTTATAGTTAAAACTTAAGTTTAGCTAGTAGGTCTACCTTACTATATATACTTATCTAGCTAGGCCTTTCTTCTAGAAAACCTTATACCCTTTACTAGGTATATTAGGGACTAGGACTTTTACTTTAAAAAAATTAGAGTATTTAAAGTAGGCCTTTACTTAAATATATTAGTATAGAATAATAGAATAGGATATATGGTTCTATTTTATTAGCTTCTAGGATTACTATAATAATTAATAGAGATAGTTAGGGGTATTAGTATTTGATTATTAGAGGTAAAATTCTTAGATTTATTAAAGACTAACTACTATAAAAGTATTTACTAAGGATATTTTTATTAATTAGTAAATAAAAGTTAGAGGATTAAAGATAATTAGATACTATTATAGTCTTAACTATAAACTATACTAACTAGGGATTAGGTAATATTCTTTTTTTAACTCGCTTAGTACCTTATAAGAAATTAAAGTTTTTAGGTTCTAGGGGGAGTATAGTTATAAGGCTAAAACTTAAAGAAATTAATAGAAGGATACTACTAGGTATAGAGCCTCTAGCTTAATTTAACTTAATATAGGGAAACTTACTAGATCTAGATAAAATAAGGATTAATAGATTAAGAGCTCTTTCTTAATTTTTTAGATAGTAGTATATAGCTATTCTTAGTTAGTAGAGTAATTTATCTACTTAATTATAATAATAAATAAGACCTTAACCTACTAAATAGCTAGGCTAGCTTTAGCTAGTCGCTAGCTTCTTAGAGGGACTATTTGCTTAAGCTAATAGAAGTTTAAGGTAATAATAGATCTATAATACCCTTAGATATTCTAGGCTATACGCGCGCTATACTAATAGAGCTAATAAGTTCTTTCTCTTAGCTAGAAGGTCTAGGTAATCTTATTAAACTCTATTATACTAGAGATAGAGTATTATAATTATTACTCTTTAATAAGGAATACCTAGTAAGCGCGTATTATTAGTATATATTAATTATATCTCTACCTTTTATATATACCGCCTATTACTACTACTAATTAAATAGCTTAGTAAGGCGTTTAGACTAGCTTAGAGAGGTTAGTAATAACTACCCTAAGCTAGAAAGTTTATTAAACTTAGTTATTTAGAGGAAGTAAAAGTTATAATAAGGTTTCTATAGGTAAACCTAATAGAAGGATTATTAATTATATAATAGGGGCTAGCGAGGGATTATATACTTTAGTGCGCCTTTCTTCCCTATCCTATCTAATACTACCTATATCTTTTATATACTAATTATTTCCTTAGTAGGCTTACCTACTAGTTAGATACTATAAAACCTTTTATAATTATAGTTAGTATTAGAAAAATATAATAATTATAACTTTTAATAATAGATCTCTTAGTTCTAGTATTAATAAAGAACGTAGTAAAATATAATAAGTAGTATAAATTATAGAATTTAGTAAATTATTAAATCTTTAAACGTATATTACGCCCCTTAGTATTCTATAGGGTATACCTATTTAAGTATTATTTATATCCTTAAGCTCTACTTAGTATTAGGTATTTATCCCGCTTTATACGTAGACTCGCCTTAAAGTAATTAGTAGCTAGTAATCTAGTTATAGAGCGTAGTATATTTTACACTTCTTACTATAGATATTAGTATCTATTAAGTATATTATTTTACTTTTAACCTTAGATTAGGTAAGGATACCTACTAAACTTAACTATATTAATAAGTAGAGGAAAAGAAACTAATAGGGATTACCCTAGTAACAGTAAGTAAAGTAGTAATAGCTTAAATTTAAAATCTAGCTCTTTTAGAGTCTAAGTTATAATTTATAGAGAGTACTTTAGCGTTAGTAGTAGTCTAAGTTCCTTAGAATAGGATATTATAGAGGGTAAGAATTCTATATATAGTTACTAGTTTTTAGTATATAAAGCCTCTTTAATAAGTTAAGTTATTTAGGAATATAGCTCTAAATAGGAGGTAAATTTCTTCTAAAGCTAAATACTAGCTAAAGACTAATAGTATATAAGTAGAGTAATTAAATGATAAAAAGTACTTTAGAAAGAGAGTTAAATAGTACGTAAAATTATTAAAAGGGAAGCGCTTATAGCTAGACTTACCTATAGTTACTTATCTAGGCTTTTACCTAGTATACTCTTCTATAGGTAGGCTAGTATTAGTTTAGATAGTTAAATAAAGGTCTCTATTATATACCTCCCTTTAGAGAGATTTTATAGGGGAGATAATATATAACTAGCCTAGACTAAAATCTACGTATCTACTAGGATACTAGCGTAATAGCTATAAGCGGCCTATCTTAAAATATAGACTAAGGAGTCTAATATCTATATAAGTATTTAGGTATTAAGCCTAAGTGCGTAATAAAAGTAAATAGAGGTAGGATCTCTTAAGGGTATACTATTAACTAATCCTAATATCTTTAGATAGATTTAAGTAAGAGTATAGCTATTAGGACCTAAAAGATAGTAAACTATACTTAAATAGGATAAAGCTAGAGGAAACTCTAGTAGAGGCTTATAGTAGTTCTAATATATAAATTAATTATTAAATTTAGGTATAGGGGTAAAAGACTAATTAAACTATCTAGTAGCTAGTTCCTACTAAAGTTTCCTTTAGGATAGTAGTAATATATTTAGTTTTATAAGGTAAAGCGAATAATTAGAGGCCTAGAGATTAAAATAACCTTTACCTATTCCTAAACTTTAAATATATAAGAAGTCCTTATTACTTAATTAAATATAGACACTTAAATATACTATTACTAGTAGGCTATTTTTAGTAAGTAGAACTAGTAATATAGGATAAACTAAACGTAGGGTTAAGGTACTAGAATATATACTTATTAGATACTATAAAAGGTATTAGTTTATCTAGATAGTAAGATAGTAGCTATAGAAGTTAGAATCTACTAAGAAGTATATAATAACTTACCTACTAAATAAACTAGCCCTAAAAATAGATAGTGCTTAAGCGTATTACCTATACCCTACTACTAGGGTAAGATTTAAGCCCTAATAAGTAGGTAGGCGTAGAGGCTTATAATAAAGCCTTAGGGGTAACCCTAAGTAGAATAGCCTCTAGTATAGATCTTAGTAGTAGTAGTAAATACTTAAATAAGAACTTTAAGGACTTAAGTAGGGAAAGATTCTATATAAATAGTAGTTAGATATAGGTTAGTTAATTCTAAGAGATAGGGTAGTTCTATTTTAATATTAGCGCTTACGCTATACCCTTAAAAGGGAAGCTAGTTAATATTCTAGTACCTAGATATAGATTCTCTATAGTAATATAACTAAGAGTAGAGACCTTAGTAGAAGCCCTAAGAAGAGTTCTCTTTTCTTCTTAATAGTCTATTACCCTAAAATTAGTTTATCTAGAGCTAGGGTTTAATAGCTAGAAGAGTACTATACTTTTATAATATTTAGTACACTCCTAATAAGCCTTAAAAATCTACTTAAAGAAATAGTTTTTATACTAGGTTATACTTATAACTATAGTAGGTCTCTAAGGTAAAAAGCCTCTAGTTAATAGAATAATATAGATAAGGGAAGTTAGTAAAATAGATCTATAACTTTAGGAAAAGGATTAGCTCTAAAGATTAGGTATATTAGGCCTTAGGGAGAAGCCTCTAGCGTAGAAGGGTACTAGCTATAAGGTAGGCGCCTTTTAGCGCTAGAGTATAGGTACCCTTAGTAGGCTTCAGCTATCTAGCGTACGTTTAATAACTAACTTAGAACTAGTATAGATAAGGAGAATCTAACTATCTAATTAAAATATAGTATTATAATTACTAGAAAGTAGTATTAATATAATATAATTTCTACCTAGTACTCTAAATATTAAAGTAAAGAGATTTAACTAAGTATAAGTAAATAGTAGGAGTAACTATAACTCTTTCAAGGTAGCTAAATATCTTATTATCTAATTAGTAATATATATAAATAGATTAATAAGATTCCTACTATTTCTATTTACTATCTAGTAAAACTATAGCTAAGGGAATAGGCTTAGCTAAATTAGTAGAAAAAGAAAACTCTATTAAGCTTAACTCTAGTTTAATATTATAAAAAGATATAGAAGGTATAGAATAGGTAGAAGCTTTAGCGCTAGTAAAATACTACTATCTTTATTATTTTTTTACTTATTTAATAAAGTAGAGCTAGACCTTACTACCTAACTTCTAGTATTAAGATCTTATATAGACTAATCTAGATTAAAAATATTATTAGGTAGAAAGTTTAGCTAAGGTAGTAGATCTATTAAATTATAATATAGATATCTTAAAAGGAATTTATAAAGAATAGAAATCTCTAATAGAGTAAAAGAATAAAAGTCTTCTTAATTTTAATTTTTAGTATAAATATAAACTATAAAAGTATAGCCTATTAATCCTTTAGTCCTTTAAAATTTAAAGCTAGAGGTACTAGAAAAGTTATTATAGAAATAACTAGCTTATAGTAGCTAAGTATTTATAGTAATATTACTTTTTAATCTTTTAATATTTACTCTTTCTATTATACTAAAGTAGAATTTAGTAAATATTAGATTATTTACCTACTAATAGAGAATATAAGCTAGATTTAGACTATTATAAAATAGATTAGTTTTACTCTACTAATAAATTTATCTTAATAGTAATACTACTTAGTATAAGAGGAACTATAGTTTTAGATAATTAGTTTTTATAGCTATCTAACTAGGTATTACTATAAAGCTACTATCTACTAGATTATAGCTAAATACCTCTAAGTTAGAATCTATACTAGAATAGAGTAATTTCTACCTATACTAGTTAAATATAAATAGGTCTTTAGCCTAGAACCTTATTAGGCTAGTATTAGTAGTCTTATTAATATTAGGGCTACTAGCTAGTATATTATAATTATATAGTATATAGAATTAAATTCTTTATAGATAACTTAGTTATCTAGCTAGGTTATATAAGTAGTTAAGTAGCCTTATTATTATAAGCTACTAAGTATAAGCCTACTACTAGCTTACTATATAAAAACCTACCGTAGCTAAGAATCTAATTAAAGCGTTAAACGAGTACTAGAAGTATTTTATAAGTATTCGGAAGATTATATAAGTAATAATTCTTCCTAGAATACTTAACTTTAGAAGAATAAGTATTAACTAAATTAGATAGGAATCCCTATTCTATATACATAATTTACTATTATCTATTCTATCTAATTACCCTACTATCCGAGTATATTATATAAATTATAAGTAGAGCTAGATAAATTATATAATAGATAAAGCCCTTCTTATAGGATATAATCCTCTCTATTTATTAATAAGTAGATTATCTATAGTAATAGAAAGAGAAGAAGATATATATTAGAAAGCTTAGGCTATACTAGCTAAGAACTTAGTAAGGTAGATAGTTAATATAAGTACTAGAAGAGACTTAACTTTAAGTATAGCCTAAAGTTTAACTCTTTCTTATCTTACTTTAGCTATTTACTCTACTAAGTTTTAAGCTAGTATAGCCTAACTTTATAGAAGTATACTATATTATATATATAAGTCTTATAAAATTTTCTATATCTAGTAACTTAAGAAAGGCTATATCTAGTAATCTAAAAAAAAAGTATATCTAGTAATTTAAAAAAAGAGTATATCTAATAATTTAAAAAAAGAATATATCTAGTAACTTAAAAAAAGAATATATATAGTAATATAAAAAAAGAGTATATCTAGTAACTTAAAAAAGACTATATCTAGTAATCTAAAAAAAAAAATATATCTAGTAACTTTAAAAAAAGAGTATATCTAGTAAATTAAAAATACGTAAAAACTTAACTTTTATTTTTCTAACTCTATTCTTATTTTTACTCCTTATTAGGTAAGATATTAAGTATATATTTAATTTAGTTAAGTATTCTTAGCTTACTACTCTTAATACTAAGATCTCCTTCTTAAGGTTTAAGTCCTACTCTTCTTACTAGAATACTACTAATAGAACTAGTAGTAGGATATATATAATAAGAGTTAGTACTAGCTTAAGAAGAAGAATATTAAAGTAAGAGAATTAGGTTATAGTTATAGTAACTAGAAGAAGGTAGATAACTAAGGTTAAGGGCCTAGAGGTTATAGAATATCTAGGAGTAGAAGAATAAGTAAGAAGTAGAGCTTAGACTAATAGGAGAATTTTATATATTTATAGATAATAAGAGTAATAGACTCTTTAGTATCTTTATTTTATTTTATTTTAGTTTTTAAAAGCTTAATAGAGCTAAGCTTAAAGTAAAAGAGGTATATATTATTATATAGAGTAGTTATCTTAGATAACTATACTAGGCGAAATTAACTAATTAAAGTAAAGCTAATAAGGCTTAGTATATAGAGAGATAGAAAATCTCTAGAAAATCTAGTATTAAATATAATACTCTAGGTAGTAAAATCTAAACTTAATAGTCTTATTATTTCTTACCTATAACTACTTCTTATTATTCTAGCTATACTAGTATCTATCTAAAGAGAGTAGTTAACTATAATCCTCCTACTTCTATATAATAGTATATCTTTTCCCTAAGTATAAAGGACTAAATATAACTTAATAAATCTTAGTTAGACTAGTTTAGCCTCTAGAGGTAAATAACCTTATCTATTATATACTATACTAAGTTATAAGGCTATAGAAATATAACTATATACTTATCTTTTCCTACTATTAAATTTTTTACTATTATAAGAGATTCTACCTCTAGAGTAAGAACTTCTACTTATTAAACTTATTACTATAATAGGTTTTACTCTTAGAGATAAGAATTTCTACTTATTAAACTTATTATTATAAGAGGTTTTACCTCTAGAGATAAGAATTTCTACTTATTAAACTTACTATTAGAAGAGGTTTTATCCTTAAGAGTAAAAATTCTAGCTCTAATCTAAACCCTAAATCCCTATTTTTATTCTATAATAAGTAGTTAGGTAATTATAGAATTATATAATAGTCTTATAGTCTATAAAGTATTAGATAAGCCTTAGTACTTCTAAGACTTTAAGACTCTAAGACTCCTTATATATATAGACTTATACTAAGGGCCCTTATAGCTTAGTATATTTAACTTAATATTCTTATAAATAGTAAAAGTAATAGAATAGTTCTCTATTCCCTAATACTCTTTTTAGAAGTATACTCTTACTATCTTAGTATTACCCCTATACTACTCTACCTTTACTCTATCCCTAAGAACTAACTCTTACCCTTTACTATCTATCCCCTTAGTAGAGGTCTTTATATATAGGTAGAATATAATTCGCGCTAGTTCTATTAAGATAGATTACCTAATACCTACGACTATAACCTCTTACTTTATAATCTTCGCCCTCTTCTTATTTAACTTTCTAGGTAGTTACTTATAATTATAGGTACTTATTACGAGCATGTTATTAAGACGCTGCGCGTAATAGCAAGCCGTATACGCCAGCGGAAACTAGACATAGAAAAATAGTGCAATGACCGCTGAAGTTTCCCTGCGGGCCACCCCCGATATCGTACTCTGACTTATAGTTATTCCCTGCCAGTCGCCGTCTCTTCATCCTGTCCAAGGCCCTATTCATAGGAAATAGGTGATAGACGGACAGGGACCATGTAAGCGCAGTGCTCAGTTCATCGAAGTCTTTTGTTCCCCTGTAAAAAAGATACATAAAGCACACGAGGTTGAGGGAGAGGAGCGTGCCGGCGTAGCTTTGGCATATCAGGACGGCTTCCCGGCTTGGGTTTCGGTCGTGCAGTTGGATATGAGGCTGTCTCAGGAAGGATAGAATAGCCCAGAACTCGATGGTAAAGTGCATAATAATTGGAATATTTGCGATGTGCATTTTGATGGATGTAGGATTAATCAGAGGATGCTCTTGAGGAAAAGATAGACAGCAACTAGCTAGTGGGTATGGCTGACCTAAATGTAAGAGTACTTATAGACTTCTCCACCACGATAAATCTTATGGGTAACCGGGCGGATTATCTCTAGATCTAAGCTCCTTCTACTAGTAAGTAATAAACTTATATATTGGGGGCTATCGATTTCGCCCTCGCATCCCTGCTACAGCAAGCATAGCTCTTCCAGCTTCCAGCTGCTCAGGGTGCCGTCAAAGACTGCGCTACAGGCCCCCTTCTTGGCGCATTCTTTCATACGGAGTCTAAGTCCAAATGTCAACCGTATTAATCATGAAACTACATAAATAGTCCACACAGTATCCTTTCAGCATTGTAAAACCACAACCTACTTATCTCCCTTGTCTCACCTTGTTATATATTTTAGCACACCGGTCCGTACCTCCACTTATCTGCCCACCAAGCACGCGTAGTAGTAAGCACCAGTTAACGTCATGAGACAAGATAGTCAGGAAACACCTCTTAAGGGTCTCAACGCCATAGTGATTGGCGCAGGTTTTGGGGGCCTGGGATCTGCTATTGAACTGGCGAGACTGGGAGCTACAGTCCGAATATTCGAGTCATCTCCGGACTTGAAAAGACAGGGCAAGTTTTGACCAAGCAAATGCAATAAAGTGTTATTCACGTGCCAATATCAGGCGACGTTATCCGATTCGAAGCCAACGCATCTCGAGTAATGGAACCTTGGGGCAGGGTGCTGGACGAGATCACCACGGGAGGAGTGCTGCTAGACAACATGACCATCATGGACAAAGACGGCAAGATTCTCCTGGAACAGCCAATGCAGCCGATGTACGAAGGGTATCCCAACAATGTCGCTAAGCGGGGCGAAGTACAGCGCTCACTGCTCGATTATGCCTCCTCTATCGGCGTCGAGGTGAACCTGGGAGCGCCTGTCGCCGAAGTTTTTGAGTCTGATACCTCAGCTGGGGTGCGCATTGGAGATGAGTTGCACGAAGCTGATTGCGTGCTTGCCGGAGACGGCGTCCGGAGCAAGGCCAGGGCCTTCGTGACTGGTGTGGCCGATAGACCAAAAAAGAGTGGATATGCAATATATAGAACATGGTTCCCGCTGGATATGCTCGAAGGGGATAGCAAGGTCGAAGGCCTTGCCAGATCTGAGCAGCCAATCTGCAAGATTTGGATTGCCCCAGAGTCCCATGCTGTTCTCACCACAAATTTTAAGATGCGGGCTGCAACCTGCTTCCTGACACATAAGGTATGTCACACCTGCGAACGTCATAATCCCCAATTAAGCGTTACTGATGTCAATTCCACTCCATACAGGATCTTTCAGACATTAATGAGGACTGGAATCAGCCCGGTCGTGTCCAAGACATGTTGGCTTGCGCCGAAGGTTGGGATGCTGAGCTCCGACACATAATCCAGCATATTCCAACGGATAGCCTCATTGACCATAAAATGCTTTGGCGGGACCCAGTTCAAAAGTGGGTGTCCCCGAAAGGGCGTATCTGCTTGGTTGGGGACGCAGCACATCCGCATCTTCCGACGTCGGGCACAGGAGCGGCGCAAGCTCTTGAGGGTGCTGCTACCATCGGAGCCTTGATGCAGAAGTCCTTAGAGGCGTCTGGAAATTCCCCAGACATTCCCCTAGTTTTCCGGGCGTATGAGAAATTGAGGTATGCGAAATCAACCGCTACGCTCAACACAAAGGAAACAGTAGATTTAATGGCTGACCTAATCCCGCTGCGGCCTTAGGTACGAACGCACAAGCTTGACACAGCGAATGGGCTGGGAGACCAGACACGCATGGCATCAGACGGACTGGGATGCCGTTGCTGCGGATCCCAATTATCTGAAATTGCCGCAGCATGGGTGGGTACTTGGACATGATGCGAGAAAATATGCAAGAGATAATTTCGAGGGAGTCGTCCATCATCTGCGGAACGGAACGCCATTCGTGTCGACTAACGTGCCGAAAGGACACGTACATGAAGAATGGACAGTCGAGGCACTGCTGCAGCATGACGGCCAGACCGTAGGCAAAGAGTTTTACAGAACGAGGGGCTAATTCACCAAGCAGCAAGAAATGATAAGTTGCTTACGGCGGCCATGAGATTCGGGTAAAAGGTCAGAATTAGCACTATAAGGTATTACATGAATATCTCCGAAGCCTAAGGATATGCGTGTTAGGTAGGAAGTGTATATGTAGGGAAGCAAGGGTTGAAAATATGATTAAGTTTTGTAGGCCTCAGACGGGACAGTGAAGCATTGTTCGTAGTGCTATCGCTACTCCAGACCGAGCTGGGGATTTTAGAGATTCCTGCCACATTTTGGTTGCGATCTTATCATGGGCGTGGTTAATGCGGCATGCTTTGAGGAATATTGCGCTATCGAGTCTGCCGATTCCGAAGAGTGAGGAGTTCGTATGAACGATCCTGAGATATTGCCTAGCAATATTCAACATAGCTCTTGGTGCAGCGCATATCCAAATAGCCTTAGTGTCAACCTAAAAATAGCTAGACATATATTCTCTAGTTCTAATTAAAATAGTGGTACAGAGCCTAAGAATCTGCCGCTATATCGATTACTTCAGAATATCACAATCTAGAATAACTGCTCCTATACGGGTCACTAGCTATCTAGTACTAGCATGTGCATTGTATAAAGAGTTAGTAAACCAAAACGTCGCAGAGACGACCGCATTTAGCTATTAAGGCTTCTACTCATCTAGACATTCCATCAGCACATGGTTAATCAATTCCTGATATGTTGCTGGTGCGTTGGTAAGACTAAATGGCATTACTGTTTGTTCGTAATGTCCATATCGGGTGCGGAACACGGTCTCCCATTCTTCACCTCTTTTTCATGCGTATGAGGTTGTACGTTTCCCGGACTTCAAGTGAGGTAAATATCTTTACTCCTGCGAGTCAGCCTTATAGTTCCTGTATGTTGGATAGTGGGTGCATAGTGTTCCGCATTTCTTTGGCGCAAACAGGGTCGGGTATCCTGCTGAGAACTTGGATTTTCTAATGTAACCTTTCGCCAGGCTGTCTAGTATGTATTTCTTCAATGCTTCGAGCTCTTTCTCTGAGAGTCGATATATTGGTTTGTTTGAATCTAAGGTATTGGCCTTCTTCAAGTTCGATTTCGTGGTCCTATTTCTGGTGTTTGGGGTAGGACTTTCATTCTTAGTTCTTCTGTGAATAGTTCGTTAAAGTGTTTATATAGCGCTGGTATTTGTAGTACTTTCGTTGCCTTCGGTTTTCCCGGTATTTCTGGAGTGACGCTTTATCTCCCTTCTTTCAAGTGTTAATTTGATACTTTCGTCGTTTTCGTAGGTATAATGCTCTTGTATCGCAGAAACTCGTTGTCACAAGAGTCCATCGTCATCAAAGCAACTTTCTTCATTGTCTCCTCATCTGCCAAGACAGCATATTGAGTACATGTGCGTTTGTGTCATGCCTCAAAGAGATCTTTTAATTTCTCCAATCAATTTCCGGATTCTGATCTGTAAGCCAAGATAGTCATAGTATGACAGCATGGGTGGCCTTCACAAGAATGTCTGGTACTAGGCTCTTGCTGTATTTCTGGGTGAATAGAAATAGTCGTTAATACCTCATGGGTAATCCTTTTCGACCGTTGGCTATTCGGAGGTCGTAGGGTAAAATCTTTAGAATGCGCTATAGTCGCAGCGCTGTTTCCTCAGATATATAGTTCATTTGTTACATCGTTATTCTCCTTAAACTGGATTTCGACCCTTATTGATCCCGATGTTCTGATGCTATAATATTCTTTGACATCGTGTCGCTGGATCCTATTAGTAGAGCTACTAGTAGTCCCAGCTCAAAGCTTTTGTTAAAAAAAAAGACTTTTCTCTAAATCCGTTTTGCTTCTTCCATGGTTGATGTGTTGCACATTGATAGTTTATGCGAACTTGCTAGTTTTTGTTTATATATTCTCCTCGCACTACAATGTTTCCTTGAGCTTGTTGGTGGCTGGTGTGTCCAGGAAAATAGTTAGCTGTGCGTTTATCCAGGAGGTGGTAGTTGCAGAAGTTATTAACTCTATTCAGATCATACCCCGAGCTTTAGGCCAGTCGGCATGAGCCATAACTTATTCAGTGCACCTCAACTTGCCAACTGCAATCAAGATCCTGGGATGAGCTGGCCCGAGTGAATTACTCTCTTCGTGGGTCTGCGTCAATTGAAGCCCTTATGGAAATTCAGTAAGATGCGGCTGCACCTAGCGATAGCAGTTAATGTGAGGCAGCGCCCTGCCCTAGCCCACCATTGCTTGGCCAAATCACAATGACTACCAAAATCGATAATCAACCCCTCTCTAGAGCTGTTGCCAGCAAGCGGTCTGACTCTGAACAAAGATTAGTGATAATTTTGATCAAAAATTTTGCCGGGATAGCGTAGAGGGCCGGCCTGGCCATGCAATGTCATTGTCTGCCAACCTCACGAGGTTATCCATTCACTGACAAAGGTCTCCTGTGCTCAAAGAGACTGTTCAAGCTGACAAGGTTGTTTTGAGCTTGGAGGGATTGGTCTGGAGGTCGTGGATTTTAAACGACCACATTTGCGGCGCAGAGAGAAATACAATGCCCAAGTATGCAGATGATTACCTAGCTTCCCGTGCCACGAGGCCAGAAACAAATGAAGCTCCTAGTTCATGTCTCTGAGTGACCCGGAAGCCTCATGCCAATCGTTAATGATTTGAATCCATGCTCCACGGTCTGCTGCACTGCGGGAGCCCACGCATCCTTCCGGACTTCTTGGAGGGTCTTCCACACCCGTTCAAGGCCCTCTTCCAAAGCATCTCGAGTAACAGTAAATGTGAGTCGAAACCAGCCGAACTCTTCGGTGAAGAAACTGCTTCCAGCTGCAACAAAGACTCCGTTTTGAAGGAGGCGTTGAAGCACCTTGCCTTCCCGCTCACGATACTTCATCTCGTCGTCCGATCCAAGCTTAAGGTGACGAAGATTTTGCAATCCATCCGAGTCAGTGATGGAGGGGAATATGAATTTGCTGATATTGATCCAGATGATGTGGCCGGCATTGCTAGAAGTGAGTGTCAGGTAAGATTTAAGTTCAGATACACTCGAGGTGAACTGGTACTTACGAAGGGTAGTGGGGAATGCCATGTTTCCCAAGGAATGAAACGGTGGCTGCGTAGTTATCTGCCATTAACTTCTGGTTTTTCTCCAAGAAGGCCGTTGTCCACTTTTCGTCCTCAAGCATGGTTGCCCAGCTGTCCTGGATTATATAACTTGGCCAGCCGAACATACTACAGATAGTTAGTTAAGAATCCGGTACCATTGTGCTTTTGTTTTCTCCTAGAAAGAAGCATAGCAAAGGAAACTCACGAGACGCTCGCCATAGATCCGATAAGGCCTTCATTTTTGGAATAGATCATCCCGAGCCGCAAGCCATTGGCGCAGAAATCTTTAGACGCTCCATAGGCCATATGCAGGAGCGACCTATCGATATTCTCTTCCAAGTCTAGTGCCATGATGGAAGTGAATGGAAGGGCGTCTGGGATCTCCGGGTTCTCAAACGTGGAAAAGGCGTAGATCTCATCTACCAGGAGATGAATTTTGTGCTTATTGCAAAACTTTGCTATTACTCTCAGCGTCTCAGGAGGCTTCGTAGCAAAGTCAGCATTAAAATCTTGTTATTCATCATACAATATGACAACTTACATAACATCTGCCAAGAGGGTTGTGAGGACTTTATATCATCGATTAGCACATTCACAGCGGCTGAGCGGCTGAGTGATGAAAGAAAGGGTTGTGTGGATTGGGCTACAGAGTAAGACATACTGGGCGATCACAACGCCTTTCACAGTGATACCGTCCTTCGTGGCCTTCATGTACGCCGCCTCAAAGGCCTTGTGATTCATTTCGGGGTTGAAGCAGTCGTCCAGGCTCTTATAACCCTCAAGGTCCTGGAAAGTGGCGGGAATGAGCACTCCACGGGATCTGGCGGGAATGACCTGGCTAAATCCCGTGTAAAGAGGGCGAGGGATGATGATCCCTTCACCCTCGTTACAGACAGACCACATGAAGGCCTCATTGATGCCACCTACGCCGCCCATGACAACGATGTTTTCAGGGTCAACGTCTTCGCGAGCATGAAATGTGGACTTCAGAAAGCCTGCCAGAGCTTTCCGGAGGCGCGGCGAGCCCGCTGGGCCCGTGCCGTAGGTAAGATGCACCGGTGGATTACAGTGGATCTAAAGAATGTCAGTTGCCCTAGTTGTGTGGTTTTTATTACAGTACATTCAGGTCGAAGAGCCCCCGGAAGGATTTCTCGAGAGTATTCCTGGGCTCCTCTCTCGATCAATATGAAAGATTGTTGAACTATAGGTCACCTACATTTTTGACAATGTGGTCCGCTACATCTTGATGCATCAGAGCATTGTCGGCCACTCCAAGAACGACTCTGCTTGCAATGTTAACAAAACTGCTCTGCTGCGGAGATGGCACACTACATATGTAAGGTGTACTAACAGTCCATTTGGATTATCAGGAGACCATGGATTGCCCAGGAGCTTCTTCACCAGGGTGCCAAAGTCATAGTGCACATAAATGAAGGCGCCTCTTTGAGAGACATTGAATGTGCTTACCGCCTCCTCAACTGTGCCTCTGGTTGTGAAATCCATATTGGTAGCGGGTGCTGAGCCTGTGTACAGGTCGATGTAGAGGTCTGAGAAGGTCGAGTAGATGTGGACAGCTAGGGTGATACGGTTTATTTATGGGATTAAAGGCCTCCGGAGTGTTACAAGTGCCGGAAGGTCGGCTAGGATTACACTAGGCCAGCCGTCCCTTAGACCTACTTCTGTAAAGTTTACGGCATATTCTTAATGCTACCTAGCTAATATAACTACTTTCTATAGAGGCGAGAGCTATTATACTACTTAAGCTAGCTATTAGACCTAGAGATATAGTTAATTTAACTAACTCTAAGAAAAGGGGCGCTAAACTAATTCTATCCTACCTATATTAGTTAAACTAGAGTTAAATTCGTTTAAATAGCTCTTAAATCTAGTATAAATTAACTCTAGTAGTATAGGAAGGAAGCTTTAGAGACTAATACTATAGATAATTAGAACTACCCTAGTATTATAGAATAAGGCATAATAGCTAGTACTATATAGAAAGGATATAGTAGAAAATAATATCTTATTTTAAGTATAGTTTTTCTATATTAATTAAACTTTATAATAATATTATAATAAACTAAACTATTTTATACTAGTTAAGAATATTTAAAGATACTATTTTCTATAATTATTATTATAAACCTATAAAGTAGGCTATAGGCACTTATAAGTAAAAGAGAAAGAGAGGATATAGGTATTAGATAAGGCCTAAATATAGGCTAATAATAACGTGTACCCTATATTATTATATAACCTAGGGTCCTATAGGACGTAGAGAAAAGTACTATAGGATACTATAAGATCCTATAATAAGACTCTATAATATATTATAGGATTTATAGGATAACTTAAGTATATAAATAAGAGTAATATACCCTTATAGTATATTATAATTAACCTTAAGTTATTATTAAATACTACTATTTAATACTTAGAACTACTTTAACCTCTTATTTATATCTCGCTACTCTAACTAGAAGCTTACTAAGAAAGATTCCTTAGTAATACTAGCTGCTTTATATTATAGCTACTCTACTAAGGATATACTACCTTTTAATAATTATATACTATTATTAAGGATTTCTTAAAACTTTCTTAGAGCTTACTTATATAAGTATTAATTTAGCTATTATATAAGACTAGGAGGATTAAAGCTAACTACTCTCTTTAGGTAGATAGTAGTATAGCTAAAGTAATAAGAATCTACTATAGGTAAGAGATAATAAGATAATTAAGTTAAGATTTACTATCTTATATATAGTATCCTCTATCTTCTATACTTAAGATCTTTAATCTCTCTATATACTAAGCCTTATTAGCTTTACTTTAGTCTATTTAGTTTCTACCTAGCGTAGTTATATAGAATAACTATACTATATACTAGTATACTATAAGTATTAAAAGCTTACTAACTTATTAATATATATTTTATAAAAAATCTATAAATAGTATTTTATTAGCTCTAATCTAGTTTATTATAGAAAGTTTTTTAAAATCTCTTTTAGTTAAGAAGCTATATAGTACTCTAGTTTAAACTACTTAGACTAGAGTATAGAGGATAGATGTTTAACTAATTTATAATATAAGAGATAAAAAAAAACTTTATACTCTAAAATTATAAACTATAAGATAATCTTCTAGAAAGATTTTTTTTATTTTAACTTTAAAATTAGCTAATATAACTAAAATAAGATTTCTTATATAATACCTATTTACTACTATAGTCTCTTCCTACTATAGGCTATAATATATATACTAGGCTTAATTAACTATAGAGTAGTCTCTTCCTACTATAGTCTACTAGCCTCGCGCCCTTATATAAGCTATTATTATATTGGAATTTAAGGTAATCGCCTCTATACTTACCTACCTTAGCTATTAATAAATATAGGACCTTAAATAAATACCTAGTTAGCTATCCTTATAATTATTATATATTCTATTCTCAGCGTAATATTTTAATACTATTTCTAATAAGGCGAAACTTATAAAAGAGTGTATTTACTCTGTAGCAGGTGTTCAAATACGGCTAGTAATTTTTTTTTTTTAGATTGGCAACTCTTAAGACTAAAAGCAATTTCCTAGGTAAAGTAAACTCGCTACTCGCGCGCGAGTTCACGCAGCGATGGCACCGCCGCGGCATCGTCTGAGAAAAGCCATCTCAGTGCCCAATCCGGGGCCAAATGCTACGGCGACAACATCATCCTTTCCATCTCCCATGGCCCTTAGTAGATCCAACACACAGAGTACCGTCGGGCTCCCGCTGTTTCCCCTTGTTCTATAAATCTGTCGCGCAGCCCTAATTTGATATTCTGTCAGTTTCAGCTCTTCTTTGACACCGTCGATGATTGCCGCCCCGCCTGGATGCAACGCCCAGTCAAGGTCATCGATGCTGAGATCCTGTTGGCCAGTCTTCTCTCGGTACCGCGCAAGGCACTTCTCAAACAACGGCGGCACTGCCTTCTTCGTAAGACTGGGAACCTGGCGGGTAATGATACTTGAATATCCCGTGGTTTTGATCACGGCGCCCATATTATGCAGCGTATCTGGAGTGATGGCACGCTCCCAGTCAAGCAACTGAAACTTGGCTTGGCCAATATCGTCCAGCCCGTACTCGTTGCACAGGACGAAGGCACCGGCCGCATCGCTGAATAGCGATCCCGCAATGTCCATGTTCTCGAGATCCGTAGCCACCTCAGCCTCAGCATACTGGTGTCTCGTGTATGGTGTGTTCAGCTCACAGGAAAAGCACAAGATACGAGCGGGCTTGCGGAGAAGCGTGGCTGCGCAGGCGATCTCAGCGGCCACGCGCATGACACTGAGGCCGCCGGCACAGCCTACGCCCTGCAAGAAAATGTTCTCGACATCGTAGCTGAGTCTGAGACTGCGCGCGACAAGGTAGTCGTAACCGGGAAAACTCTGAACACCAGAATTGAAGGCAACGGTATGTGTAATATCCTCGGTGATATCGCCGCCCCATTCGCGTAGGGCCTTGCGGCACGCCTGAGTCGTCAAGTCGACGCCATGCTTACGGAACCAGCTATCTAGGTCTACTATGCTCGGGATCTCTTTCTGGCAGCCGAAGCCGGTCTCTAAGTTCAGTGTGGAGGCACGGGTATCAATCCCGCTGTTGAGAGTGAGCCTGAGCAACTTTTTAAGGCTAGCATGCGGCGTGTTAGCGCATTTAGATATTGTCAGTGAGGTCACTGGCCTGCTGGCGACCTCCCTAGAGGCAAGCTGTCCAGAGGAGTACGAGCATCCGGAAGAAAGGAAATTCACTTACACTGGTTTCTCGGTGCTATGGAACCTTTTGGCAAGAGTGACAAACTTTTCGGGCGCATGCAAATATGGAGGGTACTGAGAACCTAACCCAGTGATCCAAAGTCGCGGGACCAATGAGGACGAGGTATTCACCTTAGCTTCACCGTTTGTTGCACTGATTGATACCATCTTGATGAGGTGGTCGAGATAAAGTCTAATAGGATCTCTGGAGTAAGCGGGTAAGTGAAGCTTACCTCGTGGTTGAGATGCGGAAAAACGCAACACTTTATAGTTAAGCATTAATCTAACACTTGCACTAGCCTATTTTACTTAAGGCAACTCCTTTTCTTCCCAAGAATACCTACGCATAGTCGAGGTCATAGATACTAGGATTATACTAGCTAGTCCCCCGCCTCCTTAAAAAAATAGACACTAAGACGAAGAATATCTAACTTAACGAGTTAGCTAGTAAGTAGGGATAGGTTAGGCTAATATATCCTCTAGTTAGCTAGTTATACTAGTTATCTACTTACCCTACTAAAATCTAGCTATACCGTATTATATAATATATAATAGTAATAATAAGCTAAAAGAATTAGCTTTAAAAAGGAAGAGAGAATAAGTCTATTAATCTATATAACTAAGATTAGATAGGGTTTAAGTACTTACTTCGCTACTTAGTTATATATTATTCCCTTCTTAGTACTTTAGGACTACTTTTAAGATTTATTACTTTAAGTAATAGTAAATACTAAAAAGTAAAATCTATAGCCTACTAAAGAGTAGTTACTAGTAGACTAGATCGTAGACTTTACTTTATAAAAGTTTCTACTATAGATTATTAATATATAATAGATATTATTAGGGCTATTATTAGTAGCTTATAGCTTAGTATTATACTTTATTATTTATTATTCTATTCTTTTAGTAGATTAAGTCTATATTAAATATATAGTGTAAATATATAATATCTATATAATATTTTACTTTCTTATAATAAATTTTACTTAAGTTTTATTTCTACTATTTCTCTTAGTCTTAAAGAAAGTATTCCTAGGTTTTTATTATAGGCTAAATACCCTTTTATAAATATATTTTTTATAGCTAGCTCTATAGTAAATAAATCCGTATAGCTATATATAGCTATTAAATTCTAACTAATACCTTAATACTATAAAGGGCTATGATACAGTAGAGGCCTAACCACAAGAGAGTTGATGACTAGGGATGAACGACGCATAAATTGCCTGTTCGCGGCCATCAAGCCCTGGCATTAGATCGTGGTCCTGCCCGCCAGGTAACGTTCCATGATGCGAATAGACGGCTACCACAGCAAGCGTGAAATTATTTGCAGCTGCTTTGACTTAAGTCTATTTGATTCCTACTCAACTTTTAGGATCTCGATCCGAACTCCTTTGCTGTCCTTTTTTGCTACAGGAATGAAAAAGTCGTGTTTGCACTCGATATCGGTAAGATCAGTCTCATAAAGCCGCATTTCGACGCAACGGAAAAGAAACGCCATTATCTTGAATAGTTCTGCGTATGCCAGGTTTATGCCGAGGCATATGCGAGTTCCCTTAGAGAAACTGAGAAGATATTTTTCCATCTTGACACCACCTTCCATCCAGCGTTCGGGTCGGAAAGAGTGGGAATCCGGGAATATGGTCTCGTCGTGATTCACGATGAAGTGGGATTGTGAGACCGGTGTTCCCGGTGGAATAGCCCATTGCTTGTAATGGAGAGTTTCATCTGGGGCAATACGTTGCAATCGAGATACCACCCCGTAGGAGAGGCGAATGCTTTCGTAGATACAGCCTTTAAAGTACGGCAGCCGTTCTAGCTCTACCCACGATCGAGATTCTGAAGAGAGCGGAATTGCCTGGCGAAGCTCTGACCGGAGCTTCTGTTCAATCTGCGGATTGCTGAGGATGTGAACGCAGCCGACGCATATTGTCCAAGCACTAGTGGCAATTCCTGCACCAATGAGGCTCTTTGCTTCCTGTGCGATGCGATGCGGCCTCTTTTCGCTCTCTGGTAGATCGGAGTCAAGCAGTCGCCGGAAGATCGTTGGGTGGTTAGCCGTCTTGTAGGCTTCGTTTCTACCATGGCGAATGTCCTCGACTATTTCGGATAGGACCTAAATCAATGGTCACTTGGTTTCTTTGGGAATATTTGAAGAGGATTTATTTACCTTGCCGACATGAAATAATTGAGCGAGGTTAGGTTGCAGCATGGCCACCACGTTGGATGGAAGGCGATTGAGCAACGGCATCAACCATTGGAACTGCGGTAACACATGTGCCGATCGGACGGACGCCATGATTGCATCATGCAACGATTCCGAGAAATCTTTTGATTCGAGAGTGTTGAACGATTTGGCAAAAGCGAACTCCGACATGATATCACCAGTAAATGCGGCAGCGGCACGGTCCAAGGCGAGAACCGTTCCAACCATCTCGTATTCCCGAAGGATTCTATGGAAGACATCTACTTTCTCTTGTATATATGGTTCAAACTTGATGATCTGCTGTTTCGAGAACATTGATTGTAATGGACTTCGGCGTATGCGATGCAATTCATGACTAGTGGTGTTGGAAATCGCATCAGCATTCCCAAAGCGGACCCTAATCCACTCGTATTTTTCGCGACGTCCGCTATGGCTGAAGAGTGTGTCGTAGAATTCAGGATCACTAACGTGTAGCTCATATGGAGTAACACGAATGATGGGGCCCATTCGCGCAGCGTATTAGTGAAGATTGCCGCGCATACTGTTTGAAAAGCGAGCTTACCATATTTTTCATGTAGTTCTCTGATTTTAAATATGTATCGCCCGCCTAAGATGACCTCATAGTAGAACTCATACCAACGCGTGATGGCAGCCAGTTTCGGGCCCGGAAATCTGGCGAGGGGGCTGAAGTAAAGACGATAAATCGCGTGGCTGAGTACATATACTACCACGCAGCAGGCAACGACCCATAGGATGGTAATGGAGTCTAAGACGTTGACAATCATGTTTGCTTCTTTTAAAAGTGGGCTCAGTTGCATGAAACAATGAACACGGCTGGGTAGGTCTTGTGTAAACTGCGTTTAACCCTCTGCGGCGCTTCGCATACTTATAGACACAGCTAGCGTCATACTTGTTACTGTTACCCGGCTCTGTTGAAGTGTACCCTGAACAAGTAGGGCTTGAATTGTGAGTCGATGCCGAGGCGGACGTTTAGGTCCCCTCTCCCCGTTGTCGCAACCCCACAACACCTCTTCGGCTCCAGGGTTCTGGGCAACACCTGCGCGGGGGAGACAATATGCGAGTGCGAGAAGCGTGCGAGGCGTATCCCCTGCCATGTTGTGCCGCAGGAGAGCTCGGTCAATCAAAGAGGAGATCGACACGTCAAAGCCGGGACGCCAACGCTCTTGACCTTGAACACAGCTTCGCAGACTGAGCTCTTGGGGTCGATTATAACAGCGCTATGGCACGATTGTATCCCGCGGTTCTTAAAAACGCTGATAAACCCACTAGTGCACGCACGCTATCCTACCTCCAGCCGAGAATTTAGGCCAAGGTGCTCGTGGAACAACAGAGGTTAAAGGCTTTTCTACGAAGGGTGGTCATAACAATTCTAGAGCTTACGTGACGGAAGCAAGGAAATAGAAAGCTTACTATTTCTATGTAAGCTTTAAAACTATTAGAAAGGTGGATAGGTGGAAGGGGAACATAGATTTCTACAAATTGGTTAGAGAGCCAATAGATTTACACTACATGCAAGTCTCTTCGGCCGAGTTTTAACTCCAGTGCGCCATCCTGCAGATCGTCTAAAAGCTATACTACCCTTGCGCCCCTGAAATCCGCTCAGACTCCACCACCATGCAGCGAACACCCACTAGGCAATAAAGTAGAAGCCGCCCACACGCGCATTGCTAGCTTCTAGATCTGATAGCCGTCTATTAGACCGGCATATATGCCAAAGACGGCGATGATGACGTCTACTTCGGCGTACTTGTCCTGAACATCGAACATGAAGGTGAGTAGCCCGAGAATCGTTATCAGCAGGGAGGCCGAATTCGAGTATGGCGCCTATCACATCGAATATGGGCCAGATGCCGCTGAGGATCGAAAAATTGGCAACGATGGGTGCCGGGATGTGTCGCAGGGAAAAGTGCTCAACTATTCTGAAAAGAAGGAGAGTAATATGCTTGGAGGAGACGGTTTAGGCTGATAAGATTGTTCCAGCGGGGAGGGTTTGGTTTGAAAGCGGCGGCATTTTTGGAGCGGAGGATGATACGAGCTCAAAGTGGATCCCGTTGTCGAGTAACGGAGCCAGAGTCCTCTCTTGGACCTTCCATCCGTTACGGCTAGGTGAAGCAGGGGCCCGGAGCTAAACGTATTAGTTACCACTCTCCAACCCTCTAGCATGAACCTGCAGCATTCACAAAGCTTTGACACCATCGATTGGCCTCCAAAATGGCCGAATTTGAACAAAATCGAGCGTATTTGGGAGTCCATGAAGGAAAACATCGGGAAAAGACGTGTAACTACTCGTCAAAACACACTGGCTAGAGAAGCCAAAGAGCGTCGAGCTCAGCAAGCCTAGGATGAGCTCCGTCAGGCGAAAATCACGTAACCGAGCAGCGCCTTATCATCATCTAGTTGTCACTACCAGTTTGCCACTCTTGTCTGTATCTTTTATATACATAAATCTCAGATAGATACATCAATTCATAATTAAGTCGCTGTTAATTTCCCACCTGTTAACATGTATCTGGGCCCCTGGATGAGCCAACCGGACTATGCGCAATATTATACCGCCGATTCTACTCACGATGTTCTTTCCGTGTTGATTGGTCTGGATTAAGCCCTTTTCAGGCGAGTCTCTAGCATGACGGTTTCGCCGATGCCTGATGGGTAGACCTCGACTAGCTCCAGCCCTGCCTCGTCGAAGATTTCATTGAACTCCTTCAGCGTCTTCTCCTTGCCAGTCATGCACATCATGTAGAAGTCGAGCCAGTATGGCTGGGTTGGTCCGTTGACCTCAACCACCTCGGGCACCAACATATCACACACAATCAGGAGTGATTTTGGCCCCATAGCAGACACGGTGTTCTTCAGTATCTGAACACAGACCGGGTCGTAGAAATCATGGAGCAAGTGACCCATAAAATAAACGTGTGCGTCTGAACTCTTAGAGTCAGCACGCTAATAATAGCATAGGCACCCAGCGGCGACTTCATGAGAAAGGGAATACTACTCGGTAAAGACTTACTCTTGATTGGTTGCGGTGTAAAGATGTCATAGATCATCAGCTCAATATTGGGAATATCCTCGGGGTTGAGCGAGTTGATAACGATGGGTAGATCTTGTAAGATCAGCTTGCCCCCAAAGGTGCCAGGGTGCTCCTCCTGGATCTTGAGCAACGCCCGGCCGCGGCCGCCGCCGATGTCGACGATAAATGGGCGCTCAGGCTCCTTCTGGATAGCCTCCTCGAGAGTCCCCCAGGGGAACATGCCAGATGTAGGCATATTCTTCTCCATACTCTGCATCGCAACATTCCACACCTCACGTTGCTCGATATCCTCAGCAATCACCTCGTAGTAGGTCATACCTTCCTTGCCACGACTATATGCGAATGGCGACTTCTTAAGGTCGAAGAGGTCCTCGGGATTATGCGTCTTGAAGTACTCAGGCAAGTCCACCCAGCAGCCAACAAAGTCCATAGCCACGTTGAAAAAAGAGCCCATTCCAAGGGGGTTGTACGCCTCTGACATGGCGTTGTGCGCATATGTGTCTGGAGCCGTCTCGACGGTCACGCCCTTACAGACAGCCATGCGCATGATACGCTTCATGGCAGACACGTCAATGTTAATGGCCTTGGCCAGTTCCTCGGCGGTGATGGAGCCAGTCGCCGGGATCTTGTTGATAGCATCCGTGCGCTGCAAAACGTGCAGTACGCCGGCGGTGGCTAGGATCTCAGTTTGAAGCGACATGACGTCGAAGGGAGTCTCGAGCAAGGCCCTGGTCTTGTCGACCTGCTTGAGCACGGCCAGGTGCTCGGTAGGGCCATCGCCCTTGTAGTTCTTGAGCGACTCGATGAGTTCCTCAGCAGCCTTGAGGGCCGCGGCGATATCTGGCGTTCCGGACATGTCTGCTGGCGAGCGTGACGACGGTATGAGAACGGGCTTGTTCACCAAAAAGTTCTCTCTGTATAGCGATGGCACGTCGTGCTATGATGGAGCGGGAAATGAGAGGTCACTGATAGAATCGTTCGGCTGTGTCACAACAGCGCAGAAGCAGTGAAGCGGCGGCAATTGCCTTTCCTCCTTGCCCCTTCTTATAGGAGCAGTACATGGCGCACAGCGGTTGCGACAAGTCGCACGGCGAGGGAAGACCGATTCGGCCTAAGCGCACTCCCCGCTGCCGGGAAGACCGGTGAAAGCCAATATAGGACAAGAAAAGACAGTTCGAAACCTTGCTCGGTGGGACTAGCAAAGCAAATGCTAACCCGCGCAATACTCAAACGCCCTGGTAGTCTCAGAATCACTTTTTTTTTGCCACAATCAGTGGCTTTTCGGAGACTTTTCGATTGATGTAAGCGAGCCCTCAGCATCAAGTAAAAAGTGTTGCAGTCGGATTTTGGAGTAGCTGATACAGCAATTTGACTATTTGGCCATACAAGGAGTTGTCTCCTTGAGCTTGTATACAAGGATGAAGCTTCCTGGAGGAGTCTCGGCACTCAGAGTTGATCTGAATACGCTGTTTGCAGGAGGTTTGCAAGAGGATTCAGGCTGCCGATTCGCTTGGACTACGTTTTGCGTGAACGCATTCATGCTACCGCGCTCCCGTCCTCTCGGAGCGGCCCTCCATCGCAATAGTGAACCGGAAAGCTCACAAAACGTCTTAGCTCTTGTGAAAATCGCGTCCTTCTGGCGGCCTCAGTTAGCTTGGTTGTAGCAAGGCTTTCGGGCTGTGTCTGGTTGCACGCTAACTAGATGACCGTGCGTTCTAGAGCGTCCTAGCTAGCCGCAAGAAGCCCCACGCTCACTATCGCGGCCCAGCAGTCAGTCGTCAATGGTCAACTTGGCGATCCGTTATCTGTAAACTACAGTTACAGCCCCTTGCTGCCACTAATCATAGGGTTTGAGGAAGGATCGGCTTCATTTGATCGCCGAAGAAGGAGACAGCTGGGGTAACAAGTGCGACTGCCATGCGTCAATGATTTCCCTGTAAGTAATATATCCAGGGCTCCCAATAGTGCAACTTGTCCGTTGAATGCCTCAAATTGCTCAATGAGTACGTATGATTTGGTCACATTGAACTTAGCCTTCAGAAGAGGCAAATGTGCCCGCGCATTTGCATTCACACAATTGGGAAGGGAAACTGTGTTTGGGAGTAGCTGGCCATATCCAATACCCGCAGATGACTCTGATTTTGGCCGCTCACACATGAGATGACTTGCTGGACTAACAAGCGTTCGACATGGGAAAAATATACACCACTAGATCATCCAATTGATACGAATGCCATTGTTTCTCTTCTCTGCCGAACGCGATGTCAACAAATACGCCTGCAACAAGCAAATCCATAGTGGCACTAATGCCTGTTCGAGAAAACCACCCAATCTGCTTTCTCGGCTTTCTTGATCCCAAATCGTTCGCTCATGACAACCCAAGCGCCAACAAAGTTGATCAGACGGAACGAGCGAGGAATCAACCCCGACCCAAACCCAGTGTTCAGGGCGTGTTCCACTACGCCCCAGTCGAGAAAGCCAAGATTCTCCACTCGCTCCTTTGTGAGCAGTTTTGTAAACATCTGGTGGATTGGGCCATCAACTGGCCAACTTGAAGGTGCCGAGTACGGATGCTTCTTGCGCCGGTACAGCTCTTCCGTGATGAAGTCCTTGCCGGCCTCGCGGAGGATATACTTTTCTGTCAACACGTCTCGCACCGCCCCACTTGTGTGGAACCAAATTCCTTGGTTGGATTTTTCCTTGGTGTCATCCGGAGTGTACCACATTTTGAGGCTTGGAGGAAGGTTGTTAACATAATCGGCGAGGTGATGATCCAGAAAAGCTGGCCGAGCCTCCATACTATGCGCCATCTCGGTTCGATCTCCAAGGCAAGATAGAAGGATGTTGGGGAGACCACTCTTCACCCACAAATACTCCGATGTGTGGAGAGGGTGCCACTTGTGCTGCATCTTCTTGAGCACCTCCGGTCTATGTGATGACGACACAGTGTTCCGGCAATCCAAGCCGGCCCAGCGCTCGCGAACCCAGGGAGCCATGTACTCCAGGTAAGGTTGCCAGACCAGTGAGCCAGGAACCATGCTTGAATTATTGGTAAGCTTGAATGCTTCGCAGTCGTCCCAGCCGTGATTGAAGATGCCTGTTGAGTCGAACGGGAGCTTGATATCTTTGCTTGACGATGTATACAGATTTTCGAGCAGTTCCGTATCCTTAGTGAGAGGGTTATCGGGAAGTGCCAAATCTGGCTCACGAAGCAGGTCGAGCGGAAACAATGGATATCCCGCAAAGAGCTCGTCGGCTCCCTCGCCAGTGAGAATGACTTTGAAGCCAAGCTCTCGAGGCAAGGTGCTGAGAGTAAACTTGCCAACGCTGTTGAGATCCCCGTTGTGGTGTTCACAGTGATATGCTGAGTCGGCGAAGTTCTGAGCCAGCACTGCTTCATTGACATCCTTCCTGAACAACTCTACACCAAGCCAGTCAGCCGTGCGCTGTGCAATCGGGCTCTCGTCAAATCCGGACTCAGAAGGGAACTGGATGGTGAAGCAGGTGACTCGCTTGGCGGCGTCTTCGCTACCAACTTTGATGCCCTCCTCGCGGACGAGGCTCGTCACTATTCCAGCCAATAGTGACGAATCAATACCTCCTGAGAGATAGATACCGACGGGCACATCAGCACGCAGTCGGAGCTTGATTGCTTCAATGAGACATCCCCGTACGCCTTGAACCATTTCCTCCATAGAACGTGTCTCAACTTCTCGCTGCCGAGTTGTTAGCTTGCAACAGCTCCCAGTTGCTTCCCTTTGCGATGCGCGAACAGATCTCACCTTATCCTTGTAGTCGGCATCCCAGTAGAGATGATGGGACATCTCACCATCATCAGAGACTTCCATCCAGTAGCCCGGAAGCACCTTTTTGACACCCTTAAACAAGGTCTGGTCATCGAACTGCCAACTTCCCTCCACAAGTGACTGAACATCCCACTCAGGCTCCCAACCCATAGACATGAAGGCCTTGGCCTCGGCGGCGATCAGCAATCTCTTGTCGTCACTGTTGCCGACGACAGTGTAGAACAACGGCTTAATGCCGAACCTGTCACGGCTGGCAATTACCTTGCCATCAAGATCGTCGTAAAGAACAAAGGCAAACTCTCCGCGGAGATGGTCGAGGAACACCGGAGCGCCATACACCTTGTAGAGCGCCACGAGCACCTCGCTGTCGCTGCGACCCTTGAACTGGTAGCCATGATCGCGAGCGAGAGTTTCGTGGAGGCGATCAAAATCGTAGATCTCGCCGTTGACGACGGCATGAATGTGCCCGTCGTCACTGTGTATGGGCTGATGACCGTCGGGGGAGAGATCATTGATGGAGAGACGGTTGTGGCCCAACGCTGATGCGTTGTCAGTGACAAGTTTCTACAGTTACGACCGAATCCACGTGCAAGGCGATACGAAAACTCACCAACGCCACAGTCGTCACTGATCCAGATGCCTTTCGAGTCAGGCCCACGGTGGGCAATGATGTCGAGGCTGCGGGAAAGTTGATCTTCAAGGACAGTGAATTTCAAGCTATCCCGATTTGCAGCAGCTGGGGTCTTGCTATTTCCGTTCGTCGAAGTGACGGCGTGCTCGTTGGCTTTGCCGTTTGTGTGCTCGGTTGAGGATCCATTCGCATGCCCAAAGCCGTTGACCTTGGGCGCTGTAGGCCGTTTCAGCGCGATGCTGACTGTGATACCGCACATCTTAGGCACAACCTAGAGGAACCAACGCAGTATTATTATATGTGCAACATATGTCCGATGAACTACTACGGAATGGAACGTTTTTTATGTCGACCAACATATCGGAGGAACATGTGCACGAAGAATGGATAGTTGAGGCGTTGCTGGCACGTGAAGGGCAGGTCGTTGGCAAGGAATTCTACCAAACGAGAAACTGACTCTCGGGTGTGGAAAAGCCCCGTCGTCGTCCAATGTAGTAGTGTGGCTTAATCCTAATTTAGCCGATACAAAATGGAGCAATCCCCTGCAATCTGCAGTTCGTAACCTTGCTCGTTGGGACCAGCAGACCCTGACCCTGACCCAACCAAGACAAAATCTGACTCGCACCATACACGCCAGCGCTAGTAGACGCGCTATAGAGTATCTGTGGGGCTGGCAAGCAAATAGACTACCCAACCACAGGAGTAAACCATGTTCGAACTGGCCCGGCAAAACTTGGTAACATGAACAAACGAAGAATTTGAGCACCAGCCCTATCATGGCGGCTAAGCCGCTATAGCCTCTGGATCCGGGTCCTAACAGGACACTAGTTCACTAATCCCCGCCTAGATTTTATGAGACAGGACGGAGGCAATTCGTATTCGCTTTCTGACTTGCGGGCGGAGATGAGGCTTAACGCAAGGGGACTGTAAAGTATTTGCAGCATGAGCAGCCTCTCATTGAACAGAACATTCGACAGAATGGCGGCGGCGAAGCCCCGAGCAGATCTGAGTGGCTACGATACGACGACCAATGGGCCGTTACACTACCGCCTCATTCTTCGCGCCCATGGATACCGCTCGTTGAACGGTGTAAGCGTGCGCGCCCGCTGCAGACGTCCCTGGAGGACTACCACACGGCTGTCGGAAATTTTTGAGTCACGTGTAGTGGTCAGTGCGTCGGTTCTTACCGAACCTCCAAGGTGGAAACACCATGTATTCCAATGTTTGTATAGTATGGTTTCTTGCCCAATTTATATACTTGTACGCTAAAATGAAGATATCCGGTGCTTTTGAGGTCCCTCTTACTATCCGTGCACCTTTTTATAGGCTACAATCTGCAAATTAAGCTTGGATGGGTAGAGATCCCCATGAAGCTCGATGTCCAACCAAGCACTGCGCAGATGCTCTACGAATGCGTGTTATCTGCTGCAGGCACCCCAGACCTGTTTCAGATGTTATAGTATCTTGATCCAGCGCCCCAAAAAGGTCTTCCCCTAGTTATAGAGCCTGGTACTCGGGAATCTCATCAAATTCGCGCTGACGTGATGATATGGAAGCATTTCAACTGAACCGAAGCTACCAACCACACCAAGCCTCAAATCTAGCAACTGCATAAGAGTACAGTATGCTGAGTACTATAAAACAGGAAGCATTGCGCTCACAATCATGACCATCCAAGAGAGATAAAGCGACTTAGACCACCCAGAAATGACGCCCTTACTAGCGCATAAGCGGCAGCGGCTAGCATACACATAAGAGCTAGAGATGCTGGATGGCAACTCTCTGGAGGAGTTGCAACGTTAATGGCGGGAGAAGCGTTAGGAGATTGATTTATTACCTTGCTATTATTGGCTTAGATAACATAGCGCTGATTTTGGAGGTTCTCCTACCATTTTAATAGGAGACGGCTTGCTCAAAAAGAACAAAGACCACATAGCATTGGCTTAGCCTAGTGTGACCGCCCCCTACTACTCTAGCTCCCTTCCAATATACTGGCAGTTAATGTGCACCCTCGTCAGGTTGATCAAATCTTCTGTGCTACTGATCAACTCCATATTCTTCTTAAATGCCTCAGTCTCACGAAACTTCGTGATGGCGTCAACGCTAGACCAGCCGATGAATGCCACTAGAAGTGAACCCTGCTGTCTTGCCTCTGCTCCCCGCACCGGGAAGTCGTTCTCCACGCCCCAACCGTAGCTCACAGCTTTGACATCAGAGCATTGGCCGAGGCCTTTTTCCACAAACTGCTGTAGCAGTGCAGTGGCTGCGGCTTTACCCGTCAGCGAGATATCCGAGGGGAAATAGCAAAGCAAAACTTCCGTTACGGGGGACTGCAGGGCGAGGGCTGGAAAGGGCTTGACGGCAAAGTGCTTGGAGAATTCTCTGAACGACAGGATAGTGGGCAGTTCTTTCACCGCCTCTGCGCCGAAACTAATTTTATGATATTAGCGACATGCTGAGTTGGGAATACCGGGTTACACACGACTTAGCGAAGTTCAGATGGTCCTCAATCGAGTCCCAGTCACAGACAGCCCAGAGTTTAGACGGATCCTCAATCTCCACGCCATAGTACAGATGATTTGGTCCTCCCGGGGCAGCGGTGACTGGATTCCAAGCCCTCAGCAGGACCTGGCCCTCTGGTGTAGTAGGATTCATGGCGTCGAGGCCGGGCTTAATGGCCACGCAGGCCACCTCGGTAACAGTCATTCTGAATATTGTTGTTATGAAATGGAGCTCGAGTTTGCATGTTGGTAGCAGCGGCTGAATAGCGGCATCTCACGACAATTAAATACTGAAATTCCACGCAACCTGCAGAGTCGAACCTCAGCAGCTACACGAGCTGCCAATCTCACCCTTTTTTGGTTGTAATCGGACCGAATGCAGCAGCGACAGCTCTTGAATGCGGGCCGCTACCGCTGCGGAAGGACGGATACCCTTCCCCAAGTCGGCGAGGATGATGGGGCCTGCTTTCCAGCGGCGATTTAGCTGCCAACCGAGAGAAGTGGGACGTGGATGCGCATTTACCCGTGAAGCTGCACCTCAAAGACCGACCGCCCCCGTTATTCCATGCCAACACCAAACCCGTCAAGGTTTGGAAAAGTCATCTTGCGTATGTATTCAGTTGGCGGATAAAGCTAGGGGAGCACAGACACGTTATACTCTATTACCTTGGGATTTCTCGAAACTCTTAAAATCTAATAATAAATTTCCTTTACATAAGCATAGAAAAGTTATTTTAGCTTCTTTAGTTAGCCTAACTACTATTAAATTTTAAATTAGTACTTATACTCCTTGAATGAGAGCTATACAAGCTCTATAAACTTAAAGAGGAGAATATTACTAAAAACTTAAGGACTAAAGTCTACTTTAGCCACGTATTACTATATAGTATCTTAAGGTATAGAGCTTTTTATATTTAGTATTTTCTTTACTACGCTCCCTCTACTATTTTCTATATAAGATCTGTGCCTAATTAGCTATAATATAATTATAGTAAGCTTATAGTAAGCTTATTGTTAGGGAGCAATGCTAAACACAATCATGTGGGCTCTATTAGGCATAGACTATCCGCAGACAGCTATCTTATGTCCAGATCTGATCTGCAAGGAGAACGCTGCCTTAAAAGTCAACTACGCAGGTTATAGTACACTACAATAGAGAAGATGCCACCATGAGTGAAGCACTCAACACCCAAATTTGCACTCCTTCCAATTCTTCTTGCTCTCCCAAGCCGCCGCGACCTTCAAGCAATCCAGATCCCCAAACTGCTTGCCCACAATCTGCATCCCGACCGGCAACTTGACACTCGGATCCTCCACGGCAGGTACAAATCCGACTGGCAGCGTAAGCGCTGGATGTCCCGTACTATTGAACGGGCTTGTGTTGCTGATCATGGCCGTCGACCTGGACAAGTACTCCAGCGTCCCCGCACTCTTCTGTAGAATCTTACCAGGAGGCTTCGGCAGCGTGGGCATGATGAGCACATCAACATCGGCAAGCGTAGCATCGTACGCGCGGCTACATTTCCGGAGTAAATTGTAGCCCTTTGCATGCAGCTTGGCGCCGTACTTCTTTGTGATGTACAAGTACCACATGTACAAATTCTGCGCGCTCGGGCCAAGGGCGTCGAAAGCTTCTTGGGAGAGCTTTGGTTTGGGACCGGCGGCATGATCGATCATGGAGAGCGCCATGCGGCCGGTGATGTCGGCGAAGAGATCCTCGCGAGCACCGTCGAGTGGTAGGGTGCACATCCCGATAATACCGATATCCGTGTGGATGGGAATGGACACATCAACGACTTCAGCACCAAGGGATGCAAGATCCGAAATTGCGGAGCGGACAGCATCGGAGACATTTGATTCCATTTCAGGAAGGGCGAAGCCTTCTTTTAGGACACCGATTCTGAAACCTTTGAGAAGCTCGCTGATGGGTCTGGAGGAGAGAAAGGTGCCGAGCAAGCTAGAGAATTTGAGGGACTCGACAGACGGGGATGGTGCTGTTGATGGTTGTCTGTCGTCGATGCCGTCTCGCCCGGCGATAACTTCCAGGAAGAGCGCATTGTCTCCTACGGTTTTCGTCATGGGTCCGCAGTGGTCTATCCTTGCTTCAAGGCCCAGGATACCAGAATATGGGACCAGACCCCATGTAGGCTTGAGTCCGACCAGTCCGCACGAGGACGAAGGTAAACGAATGGACCCCTTTCATGTCTGTTAGCTATGGAAACAGCCAGTGAAAAGAGAGCAACCTTACCGCTTGATCACACCCAATTGCCATATCAACAGCTCCAGAGCCTACGAGCCTCCCAGATCCACTGCTCGATCCTCCACAGCTGTACCCGTCCGCATACGGATTGTGTACTGGCCCTGTGCAGGACGTGTCCGAGACGCATTCCATGCAGGCATTTTCGCAAGCAGCTTTGCCCGTAATTACAGCACCCGCATCCAGAATCCTTGTAATGACAGTGGCGTCATATTCTGGCGTCCATTCTCCAATCGCCTTCGTGCCGTTCGTGCACCTCACACCTGCTACGGCAACATTGTCCTTGATTGCGACTGTACACCCCTCCAGCAGCTTACTCTTCGGCGCCATACTCTTCAGCATGAATCGTGTGGCCCATCCACCTTTGTCGCTCTCCTTCTCGTTCGCAGGAATGTGGATGTCGGTACGAGGGTACTTGCTCAGGTCCGGGACTGGGAGATCATGATCTTGCGCGAAGACATTTTGCAAACCGTCTTCGAAGACTTCGAGGAGGCCACAGAAGTCATTAACGAGACTGTTGGAAAGTCTTAGACCTGTAGTGGCTGTAAGATCTTTGACTGTCGAGGCGGGAACCTTGGAAGATATGTATGGGGCGCGCCGGGTAAGTGTCTGTACGTTTGTTACTGCGGACAACGTTCGGTAACTTATTCTCCTAAACTTACAACGGACATCATTGTGACTACTTCTCTTCTGCGTCTTGCACGGGAATGAATTTTCCTGAGTGAAGAAGACGGGATGAGTTCGGAAGTTGATAAACTATGATGTTTGCCGATAATGTTAGCGGATAAGGCGATAAGGAATAATTTGAGGTTTCAACCAGAGTTGCAGGATACGATAATAATTGCGAGAAATTTGCTGTAATAGAATCAATTAAGTAGTATTACTACTTCCTAAGAGTATAGAAGTAGAGTACTATTTATACTATAGTCCTAGCGTATAAGAGGGCTTAACTTAGGTAATAAATAAGAGTAGTAAGTTAGAGACTAGTTTATTTTATCTAGTATCTTAATAAGTATATTTTATAGCTATACCTAAGGTTCCTAAAGTAGCTTAGCCTCTAATAAAGTTAGTATTAGATCTCTCTACTAGTTTAAGATATAATCTTAGTTAATATATACTAGCTAACTATAATCTAGTATAAATTAATTACTTTATAATATAGTTTATAAGTAGACTACGCGCCTAAGTACTCCGCGCGCGCCCTACTAGCGCGTTAACATTAAGATAAAAACGCAAAATATTTTAATAATATAATATCTAATCCTCCTATACTAAAGTAGATATATAGCTTACTATCTCTAATATTTAATACTAACGCGTTAAGAGTATAAAGGAGGCTATATAAATATATAATATCCCTAAATTAACTCTCTATAACTAACGCGCTAGATTATATCCTCTATATAACTATAAACTAATAGTAAAACGCCTAGATAAGTTAGAGGAGGAGGTAATAGTTTAATATATTCTTAAGGAGTCTATACGTAGATTTACTCTTATAAAGGCTAATATTTAAGTAATAGCTAATAATCTATTATATAAGTAGAGAGGTAACCTTATTAGTAAGAACTAGGTTAATAACTTTATTAAAAGGACTCCTAAGCTTTATACGCGCTAGAGTTATCCTTATAATTACTAGTAAGCTACCTATAAGGATCTAGTAGCTATCTAGCACTAGTTTAACTTAGTTAAGTTAATAAAGTAGAAGTAGGAGATTATAGATAATAATATCTATTACTTTAATAAGACTAGCTTTATAATAGGTAAAATTTTATTATAGCTAGTTATTATAGGCTTAGAGGGATCTAGTAAGAAGAAGTAGATATAGCTAGGCAACTATAAGTAGGTTACTATAATCTAAGGCGTATACGCGTTAGGTTACTAGATACTACCTTTATTTTCTTTATAGGTAAGGTACTTATTAATATCTAGTTTAAAAATCTACTACGTAACTAGATTCTTAAAGTTAGTCCTAATAGATAGATAAATAATTAGCTAGCTCTTACCTAGCTAGATTACTTTAAGATATATTTAAAGAGCTATACTATTAATAGATATAGACTACTTATTATTAATAGCTATAAGAGCTATTACTCTATTAAATTTTAAGATTACTATAAAGAGAAGAATATAGTCCTTCTCTATATACTAGCCTACTTATTATACCTATTATAGCTCCTAGATATTATCTACTTCTTACTATTAAAGTATAAGTATAGTAATATAATCTTAGGCTTAGTATATAACTATACTACTATATCTCTAAAGAAACCTTCTTATCTACTTTTAAGACTACTTTTAAGTAGTCTATAATAGAGAAGAATATTAAAGTAGACTTTAGAGTACTAGTTTAGTTCTATATAACCTAGATATAGTATTATATAAGCTTAATATAAGGGTATAGATACTAAAGTTATTACTATAATAGGGTACTACCTAAGAGGCGTAAATACTATATAATACTTAAGAAATTAAGGTATAAAGTACTCTTATTTAAGAGAGGATAAGAAACTACCCTAGGTCTTCTATAAGTTTATTAGATAAGTAAGTATAATAGCTAAGTAAGAGAGCTTAGTAATAGCTTATTAAATAGTATTAATATAAGAGTTATTTAAGAGCCTTTAGAAGACTATTAATACTACTATAAAGTATAAAAGCTATAAAAGGTAATACTTATAAATAGAGGAGACTCTAAATATTAGTAAGATTATAGATTTACTTACTAAAGAGGCGGCTAATAGGTATAGTAATAGTAAGAGTATAGTAAAAAGAGTATAAGGGATAGTAGTATAGGTATTATAGGGAAATTAGGTATAATATATATATCCTATATAGTTAAAATTATAGATATAGATAATAGTAATAGCTCTAAAGAATAATTTAGTTTACTATAAATCTCTATATCTTATTATAGTAGTACGTTATTTTATCTTAATATTAACGCGCTAGTAGAGTGTGCGTAGAGTACTTAGGCGTATAGTCTACTTATAAACTATATTATTTAATATAACTAAGGAATTTATACTCTCTAAAGCTAAAGGTAGTAATATAGTAAGTATATATATAGAATATTTACTTACTATTCTCTACTAGGTTATTAGAAATAGTAGTATTATCTATATTAGGCTAGAATAGGCTAAAGTAGGCTATATAGGAGCGTATAGAGGTTAACTTAAGAGTAAGAGCTCTAATAGAGAAAGCTAAGTATAGTTAGTACTATATTTCCTTAGAAGTTACCTTACTAGGCTAAACTAGTCTAAACTAGGCTATAATACCCTAGATAGAGGTTACCCCTAAAAACGAGAATTTTTAAAAAACTTACTTAATTAAGAAAATAGGAAAAAGAAGTAATAGACTAGATTAGCTAGAAGAACTACTTTATATACTTCCCTATCTTACTATTCTATCTAATTCTAGAATCTAAGGTAATAGAGAGGTAATAAAGTAAAGGTAAAGAATAAATAAAGTAAGAGATACTTTATCCTATCTATCTTTTATATAGTTTAGTAGTTTATACTATAAGTATCTAGCTTATATAAGATTAGATTAGCCTATTATATAGAAAGTAGCCTAAATATATACTAGTTAAGGACTACTTAGAGCGAGTAGTCCTAAGAAGGGGGATACTATTAGCTACTAGGCTAATAAGTATCTCCTTAGGCTAAAATAGGCTAGGGCGTACCTCTTATAAGAAGGGCTACCGCTCCTAAGAGGTTATAGTAGCGATTTATCTATCTTCCCCTATAAATACTATATTATCCTCCTATAAGATCCTATTATCCTTAACCTATTCTCTATAACCTTAATAATAAGGAGGAATAAAGTATTAACTTACTAAGATTTATTAGCTTTTAAATAACGCGTACTACCTTCTATTCTTTATTTCTAATCTTAATATTAACTTTATAGTTAAACCCTTACTAAAGCCCTATAATAAGTAATACCTCTATAACTATATTAATTCTTATATCTATAGTAAGTATAAATCCTATAACTACTTATATATCTATATTAATCTCTATACCTACTCTTATACCTACTCTTACGTCCCTTTTTTACCTCTACTTATAGCTATTACTATATTTATTATAGTAGCTCTACCTCTTACTTAGTAACTCCTATTATTATAAGAGTTCTTAGCTAATATTAAGTATTAATAAGCTTAGCCTATTCTATATAAGTGTAATAATATAATCTTAGCAACTAACTTCTTAATAGAGATAGGGTAAGAAGAAGAACCTATAGAGTTAGTTAAAGTATAGAATATAGCTCTCGCTATAGAAGGGCTTTTTACTTCTTATACTCTAACTATAGTATAGAACTATTATTTTAGGGATATAGAGGCTTTCTATACTAAAAGATTCGCGTAAGTTAATACTTAGAATATATATATTAAGCGTTATAATATATATAGACCGCAACCCAAGCGCGCTATAGTAGTAATGGCTCTAGAGGCTTAGAAAAGTCTTAGTCCGCGCAAGAGATAACGACGTTAATAGAGGATAGATTTAACGAGACAAAGTTAATAGTTTAAGCTACTACAGATATCGAAGTGCTGTTGCAGTTAATATTTTGTAATTTATTTTTTGCGCTAGTAGAGATATGGCTAGCGTTGGGGACAAATCTCATTTTGGGGACAAATCTCAAAACCTTGGGGACAAAACTCACCAGCCTGCTTCCGCTTCGAGGAACGTAGTGGCGTTTATTACAAGGTATTCAGGGCTGCGGCTAACGGCTTAGATAGCGTGAGGACGCAAAAACATCTGGTACACAGGTATGCATCGTATCTGAAGCTAAAACTACAAGGCGGCATACTGCGATGCTTCCGATTCAGCTACAGGGTTGCGGTGTCTGGGGAATTCCGGGTGACGTTTACGATGCTGGTTTCTGTGGTTCGCTTCCGGGGAACGCATCCTAGTTACCGCAAACCATCTCGCTTAACTAGAACGGGAGAGAGCAATTAACTTCGTGATGTCCATGATCGGTGTAAATCCCAACCAATCGGATTGTCGAAGAAAGTCCTCCCATGTTGGCTTAGGGATATACTCCAACTGTTCTCAGGGTCTGAAGTTTTTTGTCCTAGCAGCGTCTGCTTCTTCACAAAACTTGTCGTATGAAATCGCCGAAGCCGTTTCCTAAGGTCTCGGATACCGTTGTGGAGCCCTACAACGCCACCTCTCCATCCACCAACTTGTTGCGAACTCCGACAAGACCTTTTGCATTGACGAGGTGCGTGACAAGTCGACCCTTCAGCTGAACAACCCCTCCAATGGTGACCTGAACTACCTCGTCTCTGCCGTCATGTCCGGTGTCACCACCTGCTTGAATTTCCCTAGTCAGCTTAACTCCGATTTGAGGAAGTTAGTTATTAATATAGTTCCCTTCCCTCGTATCTACTTCTTTATAGTCGGCTTCGCCCCTTTAACTAGTTATAGCGCCCACTCCTTCCGCGCCGTCACCGTTCCTAAGCTCACCTAGTAGATGTTCGGCCCTAAGAACATAATAGTTGCCGCTAACTTCTATAACGGCTGCTACCTAACCTACTCCGCTTGCTTCCGCGGTAAGGTCTATATAAAGGAGGTTAAGGACTAGATACGTAATATCTAAAATAAGAACTCCTCTTACTTTATTAAGTGGATCCCTAACTACGTCTAGACTGCTCTCTACTTAGTCTCGCCGCGCGGCCTTAAGATGCCCGCTACCTTCGTCAGTAACTCCACCTCCGTCCAGGAGCTCTTCAAGCGTGTTAGTGATTAGTTTACTGTTATATTCAGGCGTAAGGCTTTCTTGTACTGGTACACTGGTAAAGATATAGATAAGATGGAGTTCACTGAGGCTGAGTCCAACATGAACGACTTGGTCTCTGAGTTCTAGCAGTACTAGGAGGCTTCCGTCTCCGATGCCGATGAAGAGTACGATGAGGAGGCTCCTCCTGAGGCTGAGGCGTAGGTCGTCTTCGCAGCAGGGAGATGACTGTAGCTAGTGCATACAGTAGTACTCGCGCCACAACGCTAACTACCGATGCCCGATTCTTTATACTTTTCTCTATCTCTTCATCCCACAACATAGACCCTCACAACGGGAGCGAGTGAACTATTCAAGCGTAAGGGAAGAGACTTCGGTAGGGACAGTGGCTTTCCGCTTAAGCAGGCTAACGAGCTTCGGCACCATATAGGGCTCTGAACTACAGCACTGACTAATACATTGATATGGACTGGTTAGGGAACTATGGAAACCTACTTTTCTGCAACGCCAGCATAAGTGACATGTCATCCAGTACCCCCACCATGTCTGTGCTTCTGCGAGCTTAATTTCCGGATCTAGCTAGATTCCGAATCACACTTTTCACTACTATATGTATTCGTCTTTGTCAGTACTCATCTGCTAGTAGAGGAGGCTAGTTTCTTTAGCTTTATATCCTTCCTTTACACCCTTCCCTTGCTTATTAGAATCGTCTTTAATATTACTACTAGCAGGAACAGAGCATAAAGGAAGGGAAATACTCTTATAAAGAGGATACTCTATACTAGTTCGTATGTAGCTAATATCGGATACCCTATACGCCTGCGAGAGGGCAAAATCACCCAAATTAAAGTATTTACGTCTCTATAATTAAGTTAAATCAGCTGATATATAACGTACTAGCAAGTATAGCGCGAAAATACCTTAAGTTAGTAATTAAGTAGACTCTCTCTTGCTAGGAGCTTTCCATAGCGGCGAAGCAAATAAATATCTTACTCGGTAAGAGGCTTCCGCAGCGTAAGTGTCTACGTATAAGGTGGCGAGAATGGACTTACCTTAGAGCTATCCTAATCCTAAGGACGGTGCATCTTGTAGAAGTGCTGTGAGCGGGTGGAATATAGTAGGGTTAGGGAAGGTGGGAATAGCTGCGCCCTAAGTATATCTAAGATATTATAGAAATTGGAGTGATGGATAGATTCCGTATTCGCTCAGCGGAGCTCGAGCATAGCTCGTGGTAGCCGGCTTGCCCTCAGATCAACCACACGTCATACCAGCATGGCGTTATCGCTTCCAGCGTACGTTACTCTGAGAATGCATTTAAAGATAGCTAATGGTTAGTAGCATACAAACTGTCACCTTGGGCACCGAATATGCTTGGAGACCTGCATTAAATAGTGCTATCAGGTTGTGAGCTGATCCTGAGGGCAAAGCGACGGTATGTTGTTTTGAGGAATCATAGCAATTGAGTAAGCTCCGAATAAGTATAGTGGGTTCATTACGTCACTATGTGGTCAGCCGTTGCCCTTGTGGCGAACATGCCAAAGCTGCTTACCCTCTGCATCGTCACTCTGCCGGTAGCGTATCCGCGAAATACTCACTGGCGGGTTGCGCTGGATTGGGTATGATGTTCGAAGAAATATTGACTGCATTGGCTTGCTATTGAAGGAATAAGTACAAGATGGAGATCGTCCAACTAGATGCGTTGTTGCTCGGTTTGATCCACCTATTTGAGCTATTTGCTCCGTATCTATGATCACGTGATCATTAGCATCACTACCTAGCACGTCTTTCCTCTTTAAGGAGGGGCCACTCCCTATCAGCTGTGATTGGCTGACTTCTGTCAACGTGTGTCCTACCCTGGCGAGTGACGATATTTGGTCGTAAACCCCCGCTCTCCCTTCCTTAGGACTTCGTCCCAAAGCATTACTCCGGTTCCGTGGTCTCTTGCCAGCATGAAGGCGGGAGAAGCCCTCCGTTGGTTAAGCCATGCGTTCTTGTTCCTTTTCGGCATGCCGCTGACCCGTACTGAGACTCGATAGTGCCTGCCGCCGACACACCGACAAACTCCTTCTCCACGGTATCGACATGTCCGAAACCCGTGTAGCAATTGTCGCTCTCGCGGGTCTCGTTGTGTTGTGAGTCCCGCGACTGGCCGTTGTTCGGGTGTTCGGCGAACAACCGACAGTGCGACAAGGTGTTGAACTGGGGCCGCATCGCGCGGATCGATCGACAAGAAGCTGATCTCCGAGTTCAGTTGGAAGCTCTCGAGCGCGAGCGCCGCCAGACCTTTTGTGAGGAAGCGGAGCGTCTTGCCCTCCGCCGTAGCGAGGAAGCACAGTGCGAGGATCGACACTGGGCGTTCCTTGCCAAAAGCAACCGTCTGTGCAAGCAGTTGTTCCAGATCCATTGTCAGCGGGGAAAGCTGTTAGAAAACGAGTTTGAGTCGATCGAAGAGTTAGAGAAGCTGGAAGCCGAGGAGCGATCGGTACAAGCTCCTTCTGAGTCCTCAGATCCGGAGTTGTTCGATTTCGACAGGACTCCGCTCGAGGATCCTAGTTTCTGGTCTCCCGGCGTTCTTGAAACTTCTAGTTTCTCATGAGAGTTCCTGAGGTTCCTCAGCACTGACAACTCTAGTCGACGTGATTGGTGGGGCTGATTCCAGAACTAAGAGGTAAAAGAAATTCAATCGTATTTATCACGACAACTTGAAGATTCTGTTGACGATGTCCTGATGAGAAGCGGAAAGTGTTTACATAACGTCGCAATCTCTGCTCGACCCTCCTGGACTTGTCATCGCCTTAACTATTTTATGCGGCCGATTTTTGCGTGACAATTCCAAACATGTGGGGAAATGACAAAGTGTTGATCTCCGATGTACGGTACTGTCAAGTCGGGGAAGCGGGTACAAGACTGCGGCGACTCTGCAGGTGCGCCGATCGCCTAGGATAACATCGGGGCAGACGCCTCATAGTTCATCACGACTTTTTGACAAATGCGAATTGTAATGTGGCAGCGCGAGGCTGCGTCAGCTTTCCGTACCGCACGCACACGCCATTCTGTGCAGTGGAATCCATTAAACGGGGATAAGCTCTCTGTCGCCACATACGTCCCCTCGTTTCCTTCCCAGCTACACCCTCCTTCAGCGTTCATCTCGCAACTCTTTAGAGATGTTGAATCTCGATTATTCGCTCTCTAGAATAAAGACACTAGCATGGCTTTTGCTAATGGATCTTGTTTCAGCTCAAGCCTTGCCCGTGCCGGAGGCACCTCGCAGTCTTGACACTCGCAATGAGAATATCTACATTAGCACCGGGGACCCGTCCTCTGATCGTACAATATTTACACTCCTTTCGCTGTTTTGTATGACGGTGCTGTCGTTGCTGCTAGTTGAGGTTCCACTCACTCTCGATAGAGCTCGACACTGATATTACGAATAGGATCCCGCTTTACTAGGCTGCAAAATATGGCATTGTTGGCACGGCAATCTCGCTACTCGGAGGCATGGTTCCCACGTGGATGCCTGGATTGTGGATGCACCAGAATTAGTCATCAGGTTGCTGCCTAAATGGAACATGCATATAACTTATGGGCAATACAGGACTATTTAACAGCCTCACCTACTGTATTATACAGGATCAATTGGCAATCAATCAATCAATCAATTTCGAGTCCTGAATTGAATTGATTGGAAAAAATCTAGTTCGCCAATTGGATTGATTGATTGTTCCCAAGTCTGCTTAGCAATCCATCTCATATCAAGCATTAACAGTCTTCTGCTGTGTGCTAGGGCTTGAACCCTTACACGCTGCTGTAGTAGCTAAAGTACGTGCACGAGCAAGTCGTAAAGCTACTGCTCAACCAGGGCGCCAATGTTAATGGGTATTGTGGGGAGTACGGCAATACACTCCAGACGGCTTCAGATAGTGGCCACGATGCTGTTGTGAAGCTAGTACTCAACGAGGGCGTAAACACCAACACCTAAGGGCTTTCAAATACGCATGATTAATGCATTATTTTCATTCCATTTCTGAAATCTTTATTCAACAGCAAAGCCCTACAAGCAGTGAACATGTATAATGGATACGGCTCCCCAACCAAATGTTGTATATGTTGTCTTTTCAATAGTAGAAAAGGACTGCTCAAAATAGAGATAATGTAACCTTGCCCAGGTTATAGATATCGCCTAAGGTTGCTAGTAAGTTCCATACTGTCCTACAGTCCGCAAACAAACCTCCACCTTACTATCTAAACTCGGCGCTCCTTCAAGCACCAAGTGAAACCTGCGACCCAAATACAACGCAGTGCATCTGCCGAACCTAATCTTCTCCATCCACCGACGCCCTAACCTAATCAACAAGGCCAGAGCCGACATTGGTAGGAAAAGGTAGGGGATATCTAAATCGGGGATATCCGACTTGCCTTTCCACCAGCTCTGTCAGCAGCACCTTTGCAGTCACCTGCCAGAAACTTAGATCAGCTGGAATAAAAGTCAGCAGTTAGAAATGAGAGGAATAACGAACCGCAGTTGTCATCCAGCCGATACTCTCTGCATGGATTGGTAGTGTTTGAGCGTACTAATAGCGTTTGAATGTTTTCACTTACATCGCAACAACATTGGCAGGCATCTTTTGTGTGTTTCCTGGTACTTAATGCACCAAGCCCGTACCGTGTACCGAAGATGGAAGCAGTTATAGTGAACTTGGGTGTAGTCACACATGTTAACACTTGACTGACTTTACGTGGCGTGCGATAAATAGAGCAGGATAGAATTGTAACACCGTTATCAGAGTCGGAACAACAAGTCACCATTCGAAAAGTGATAAAGAGCATTCGCTCTAGACGATGGATTGACAAAGTTAGGCGTAATAATTGAAGGAGATGTTACAAAGATTTTGTCTTGCTGCAAAAGGTTTAGGGAATATATTAAGTGATAGGAACAATGCAGAAGCTGCTTTAATGGTTTGAGAAGCAGCGCTGCTAAGACTAAATACTTTAGACTGAGCGAACAGCTGAGACATATCCCTGAGCCAACGAGAGACGCCTTTCTCCAGCAGTCCGATGTGGTATTGGTTGGGAGATACACCGATAATGGACATCGAAATGTCTATTGTCCACTGCTGTTCTCTGCAGGTTAAGCGAGACAGTCGCGATTAACGCTATTATCATGCTTCTCTGACACTATTTGCAGAAACCGGTTCAGGAACGCCACTCGGGATGCTTGGCGCCACATCATTTCCTCGACCGAGTCGGAAGCATGGCCGTAGACCACTTGAGAGTTCGAATGGATGGGCATGCGTCAAATGTTGTTCGTTCTGACGCCATCTTGACAGATAATTATAGCCTCGTTGGTCACATCACAGATTGCACAGCTGTATTAGGAAGCAAAAAGCATTCTGGCACACGCAGCGTTTAGAGTTTTGCCAATGGGGCTCTAACCCGGGTTGCCGGTGCAGGATCATTGACTAACCACTTCTGCTTTCGGCTAAAACAACAAAAGTAGAATGTCCCCCTAAAATCTGGTGCCTGTATTGCAAGCGCGTAAAAAGAGATATTGAACGATTTAGGTATACCGTCTCGGCGTAACGTGTTGTATCACCTGACGTCCGGCCTCACCGCCGCCCGCTGCAACACGAAAACAACAATCCGAAGCTTATTTTTCACACGCGACGACTTTCTCAATATGAGTGATATAAACCCAATTTCTGCTGGAAAGCCTGAAGCTAGGCAAATCGATTAATATCACTCTGACTGCTAATAAGTTTGGTGTTGATCGTACAACTCTCTCACGGCGACACAGGCGTGCAGGGGTCTGTACAAGCTAGGGCATACAATGAACGATATCTCAACACCACGCAATAACGGGAGCTTGTATGATATATCAAGGGCCTTTCCAGGCGATGTCTACCATCTACAAGGCAAACAATACGAAATTTCGCGTCTGAGATAGCCCACAAAGCTATTGGCAGGTGCTGGGTGGACCGCTTAATCGACCGAAACAGCATCGACAGCTCACGCCACAAAGCTGATTCTGCCTTCAAGTACCGCCTATATTTCGACCTTTTACGCGCAAAAATCGAACTATACAAAGCGGAGAGTCAGTTTACATACAATATAGATGAAAAGGGCTTCATGATCGGTATATTATCTAAGATGAAGAGGGTGTTCAGCAGGGCTATGTATAACAAGCAGTGATGAGGAATGGTCTGGTCTGACTTGGTCTTGGTCTGGTCTTGTTGGATATCACGGTGGCTGAAGCATACATGTAACAGGTGCTGGACACACGTATATATACATGAGGCATCCCGCCTGTTAGATAATAATAACAATCACTTGCTTCAACAAGGCCAGTTGCTTACATAAGGACCGGTCTGGTCAGACCGCACGTATCCTCTCCAAGGGGCAAAAGAAGAAGAACTATCAAAGCATTACTGCGAAAGCTTTAGAGTGACCATGAAGGACATCTATGCATTTGTTCGTGCTAGTTCTGAGTGGATTAAAATGAATGTATGGCGATGACTTGACCACTAGACCCTCTGGTGACCGTCTAGCCTCAATGCCAATCTACTAGTGTCCTCTCATGTGCTCCCCGGTGTACTTATAATCCGCGATAAAGAGTAATGCTTGGAGCGGGAAGCAAAAGCAAACCGCGTTGGGTTAGCGACGGGGGGTTGGCGCAGATGGGGGTCATAATCTGCTTCGAGATTATTGGCTAGTATTGCGGTAGCTTTACCAACCCTAACTTAAGCAGAATCTAGTCCAGTAGCACAGCAGACATCTTGACCGTGTCTCTGTTGCGATATATCCGCGAAGGTATAAAGGTGTAGGTTTAGGGAGGTGTATGTCAAGGTAAGACATGTAATGAGATGATTTGGAAGTAGTTGTGTTCCACATACCGCGTGTATTCTACATTTGCTTGTTGGGGTGTGGAGACGATAGTGTCACTACTATCGAATGCTACGTCTTCACACTCATAGAGGTACTGACTTCGGGTGTCCTGCTCGTTAGACCTACGACCTCCCTCTGTTGCTCAACTTGGTCTATGTACCAGCCCTCGTCTCCTGAGTACCGTCTTGTGTTCAGTCATGCTCAACTCCGCGTGCTTCATTGTGTCCTGCAAATTACCGGAGGAGCCACGTTCTGTGGTGCAACGTGCCGTTCAACGGAGCGGTGGCAGCACTATGGTATTGCTCCGCGGTATTGATGCTACGCTTGCGCGGGCGGTCGCTTATCTCGAGCGTGAGGATTATTTCCTCGAGGTCGCTGGATGACCGCTGTAGCGTATGGCGTTAGCCATGGCATGCCGTATGACCCGAACCACATTTAGATAATGCCGATCCAATCGCTTGTCGGTGTGGGACGTTGCCAACAATGTCGGTGGCTTTAGACTGGTATGGAAGCTCATCGGTAATACTGTGCTGTGTAGTGTCTGAGCTCCGTCGTCGCATAGATGTATCATACGTGGTCGTGCGCTCTCAGACCGCATTTATGCTATCGTACCTCAGGAACCCAGGAATGGAGTGGCTCAGCGCATCGCTGTGCCATCTCTGAGCTTCCTCCCTCCCTTTTCATCGTCGAAGTTGCAAAAGACGACGGGCTGTTCCTCAAAGTTTTGAGTAGCGGAGGCTGTTTTATGTGCTTAAGCGTCGACTGATGTGATTCGACGTTGGGCACTTCGCATAGTGTTGTGCTTGAGGCGCTCTTGGTCGGAGAGAGAAAGGGAGCATGCTGTCGAATTTACGGTGCGCAGGCGGTGTATGTGATTTGAGCCTCCGTCGAAGGTCCTCCGTATCGTCAGCAGTGAAACGGGCGATGGGTAGAATGGGCAGGCTAGAGGAACAGGAACAGGAACAGGAACAACAGGCTGGCGCTCGTTGCGAGTAACGGACCATGTATGTACGGGAGCTGCGATCATGGTGTTCGTAGGAAGTGTGATCAGCGAGTTGCGAGTGGAGAGTTGTTGATGGTTGACAGTCACGTTGAGGATTTCGGAGGGGCAGGCCCAAGCTCAAGCCGAGCGGGCATCTTAACTTCGGACAGTGTGCCACATCCAAAAGCACGTTCGACAACAGTGGCGACTGCGGAAATACCCACATTGAGCGGCTGTGTCCTAATGATAATATCCTCTCACAAGCGACGTGCTAAACAGTGACACTTAGCCGCCGCGGATATCACAAAGTAACAGCGCAGCGGTCCCGACCGCCGACCGGACCTGAAGCTGGATACGCCCCACCCTTCTCGAGGGATGCCGCTCGACTCGAATCACACTCTTCATGCCTGGATGAAATACTACCAACACGATCAAAGCACGGACAGAATGCCGACCGAACCAGAGAAGCATTATCTGCTTGGATTCCCAGGTGTTGAGGCGGAGCATCCCAAGTGGTACATCCGGAGACTGTGGCTCGTCGCCGAGGACGATCGCATACCATTTCCCAAGTTCTTGGACAAAGATGTTCGCGAGCTTGCAGAACATGTAAATAAGGTGGTAAATACGTTCGTGAAGGACGAGGACAAACGCCATGAAGAGTTGTGTGGCGGCGTTTTCCTCGAAAAGGACGCTGTACGTATACTCAACTACCAAGGCTTCGGGTTGCGCATATGGGGCGAAGGTTCTGAGGCTGAGACACGGCTGAAGAGCAATCTGCCAGGGCCACGCCCGCGGTGGGGTGTCAACACAGACTCCGGATATGAGAACAATGACGAAGACAAGTAAGCCTTGACAGCGTACAGGTGTCTACGAATAAAATACTGATCTCTACAGTATTCGATTGAATCTCCGATGCTGGATGGCTGCTCGTATACAAGCTAAGACCAATGCCCCTTGCAAAGAGAAAAAACGCGTTCCGTCAGTGACGGTGGAGCACATCGAACAGATATTACCACAATTCGCGTCACAATCACGCCAGCAGCGGCCTGAGCTCGCTCAGCAAGAGGGCTCTGCAGAGTCGTCGTCCGAACTCGCATCCGCGCCGTCTCGCTCAGAGCACCACACACGTCTTTTCGTGGCAACGGTGGGGGCAAAATTAGACAGCAATCGAGCTAGCACGCTCGCACGCTCAGACGGCTCAGACGACTCCTGGCCTCTTATGAGCTTTACTCATTCAGGTTCGGAAGCAGATTTTACTCAATCGAAGAGCAACCAGACCAAACGCCCAAGGATAGACATTCCAACGCGTCGGCCACGCACGCGATCTCGTCAACAAAATGCCAAGAGTACGTCTACTGCGGGTGCCAATCTGCTGAGTGACGCCTCTACCAATATCACAACACCAGACGTGTGCAACAACAACAATAACAACACTGACGTCGATGATGACGGCCTATCCTGGGCCGATCAAACCAAACGGAAGTTGCAGCTTGACCTTACCCGTTTCCTCAACAGTGAGCTAGATTACGCTGGCATATTGCGTGAGGTCATACCGCCCACAAGGCAGCTTTACACACTTAGTCCCTACCGCAAGCCATACAGTGATATGGAAGTTGAGTTCAGAAACTTCAGTCGAGCGTTGGACCATTGGGAAAGTCTTATCACTAGGCTCACAGCCTCCGCTGGCGCCACACAGCCGCCTCTTGAGGACCCTCTTAAAGAATTAGCGGCCCAAGGGACCTTTGAGGATCGTGTAGTCATGCTTCATAACTTCGGACCGAGATCACATATAGATTTTCCTCTTGAAAAATGGACCATCTCCCTCGCCCTCTTTTTCGAAGGTCTGTTGGGTGACATTTACATGCCTCTTCCTTTTGAGGATCTGGTTATTCGGTTGAGAGCTGCTAATCAATCATTGTATGATTCCTTTGCTGTGGTAAGTGATCGAACTAGAGGGGGAAGAGATGTTGGATAAATTCCCAGCATCCGAACTGCCGCAGAATCCGATACGAGCCTGCCATATTGCCGGGTAAAGTTAGATTGACAGCGCATTTGGTGTCTACATCCATGGGTCATTATCTCGACAAGGGTGGGCATCTCATTGGAAGCCATAATCGCTGCTGGTACCAAGGGAAGGATCTGCTTAGCGTGCAATAAGTCGAATTACGTTCCAGGCTGCTATAGGATGTAACGAGATTCCTCGTTTGTTCTTCATAATATAATGTAAATTTAAGATCGTAAAATTAGTCGCTATAACCCTATACTGATGGACCTACGACGATGACTGAAGAGACTTAAGTTCAAACTATATAGTAGGGCGAAAGAGCTTATCTTCTATAACGATGAGTACGATGACGTAGAGCCTGTTAAACCACCACCAAAGCCACGCCGCCGTCCATGTACAGAAACTATAGAGCAGTATAATGATCGTGTACGGCGTTGGGAGGCAGAGAAAGCTCGTACACCCCAGGTATCAAAGCCATGAAACTTCATGCGCGCGAGCTACTATACCGACAAGCTTCTCCCAGTTTACTGCGCAGCGTACTACGACCTTCAAGCTCAATCAGATGAGCTACGTAGCCATCTCCCTCGCGAACAACGGTATAGCTGGTTTCTTGTAGAGGACAACGACCCTTCTCACGGTACTCGAAATAAAGAGAGCTTACCTGCAAAGTATAAGCAGCATGATAAGATGAGGTGTCTCCCTCACCCAGCAAACAGTCCTGATCTTAATCCAATAGAGGGCATCTTGAGTATCATCAAGGAGCGCGTACGACGTCAGTTAGACGAGATCAACTCTATCGCAGAGCTCAGACAACGACTCCAAACTGAGTGGAAGACTGTATCAATGGAGCAAATACGAGCTCGAATAATGGAGATGCAGTACAGGTGTGGGCAGGCGTGGGCTGACCCAACTGCGCGCGTCAAAACAGATCTGTAGTAGACGTACAACACCAAACAATGCCACCTATATACAGATATATATACCAATAAACAGCTTCAACAGAACCAGCTTCAAGAATGGCCTCTGCATCGTGCTGCTGTGCAGTTTACTATGGTAGTTTGGTGGTAGGCAGCATTGATGGGGTATGCTGACAAATCAAAAAGTGTCTCATTTTTCTGTTGAAGCAAGTGGTTGTATTGTATTATCTAACAGGCGGGATGCCTCATATATATACGTGTGTATCCAGCACCTGTTACATGTATGCTTCAGCCACCGTGATATCCGACATTCCCACTCGATGGAGACCATTGCCAGGCGATCCATCGACCAAACGTCACGGTGGTAATAGGCCCCGTTAAAACCTTCCAAAAACTTTTCAAAGAAAAGGAAGGAAAGGGTACCTATATGGTTTGTCTCTGCTCGAATTCAATGTCTCTTGAGCATTACTCGACGCCTAGCCCCCTCCGGAACCACTCGAACCTGTCCCGTGCAAGGGGTTTGGTAAACCCGTCGGTGATTTGTTCTATAGTTGGGACATACTTCAGTTCAACTGTCCCTGCTTCTTGAATTTCTCCTTGCCACTTGCGTTGGATTTCCATATGTTTTGTTCGTGAGTGGTATTGCGGGTTCGAGGACAGAGCAATGACTCCTTGGTTGTCGCCACAGATGATTGTTGCAGCTTTCCCTTGGCTTAGGTTCAGCTCATTGAGGAGTATCCTTAGCCAGATTGCCTCTTTGGTTGCCTGTGTCTGTCCCATGAATTCGGCTTCGCAGGTTGATAAGGCAACGACGCTCTAGCGCTTGGATTGCCAGCTGATTGCCCCGCTTCCGATGTGGAACAAGTACCCAGCAGTTGATCGTCGTGTGTCGCGACAGCCAGCCCAGTCTGCGTCCGTGAATCCTTTCAGCATCTGAAGGTGGCCCTTGTATGTGAGCTTGAGGCCCTTTGTGCCCTTAAGGTATCGCAGGATGCGTCGAGCGAGCTTCATATGTTGTGGTCCAGGGTTCGCCAGGTGGCGGCCCGCCATGGAGACGGCATATGCTACGTCTCCCCTGGTCCCGAGCATAATATACATCAGAGATCCTACAATGCGTTGATATTCGGCTTTTTGTTTTGGAGGGCAGCCGTATTCGGGACCGTTCTCCGTCGGTGGTGAGGTCTCAATCGGCGTACTAACGGGAGTGCAGTTGCCGATTCCGAATTGATGGATGACCTTGTCAATGTAGGCTTCCTGGCCCAAGTACAGTATGCTATTCTGACGGTCCCGTCGAATGAACATCCCGAGATAGTAGCTGCACGGCCCAATGTCTGTCATGTGGAAGAGGTTTCTGAGAGCTCTCTTGATCCTTTTTATCTCTGCAATGCTCGGCCCAACGATCAGGAGATCATCAACGTACACGGCGATGTACATGTTGCTCCGTACGAAGATACCAAGGTCGGCATTGATTGGCTCGAAGCCGAGATCGCGCAGGAAGTTCGTGAGTGTCTGGTACCAGATGCGAGGAGCTTGCTTTAAGCCGTAGAGCGCTTTCCGGAGTTTGCAGACCTTTGGCGTGCCATCTGTCATGTGATGGGGCTGTTCGACGTAGATCTCATGGTCTATGTTACCATATAAGAAGGCGGTTTCGACGTCCATCTGTTAGATCTCAAGGCCCAGAGCGGCTCCGATCGCGAATAGAGCCTTGTAGCTCGTTGGCTTGACAACTGAGGCGAACGTTTCGTCGTAGTCAACGCCTTCTTCTTGTGTGAAGCCTCTCACCACCCATCTGCTCTTGTGGCGGATGACTTCTCCATACGGCCCTCGTTTAAGCTTGAAGACCCATCTGCCACTGAGAACGCGTCGGTTTCCAGGAGGGCCAACGAGCTCCCATGTTTTGTTCTGGTTGAGCGAATTTACCTCCTCAAGCGTTGCCCTTTCCCATTCAGGCCAGCTTGTATCATTCTTTGCCTGATGAAGGGTTCTGGTTCAAAAGGCTCCATTTCTTCCGCAGCTACTGTCAAGAACGTTGGGATTACGTTGCCTTCAGGTACATTCATCAGCGCAAGTTCTTCTGCGCTATCATCGAATGTATCTGGTGTGGCCTGCGGAACACGGATTCTGAGTTCAGGATGATAATCTAGGGCTTCTTGCCTCACTTCATGAACTGGGCGATCAAGCTGAAGTCTCGGATATCGTTGCCGTTCTCCAGAGGCTTGATCATGTCGAGCACCGTCCCGTTGCTGGTCGCCGTCAGGCAGTGATTCGCCCGCTTCCAGAGCATCCGAAAATGATCCGAAAAGTATCGTCACTCCTAAGAGGCGACAAGGTCATATCTCCCTGTTCAGAAACTGGCTGCGAGTCATCGTCACTCGGTCGAAATAGTGTTTGCGAGTCATCGTCATTCGACTTTGATAGCGCTTGCGAGTTCTCGTCACTCGGCTGAAAATGCGCTTGCTCTGGTAGTGCCATGGATACATGGCGTCCAGAGGCTGGTACGGATGCTTGCCGTATACTTACCGACGGTTGATTGAGAAGCCCCACCGTCACACTCCCCCCTGCGGCAGCAGCCGTTGCCTCAGGTGAACCATATCGTTTGGCTCCCACATCTTGTATAGTCTGTGTGGAGGGAGTCATAAGGGCTTCTTGGAATTCGGTGTTTGGAGTCCCAACAATCCTTCCATCTTCTAGTAGGATGCGGTAGTGGGTGTTCCCCTCATAGCCTAATAATATGCATGGTCTTGTTCGTGGCTCAGTCAGCTTCTTCCTCTGCTTCGGTGGGACCAGGTATTCCCCCCTCGACCCGATCACCCTCAGTCGTGATAGATCAGGCTTCTCGCCGTACCATGCCTGGTATGGTGTCATCTGAAGCTTTGACGAGGGCGATCGGTTCGAAAGATATGCAGCCGTTCGAGCTATCTCTGGCCAGAACTTCGATGGCAGCTTTGTGTGTGCTAGTGTAGGTCCAACTCGATCATATATTGTCTTATGGGCTCTATCAGCCACGCCATTCTGCTGGTGTAGATCTACGCCTGTGACCTCAGCTTGGATTGCCCGAGAGAAGAGTGTAAACTTCATTTCTTCTCCCACTTGCTCAGGGATCCGGTCGAGTCGTATCCGTCTGCACTTTCGTTCAGGACGCTCGTTATGGTCGAGAAAGAAGCGTAGCGATTCAATGACAAACCCCTGTCGTCGTGGTATGGGGATGATATCGATCCAGCTGGTCGAGTCGTCGACAATAGTGAGCCAGTAACGACTGCCATCGAGACCCTCCTCGAATGGCCCTGCAACGTCCATGTGAAGGAGCTCCATTGGATATTCCCCCTTCCGACCTGAGCGGTTGTGGGGCTTTTCAGTCATTCGTCCCTGGAGGCACGGATTGCATGGTGCTCGTGGCTCGACGTCTCGAATGCCATGGGCCTGCTTCTTAAGCCGCAGTAAGTTCGCATCGCTCATGTGGGCTAATCGGTTGTGCCAAAGAGTCATTTGCGGACTGACGTGATAAGCTGGAAAAGAAAGGCTTGTCCATAGATTGAGCGCGTATACTCCTTGATATTGACTTGCGGTGTATAGGCTCTTTCCATTTGACTTGTTGCGAATACTGGCACCCTGGCTTGAGAATTCGACCTTTGCTCCGCGTTTGAGTAGCTGGAGCACGGATATGAGGTTTGCGTGCGCGGATGGGACAAAGAGGACATGATCGAGAACAAGCCATTTCCTTCTACCCCGCACATTGCACAGGACATTTATCGTCCCTACTCCTGACGGGGACGTGGAGGCATCGACGCTTCTAAGTGGTGGCCCATGTTACTTGTCCATCTGAACGAACTTCGAGGCGTTATTGCAGACATGCTGGGCACAACCACTGTCGACGATCGAGGCATCGCGGATAGGGAGCGTCTTCGTAGCCATCATCGCGAAGGTGTGACTGAGTATGGCGTGGTTGCCTTCGACATCCCTTCCGAAGGCCGCATCGACGTCTTCCCCTGTGGCCTTCATCACCATGAAGGTAGGCTTCTTTGGGTCTTCTGGGCTGCACGCGACGTCCTCTTCGTCATCAGTAGTGTGTTGCCTCTTCGACGGCTTGTATCCGTTGGGGTGCGAGCCCCCTGGCCTGCGGATAGTGCTTTCACCCACATCATAGAGAGCAGCAACTTGTCGCTGGGTTATTGACGCGTCAGATTTTATTGCTTGGATAGCAAGGATAACTCTATCTTCACGAGAAAGCGGCTGAAGATCAGGTTGTTGAGGCATGGCGATAAAGGTGTAAAGAGGTGTGGTCTTGGCAGAGGTGCGCATCTCGATTGTGGAACACCTTAATCAACCAAAGCATTCAAAGTAGATAGCTTTAGTTTTGGGCCCGGGTACAAAGCAACCAGATACCCAAGCGAAATTTCCTGGGCTAAGTATGTATATAAAGAGTATAGGGTTATAGTGGTGACACTGCGCTTTAACTAACCCTTAATCTGATCCAATTAGGAAAAGAAAAGCCTTAGAATCGTACACCATACTAACCCCATCAATATGGGTGCTAATTCATTGGCAGTCAATGCAGTCACAACCACCCACAGCTGGCCCAACGACATGGAACCATTCCACCGGAGATATCCAGCAGCAGAACGGAGTAAGAACCAGGAATAATGTGATTGCAAGAACTCTTGTTAGCACTTCTTTGCATGGTCGAAGCGCTTTGCCGATGGAACGTTTCCAATGGTGGTATTTCGTGGAGCCAGACTTAATTTCTTGACGGATTTTTCGTGTGAGATGGAGGAGCGAGGAATGATGGTGGTGACGCTCGCGGCAAAATCGGGAGGGCTTATTTGCAGCGTCTGGCGGTGCAGGAGGGGAACCACTTCGCTTCTTAGTCCCCTTTTCTCGGAGGAGGCCCGTAGATGCATTGTTGGAAGGCGGAAAACATGAGGGTGAGCAACTTGGTGTATCATTGCATTCCGTATAAGGTGGAAGAGTGGAGGTGATGGTTGACGATTGGGACGAACGGAGCGACTTTTCGCCCATTTTAGGAGACGGGAATACGCCCTTTTGACAACTACTTTCCAGACTCTGGCTCAGTGAAAGAATGGGAGCTACTGAACCATAGCAGTTACAGGACATTCAAGAAGAGCATGCGGGGTTGACGATACGAGATAAGATCATGTGACCTTCAGCGGGACGCGTCATCTCGTGTTCAGTGGTGGAACGGTTAGAAATGGGCTAACATAATATTGATTTCCTGCCTTGGCAAAGGCTCCAAAACTGGATTCTCCTTTGCTGGTCAGGCCCAAAATCGCCGGGGTAGGGTTAGAGAATTAAGGGAAAGAGATAAGGAGGAAGCCTCGCAATAGGAGGGCAAGCATTTTATAGATGTTAAAAGCAGCGGGTTAATAGGGCGAGAAGCAATACCTAATAAGGTTAAGCGCGGGGACTGCACTAAACCCAACGAGGGAGTCCCTAGACAGAGATTACCTTGAAGATCACAAGCTTGAAGGGACATCCTGTTGACCGTGTGCTCGTGCTTAGTATCTTTGCACTTGACTGGTAGTTTCTGAATCGATCACAGTGATAGTATCGTCGCGTTTTGACATCAGAATTGTGAGGTTTACTCCGCTTAAAGACAAACCCGTAGCCATGCTGCATGCCATGAGTCTTGAGGGCTTCATACGCTTCTTCGTAGGAATCGTAAATGAGATCTGGAGGAGGTGCAATATCTTCCATGTGGAGATATGGACGACTGATAGTAACCTCAATACCACAGTCGCCTGTGTATGATTCTGCGTGCTACGAAGACGCGCTGTTTTCGTGCTGGTGTCGCGTTCATAGATTACGCGCTAGGCTAGGTTGAGTGAATAATATCCACTAGCACTAACGTGATCCACCACCGCGTTGGCCAGCCCACCGGGATGGCCAACGCGGTGGTGGATCACGTTAGCGCGGGGGACAAATCTCACTAGCCTGCCCATGTATGGTTTCTTGATTGGTATCACTGGCCAATCAAAAAGAGTGATAACCAGGCGGATGTGGGAGAAGAAGGAGGTTAGAGCAGCTATCCAAGACGGCAATCGCGAGTGGATTACTCTCCTAGAGTGTATGTGTGCGGATGGATCGCACTTGCCACCAAGCCTCATCGATCAGGCGGCTGCGAGATCAATACAATCAAGCTGGGTTGAGGAAATCAAGCCAGGGGAACACTCAGTACACGTTACATATTCACCCTCAGGCTGGACAAACAACGATATAGGCCTTGGTTAATGCTGACAGTTAGCGCTTAACCACGTACGGAAGGTGGGGCTAAGCGCACTTGCTAGCAGACCGGCGTGAAACGGTGTTGCAGCTTTTTGCAAGGGTGAAGCCGCATTCGCTAGCGACTGTACAGCCTCATTTTTAGTTAAGTTGTTGTGGTGTTCGGTGTGCATCACGCGAATCCGGGCATCACGCGCACGGACACGGTACAATGCCCCATGGACGCGCTGCCCGTCGCGAAAAAGTTCGCCGGGCGCTAACAACCTGCCCAACTGATTCAGGATTAGCTTGCATCAGCACGCCTCCAGTTTCTGCCGTCCTCCTCCACAAAGGAGGCCAGACATCGAATCAGCTTTCCAGCACCATCCTCAGCGTCAAAGATCCAGCAATCCCTCCATCGAGCCTATCGTCAACTATACGTGCAAGCGGCCAGCATCTACGATGGGAGACATTCCGCTTCAGCGTTGGAATACAAGCGACTGGAAAATCTTCTTTGATGATCGAGGCCCGAAGATTCGCGAAATCACCGAATGTTTGGGCCTCTCTTGCGACTCAAACCACGGTATCCTGAAATTTTCTGGGCCTGAATCAAACAAACTATCTGAAAGGGTGCAAGAACTGTCCAAGAACCTTCCTAAAGATCTAAACGGTCTACTTAAGTCTGCATCGCGCCCCGACACCCTCGACAAGGAGCTTAAGGAGTTGCTGAGTACCTTTGGTCCTGCGATTTGGGGCAAAGATGTAGATGACCGCAAGCGACTACTACTAGCGCCTCGCCCAAAGAGCAGTTATTCTAGGGATCTCTTTTATGAGGTCCCTGAAGATCGAGAGATGTAGGTGGGATACTAGTGTCGCACTTCGCCAAATCGACTGACTTTTTGTTGATTGAAAATACACCTCCATCGATGGATTTACCGAGAAGCGGGCAGACATGTTCCGTCAAGGCCGTTAAGGAAGCTAACAAGAAATTCGGCTGCGAGAGGTTCAAGAATGAATCCTGGTATTGATGCTGAGCCTTTTATGGTAGGGTCTACATCGGTAAGAAAGCTCGTAGTTCCGTTGTTAACATCATAAGACATTCTGACAAGGTTTGTAGCCACCAGCTGAGGCATTGCGGCCCGGAGCTTTGGGCGATACAATCGCACCCGTACCCGCCAGTGCGCAACAAACTAATACGAGGAAACGGAATGCCGACACCCACAACTGGATCGGCCCTACTGAAAAGCGGCCTTCCAGAAATGCAAACTGTTCTGTCGGGGAGATCCCAAACGAGCCTCTTTTCACAATACAAAGCCCCGGGAACAGCTACCAATCACCCTATACGTCCACGTTAACTCCTCCTCGTAGTGCACAGAATGACCAACATAATTCCACTAATCCTCGTCCGACCCATGCCGCTACTTCACCCACGCCAGTGGCTTCGAATGCACCCGGCAACCACCACCACACTCCTGAACCTCCTCGCAGCTCTCTCTCCGAAAACCAAGTGCTACCATTGTCGCAGACAGGAGTTCTCAATCCGCATCTCACTATGGGCCACCGCCAAGATAGTTCAGAGAGAAATAGGATGCCTGGTCTTTCTGGAACGTCGGTCCTACCAATGACTTCGTACACATCCACTGGCCACGAGGAGTTGCGCGGGTCTCTCGCGACTAACAGTCGGCGCCTGAGAAGACGTGAAGATTCAACAAGCTCCCAGATGTCGCATAGTCCAACGCCGCCTGCGGCTCAAGTCAGTCTTTCCGATCCTACTCCTGGAAACCTCTCCCGAGACAATGCTGCTAGAGCGATGCCATCGTCGCGGAATGGAGTTTCTGACCTGCATCGTGCCGCAAGCCACAACACTGATGAACAGAATAATTCGAGCAGCAATCGGATGCCTGGTTCTCGTGAGGTGACCTTTCAACAGTGCGACCTTTTATGTCTCCTGCTAGGATATTTGTTTCCCCGGAATGGAGAACAGGTCGAGGAATCTGCTCTGTTGCGCAGTCTAGAACAAGTATGGGCTAGCCATGAACAGGACTTCAGGCACGTCATGGAACGACTGTTTGACTGTCACCGCAAAGTCCTCCTCACATGGATCAGCGAGCGGCGGAAAACGAGTCAGCTTCGATTGATGATCGACCGCCAGCCTAGCGCGCAGACACTGGAGATGGTAGATCGGGTGCTGATCATGAACGACCTCCGCGTTCTGCGTCTAAAGTGGAAGGCACTCAAGGTATATAGTAACACCCAAGACATAACTCCGGAGAGTTTGCTATGCAGGACCTTCGCGATCATGACAAAAACAGAGGGGACTGAGGTGTTGTTCAAGGAAGGCCTGGATAGGCTCAAGAAAACTTCGCCTGAGGTTTTGAGGCCTGACGACTTGACTATTTCTATATATTCCTAGTAGTATTACATTTATACACTCTCATCAGCACAGGCTGTCAATGAGTATACGCACTGGACCTGAAAGACAAGCACAGGTAGAAGAGCAAAAGTGATTATGGAAGCAAGCCACCTTTCTTGCATTTTATGGAAGGCAGCGTTTCCTGTAGATGTGTGCCACATTCATAGCATCATTGACCCTTCCGCAAATCCTTCCACCCGATTGCATATGCTCTGGAACCAAGCTAGGACGCCAAGCTTTGGTGTAGTGTTCCCCCGCAGTCGACGTGAGGGTTTCCTTCAACCATCTTAATTAAAAGTGTTCGAGACCATATCAAAAGCAGTATGAAACACGGGTAAACATGACTATCAGCCAAAAAATAAAGTTCCAAAGCTGGCAGTGCGGTTTGAAGCATGGGACAGGATAATGGCGTTCGATAATGGTACTGTGACGTTGGCCACAAGTACATTTTGATGTCGGTCCATCTTTCGTTCGACAGCTTACTTTCAGACCTATAGAAAGGATTCTAGTCTTTTGTTCTGACTGCGCTTTTGGAGTTCTGGCTCATCTTTGGCTTCGAGTGTAAGCGTTCGCCCTCCTACCTTCCACACTTGAGGGCGTAGTAATACTCCCGCCCCGGCGTGTCTCATCACCAGCTACCTTTATTCTTATCCGGCTATGTCGTGGGGCATGACTGACAGTTGAATGCGGGGCAGCAAGGCTTCGTCGTAGCATAGCTTTGCAGACGCTTTGCTTCGCTAGCAAGGTGATTGGTGATCGTGTTTTGGGCCGTGATCATTGCGGTGGGAGGTGTAATGACTTCCTTTCGTTCACAAATGTTGCGAAAATGCGATCCTGAGTGATACTACCATAGTCCGACCAAGTCATCCATCATCCCCAGCGATCAGAGACAAAAACCAAGGGCGCCAGACCCTCTCAGCCCAGTCCACGAGCCAATGTAGCACGGCCACAACCTTGAGGGCGTCGAAGCAGTTCCGCGTACTTCCAATCATGACTTGCTCCCTAACGGCCAGTCTTTCGCTTGTCTTGGCGACAATCAGCAAATGCCAGTCATGGCCTTGCGAGATTGGCACAGGTATCGCCGGCCAATCCTTGTCCATAGCTGCGTGCGGAGTTCGGCCATCTTCCCAGAGAAGCTCACATCGCCGCAGCCAAGCGTCTATCCAGATCCCAATTTGAGGTTTGCCGTCTGTCCATGACTTTATGGGGCCTTTAGTCTCAATGTTTATGGCAATGGGCAGATTCTGTAGACGAGTGACATGATTCTAAGACTTTACGGTGTTGGCTGCCACTGGCCGGAGCGACCTATATGCGTGGGATATAGTCGAGTCTGATTGGAGGCAAACGACGTAGTCGATGATGCGACCAGGAAGGTTCCTGTTGCAGAGCGCCGGAGGGTCTATGCGAGCGGATTTTCTGAGCAGTGTTAGTCTTGACCGCTAACGACGGGGAGGATGGGATGAGGGCAGACTCACACGGAGCAAATTGAGGGGGCTTTTGAGTGCCGACTTGTCTCAAGCGCAACCTTGAGCAGCGGATACTGCACATCTGTATTCCACTCGTCCTCGGCTCCTCCGGCACCAGAGTTCAACGCGCGTGCAGCATCAACAATGCTGGCGACATTGCCGATCGAGGTGTTGATCCATAATGAACCCGGCGAGAGTGTTTGGCCATTGGATATTGCAACCTTGTCCTGTCCAACTCAGGAAGCCCGGTAATTGACACGTTGAATGCATCGGTGTCGTCGTATTCCAGTATTCCGAATCCGTCAGCAAGCATTTGCGCACTAGGACACCCATGCTGCTGTGTGACCAATCATCTGCTGTCAGCGTCGACAATGGAACCCGCTCGAACTCCACAGAACCATCTCACAGGAAGATGATTGGTTAAAATGCGGCAAAGGCTCTGCACGACCAAATCCATTTGTATGACTCCTGCTATGACGGAATAATAGCCTGGACCATTATTGCTGATGCTAACAGTCTCAAATCAGCTAAATTATCGCAGATTAGCTACTAACCCATCACGCACTAGTCACTCCAAGCACTTACCGCTCCGATCCGCCCGCAGTAAGCACAGAATACTCCGATGCAGCGAAGGCTGTCGGTATCTGATGCACGAACATGCTCTGTAATAACTCACACAATTACACAACTTATGCGACAAAAGCCGTCGGCACTTCGCCTGTCGTGTTATGAAGGCTACCGCAGCAGCCATCGGTCACCTTTGCTAACCAATCATGCATACGTATACGGCGAAGAGCATGAGATTGATGAACTGAGGTTTCGTTGCTGAAACCAAGCGATCACTCAGTAGCGTTCACGGGGAAGACCGAAAATGCTGACGATCTTCGGACGGGAATCGTGTTAGGCTGTATCGAGCTTAGTGACACGTGGCCATATGCACTCATGCGCAATCGACGAGCGATCATCGAATGCCTACTCGCCTCAAAGCCAGATGGCGTTGATCTACAGCGCACCGGGCCGTACGATGAATGGCACTGGATGAGCGATGACGGTCGTCTAATTAGTTACCTGGTCAGCACTTGATTGTAGCGGCACGACCCGCACCCAGTGCTGATGGTCATCACATGTGGCGCATTCTAGCGTGTTAATGCTGGTGTTGTGGTTACCCACTTAGAGGATAATGATTATGATCCCCTCAATACTACGTCAACGACCATCAGCGTTCTACTCACATGGCTAACCGGTCAATGCAAGCACTGTTAGGCATGACCGGTCATGACTCGTGGGCTCCATGCTTCATGACGTAAGCAACAAATCATTCATCCCACGCCAGTCCACACACACACACACAATTTATTTACGCCCGGCGGCCGAGCCGAAAGGGCTACTAACGCTAGTCTAACACTACCCTTCCTATGCTACGTCTCTGCCTCATTAGCCCCTGTGCTTTCTTTGACTCGACTCTTCATGTAATTTGTTTTCAAAGTCAAAGCCCTTGCTTACAATCGGTATCGCTTGTTCTCCGTCTCCTGTCTTCCCTCGCGTTCTCGTTGGTTAGTAAAATTGCTGGCAGACTCGCTCAGAGTTGGTTCCTCCATAGAGATTCTCCAAGTGTTCAGCGTCCTATCTTCGGCGGCTGAAGCGCTGTCTGCTCTCTGTGGCACGAGATGGTTGGCGAGCTGGGTTAGTAGATAAAACTTACTTGTTTGTTAGTAGTCAGTTCGCGTCAAGTCTTTTTGTCACTATTGCGAATCGAATTGTCGCGCGCACTGCATCCATGTCTGGCGTCCATTTCGCGTCGTCTGTCGTTGTTTTGCCGCCAAGGTAGAGTGACATGTTCCCTCTGCCTGTCTGCGTGCATTGCAGCATCTCTGCTCGTTGTTCTGTCCACCGCCTACACCGAAACAAGAAGTGCTCCACTGTCTCCGGTGCTTGTCCGCATTCACACTGGTCTGTTGTTGAGGCTTTAATTCGGTACAGGTATGTGTTCAGCTGTGCCATGCCTGTTCTGAGCTGCGCGAGCACGCTGCTCTCTTTGCGCGATAGTCGGTCGTAGAGCTGGCGTGTGTGCTTTCCTGGTAATGCTGTGTCGATTCGCTTGGAATATGCTCCCACTTTTTCTGGCACCTTCTTGGCCGCGCCTTGCTTACACGCCAGTCCAGTCTCGGCTAAAATAATTAAGCCTTTCCTGACTTCACGAATTATGAGTCAGTCACGAAAATCTCCGGGCTAATCAAACAGCGGCGCCGGAAACTGGGCAATTGACTGCAGAGGGGAGTGTTGGAGGCTCCTTCTCGAATCCTGACAGCTTGCCCTTACATTTAGCAATGTAATGTTGCTGCTCGTTGTTACCATTACATGTTTTGTTTCGAATGTTGAGACGATGGTGCTAAGCCGCAATGGGCTACCCTCCGCAAGGATATCGAAACACTGCGGCGTGGCGGCTTGCTGATGCGTGGAAGTGGGGCGTTGGCACATCAGCACGCGAAACAAGCAAGTACATCGTGGCGGGTACACAAGGACACCAGGTTATGCGGAGCTCTGCGATACTAATTGCTTACCTCCATCACTACAATCAGCCAGTATTTTTGTGCTATCTTTGATCTGCTTGTGCCTCCATGTCAGCTATGGTAAACGTGTCAGGGTTAGCTTTAAATCATCGCTATGCTAGCAGCTGGCACTCCTATACTGATATCCTGCTTATCACCCAAACCGTTCATCATACTTTCACCTCACGTGGAATTGATCACTTGAGAAAGCTGATTTTTCGACACGGCGGACAGTAAGCACTGTAATGGAAGCCAGAACTGTGGTGCAGAATGTTGGCACTTGCTTCGCAGATGATATTCTATCAGCATAAGCGTACTGGAGGCCAGTGGTTATAAAGGTGTGGGCGCAGCATGTTCTAAGCCCTCGACTGTGGTTCTCTAGATGCTGGGAGGATAAATGCTCATGAGAAAACTATGCGAAAACCCTCCAATTTTCCTTTGCATTAGCGTCTCTGCATGACAATCTTTGCATCTTCGCTGCGCAGAAAGTCAAAGACGCCGCCATTCAATATTTCAAGGCCGTCTTTGAAGAGGTACTCGCTCCCCTCGGTGTTGGTCATGACTCGAAACGCCATGCAGAGCAAGTCCTCTGGACTCAGGCCGTCGATTGTGCTCATGTTTTTCCACTTGAGTCGCATGACCCTGAGATCGGTCATCGCGAGGAGCCGGTCCACTAACCCGTTGGGACCAACGCCGGACTGGGCGGCGAGCGAGTGCCGCAGCGCGGTGATGGCATGACGCTCGTGTAGCCATGCCGTTAGGATCTTCGAAGTGAGATCAAAGTGCGGGCCGAGGTCGCGTTCGAAGAGTGCTGCGCCGTGATACCAGAGCGTGTGCAGGTGCTACAGTAACGTGCATCCCTTCGTAACGGAACAACCGCCGTAACGGACAAAATTGCAGGTACTTAGACTTTGCAGCAATACAAAAATCTGTACGCGCGTTAATAACCTAAAATTCCTCTTGGCCTAACGTGCATCCACGCGTAACGGAACAACCGCCGTGACGGAACAAATCATAGTTACTTTAACTTTGAAGCGATGGAACTTCTCCCCACGTCCTAAATTCGACCATACTCAGCTCGAGTTAGATTCTAAGACCATTTCTTTAGTGCTATAATACTGCTCACTAAAAAGTTACGCTTGCGTTGAGGTGCGACTGCATGATCCGCAAAGAGCCTCCTGTTAAGTGAAAACCGGCCTTCTGCGCCAGAAGATCACAACCAAACTTGCATCACTCTCGCAACCCCTCAAGCGACTCTCTCGAGTCCAGAGAACCCCACGGCACCACTAAGAAGTGCTAATTAGCTGTAAGGCTGCGAGGCGCGCTCGATACATGCAGGGCCGCCATCCCAGTTGGTACCTCTGATCGGGACGATTACCTATTCTAGCTAGCATAGAATTGCCTCATAATTGTAACGTAATCTGACAGAGGGCGGCTACCAGCCGCAAAGCGGGATTGTGGCTGTCACGCCTGTGGCTGTGCAAAGTCTTTGGGCCGACGTATGCCCCGCAGCCTTGCGATCAAACTTACTCCCCGTCAACCAGCTCACCTCTTGTAGATTCGCCACCTTACAAAGGGTGTGGCCGGAGCGGGTCGGCCATCCTCCCTGCCAGTGTGGCGAACACGCCACGCATGCAAGCTGATATTAGTGAGTCATAAAACGATGGTACCAGCAGGCCAGGTACCTAGTACGCACTGTCGCATATCGCTTCAGCCCTGCTTGTTATATGGGTTAAGCGTACGGCGCATGTCTCGCACAAAGGTTTAGAGAAAGAGAGAAAGAGTAACAGAGCAAAGTAGAAAGCAGTTTAGGAGAAATATCTATCCAACCCTAGCCGTCCTCTAAGTGACTTTGCTCCCTGTCAAATTTCTATGTACTTGACAGCAGATTCGTAGTGGTTGAAGCATGCTATAGTAGTAGGATGTCGTGCACCAAGGGCCTTGACATGCCCACTGTATGCTCGCTCATACAGTTTAAGTGCAGCAGGGTAGTGCTACTGTCGATGGAAGAGGAAAGCTAGGTTGTTGACGCTGGTGAGCGTGTCTAGGTGCTCTACTCTAAGCACCTTCTCGTGTCCTTCCAGTGCTCGTCGATGCATCGCTTCTGCCTCCTCGTACTTTCCCTGCCTCGCCAACATCCATCCAAGGTTGTCGACGCTGGTGAGCGTGTCTGGGTGCTCTGGCCCAAGCACCTTCTCCCTTCCTTCCAGTGCTCGTCGATGCATCGCTTCTGCCTCCTCGTACTTTCCCTGCCTCGCCAACACCAGTCCAAGGTTGTTGACGCTGATGAGCGTGTCTGGGTGCTCGTGTGGTCTTGGTAGAACCTGCCCACTCGCTTGGGATGCCCACTCGCTTGTGGAGTACGTTACCCGTAGTTTGTGGAGAATGGCTATTATTTCTTGATTATCCCTTCGCCCGCTTGCGTCCAACGCCAAGCTCGCGCACAGGCCAGTATGTTGCGAGGAACATCAATTGATGCCAAGAATCAGGTCGAATGAGAGCTTATTATTGGCTGGTTCTTATCGATAACCGTTGGACGCAATCCAGCGGGCGAAGGGATAGAACCCTGCCATTTTAGATACTAAGCCTTCTGATGCCTTAAGTGTCTCTGCCCACGGCTTAAGGAGAAGCAATATTTCTTATTTCCACTCTTCTGATTCCCCGCTGCGGACTATTGGCGTTAACATATCCATATATGAGCAGCCGGGCGATGCTGCCTTAGGTTTCTCGATGGATCTGAGCCGCAACCTGAAGGAGGAGTACCGGCTCATGAAGCCAGCCTCCCTAGTACTACTAGATCTGATTGAGAATATCAATGCTCCTATCGAACAAGACAACAGGAGACCTAGGAAACTCGAAACAATCGTGCTAAAAGCAATCGCAGATTGGAAGCAGCGGGATGCGCTCACACAGTATATCCTACTAGGAGTTTAGCGTATCCGCACATGACCTTACGGTCATTTCTCTGTGATGGCATCAAGCGAGCCGTTCAGCATACCTCGAATACACCAGTAAGGTTCATGACGAATCAAGTAGAGGTGCATGTGGCTGGAGCGAAATGTGGCGACGCCATTCCGCTTTGGGGTTGCGGTAGCCATTGTTGGGGTGCGGTAGCCACTTTTGGGGTGCGGTAGCCATTTTTGGGGCGCAGTAGGGAAATTCGTCTAGCCTTCTTTCAACCACCAATCAACCGCCTTCCCGCCTCACTTAGCACGAAATCTTCAATCCGGTCCGTACCTCTCGCGACAACTATAAATGCGGACTGTCTCTTCGAGGTTCTTCTCTTTGCATCTTGCAATCCTGTCTTTCCTCTCTTCAGCATGGACAATACACCCCCTCACCCCCCAGCGGCTGGAGCGAGGATGCGAGGCTCTTTTCCTGCATCCACAGCATCAGATACCGGATTGGCTGCGGTGAATGCTTTGTCTTCGAACACGCTTGACATTGTCCTAGTATCACAGTCTCAGTCAATCAACATCGGACAGCAAGCTCAACGCAGCATTCGGAAACGCCGAGAAGGTGAGAAGAGGGCTAAAACCCAAACCACCGATCTTCCAGGCTACCTCTGTTTCTCTCTATTGGGCGAGCCCGTTAAAGCGCCTCAAAGGTCTGCTTTTTCGGCAGTGAGGAGGGAGCAGGTGAAGCGGCTTCGAAAGCAAGGTGCTTGTTTGAGATGCAAGCTCATGAAGAGAGCGGTACGTACTCCTTGAGGATATTGTATGTCTTTTATACCAACGTAATACATCAGTGCTCCGGGGAGAACCCTTGCAATCGATGCCTCGATGTTGTCAACGCTGCTGCTGGGTCGAGGGTATTAATATGGATGGATTGCATCAGGCCTTCGTTTGACAGCATGAATATCTTCAGTCATGGTATAATCTCCTGAATTCTCCAATTTATAGGAAAACAATGACACTAACGACGCAGGCATGTCTTTGCGCGACCCAGCCCGACTGAGAGGCCTCATGGCTCAGCTGGGTAATGAATCCATCAATCTCGACTTTCAGTTCCCCTTTGAGATGAATATCGACGAATCCAGCGCCTATCTCGCGCGCTGGTTGATCGATTACTCGGCTCACTCAAAGATCAGCTTGATCGGCCTCTTATCTACTTCCGAATTCAGCAATTTGATAAATGATGCCGTGGGAGAGCCCTTAGGGGAGAGCTTGAGACTCATGGTTCACCTGACTACCCAGATTTCGGGAAGTAGTGAAAACACAGAATATCGAGGGACGCCGCTCGGAGACATTCGAATGATGCGCGACCATGCAGGTTGTCAGATTCTTTCCACACTCGACGAACGACTCAAACCTCAGCAGCTAGAGATCTCACCGAACAAACTCACTAACTTAAAAGGTCTTTTCTTGCTAGTATTAGGAACGGCCGTGGCCACGAGATATGCCTTTACAAATGTAAGTACGAAGACTAAACTCGAATCCAATCCCCTGTGCTGAAAATCGAAGACACCAGCGAACGATATACAAGACAAGGAAAAGGCGCTGCTGCGACTTCTGTGCCATTACTTCGTTTATATCGGCAACGCCATTTCCCTTCTTGATCGTTCTTGCGACCCAACCGACTTGTTGAGCAAATGGACATATGAGTGGAACAAGCCAGCAGTATTTGGATGGCAGATTTTCAAGGACAGCCCAAAGCAGGAATGGGATGGAGATCCCTTCGCGCAGCCATCAAAATTTCCCATAGCCTTTACTGAAAGTTTGGGAGACATACCTGCCAGTCTAAACGACAGTTCGATCTTCGAAATGTTTACAGAGCCTGTCGCGTGCACAAACTGCGGTACGCTTGGGCCTTTTACGGACATCAATGGCTGCTGTGGAAATTGCGGACCGGCGTTCAGCATGGAGGACATCGAGTGGGCGCCTTTTGACCCACCTGTCGCGTGCACAAATTGTGGTACGCTTGGGCCTTTTACGGACATCAATGGCCGCTGTGGAAACTGTGGACCGGCGTTTAGCATGGAGGACATCGAGTGGGCGCCTTTTGACCCACCCATCGCGATCCCCACCAATTCTTATAATGAGGTCTCTGGGGTTCTCCTCTCTGATTTCGACAGTCCTACGTGGCCAGCATGGAATCAAATCCCCACTACCAATGACTTCCCATGGCTCCAAGGCATGCCATCTACGGAGCTACATCAAGCCGTTTATACAGCTACACCGCCGCCATGGGATCCAACCTCCATTACGAATGATTTCCCACGGTTTCCAGGCGTGTCGTCTGCCGAGGAAGCTCAACCGGTTCCCGAGCCAGCGGCGTTGACCTCTGAACCCTGGTCCTGGACCGTGAGACGGACAGAAACATTGCCTTCCGCAGATGATCCACCGCCTTCCCTAGGAGCTTTGTGTTTCTCCCCAGGTCTGAATTGGCAAACAGAGCCCTCCGGCAAAGGATCGAACTCCCACGACGCACACTCTGAGCGAAAGAACAAGCGGAAAAGAAACCAAAATGTTAAAAGAGAAGAGCCAGCTTATGTGAAAAGAGCCCGTCAACGAAGAGAAGAAGATCGAGTGGAAATTACAGTAGACTACCCCTGTCCCAGATGCTCAAAAAGGTTTTGCAAGTTTGAGAAACGTCGGCAAGCAAGACGTTTACTTAATGAACACCGAAAGGACTCCAGTCAAACTAAGGAGCTTACCGCTGATGTAAAACGGGACTAAGGCGATACATAAATCTGGCGCCATACATAGTAAATCTCAAGAATGAGGGTACTAACTCGTGGCGCAGTGGACTCGATACTGCAATCGCTACGCCATTTCAACCAGGGAATACGCTTCTAGATATTGTCAGCCATGGAAATGGGCGGGGAGTTGATGATTTCAGTATCTGGTAGACAATTGATAAATATAAACTACGATCACACATACTGCCTAAAAACTCCCCGCCACGCTCTCATAAGACCCTAGTATCCAGACATGCGTATATGAGTATTATATGAATGTTTGTTATATGAGTGTTGTACAACACTCACATACAACATTGTACTCATTTAAGGTCACGTGCAATAACTAAAATACTAGAAATATGGCATCGCGGCTCTATATATCTACATAATAGCCTCGAGATCATCTTGTAGATCTGGATCTATAGTCATATCATTATCTCCAGGCATAGAGTCACACACAAGACCCAACCCACCTTTACTAGATGGGATAATTAGTCCTTCCCGTAGCCAGCTGCCTATACACTCCACCTTCTCAAGGTTCTGGCAGGTAATCCGGAGCCTATCCCACGAAGCAGTACGACGAGCTCCTGAGAAGGCCCTTTCCGGCTCTGCTGATTCGGGAGGGATAGAGAGAATATCGATGGCCATACGACTGAGCCGGGGATACTGCGTACGTTGCTCAAGATGGAGCCACCATTCAAGAGGCGTACACTCGAGTTCATAGGTTGAGCATTAATAAAGGAATCCAGGTTGTCTATCTGTGTGCTAACAGCCTTCTTCTTAACCTCAACCGTCTTAAATAGCATCATTAAGCCATTATCCGTCTTCGTCGGAGGTGGTGGCATAGAGAGACGCTCTGGCTCCCTTGGAATAACCACTGAATCGTATTCTTTTATCCAGATGTCGTGGGCACCAGCAAGGGCTGACGCATGCCAATCTACAGGCCAGTTCTGTTGAATGTATGCTACTCGTTTTGAGAGATCGAGTAGTAGGGCGGCAGCGTAGACAGGGACATCTTCAGTCATCGTGTAGTACTTATTCAAGACGAACCAGCCCATATTAATAGCATGAAGCATACGTTTATCAGTCGAGCCAGGGTCCGAGTAACGCGCCTTGGCCTGTTCGTAATGTAGAAGTAGAGCATCCATTAGGGTTAGACTCTGGGAAAGAGAAGAATATGCTCCTTCGGCATATAGCGTTGCAGATGCAAAGGGCTGGAGGAATGCATGGGTTCTAACCAGTATATCCCAATCAGAACCGTTAAGAACGTTATCTTCCAGCTCGCTATCATGCTCAATTAAGAACTGATTGATCTGGACCTTCTTCCTAATGGCGTTATCGATTACCTTGTACCATGAAGACTATCGTGTGGCATTATCGATCCCTAGGTTGAGTCCTACAGCACCACGCCAGCTACCACTATGGAGCGATGAGTTACGGAGCCAGACAGCAAGGTAGTGGAGCTTCTGGAGCGCGGGAATCCCCTGCCAGCCAGTGTAGTTCTCGTCAGCAGACTGCTGACTAGCCTTTGCTGTCGACTTAGTTCTTTTGCCTTTCCTCGACAGCTCTTCCTGTTGTGCCCCGGCTTCGGCCAGTGTGGTCGAGAAGTGATCAAGTCCATCCATGTCCCGAGCATCGACAGCGGCATCTAGGGCTGCTGCTAGAGCTTCTTTAGAACGAGCAAGAAGGAAGGATTGCAGGGAGATATTGATGATATGTCCGATACAGCAGATCCTGCGCCGTTTGGGATCAAAGTCTGATTACCTCTCGCGATCAGGCAATGAGGATCATTGATGCCAACTATGGGTTGTATGCCTCCCAGCTCAGAGAACTCCTTGAAGAATCTCAATCGATGATCCACATCTCAACCGACCTCTGGACCTCGCCACATCGGGCCCAGGCAGCGCTAATCGCTGAGGTTCTCCGCAACTTCAACATCTCGAAGGTGGGCTACCACACAGGAGACAATGTTACCTCCAATGATACATGTCTGGAGTCGCTGTCACGTTGTTTGAAGGCAGAACTTGAGATCGAAAGTCTTCAATGGCAGGATTGCATGCCAGTGCGAGACTCTTCATCTCATCCCAAGTAACTGCAGAGAATGGGATTCGCCGTCGTGTCAGAAGACCTACAATTGCTTCGCTGTACTGTTGCGCGTTAAAAGCATGGCGGAGAGAGCTGTCGGATGGACGGAATGCCACGAACGGGTCCATTGAGGCCTGCGTTGATGCTAACGAGGTCTGAGAAGCCTCACTATCCTGTACTAGCCGTCGGTGCCGATTTTGAGCATGGGTTATGGCGTTGTTCGGATATCTATTGCTCCAGCGGACTGGACAGTGGAGACAGACGTATTCCCGACGGCCTTGGGTTTTCCGCGCTCTTCCTGGCACCGCTCTCGTCCTGTCACTCTCAGGATACTCGACACGGAAGAAGGTATAGAAGTCCCAGCGTAGTCTCCTAATATGAGAAGACTGGGCTGGGGAAATACTAATGGGCGGTGAGCTAGTCATAATCGCATAGAGTGCCGATGCTTGGATAGCCTAATTTTGAGCAGAGGCATGCGCAGAACGCATGGTCATATAACACGCAAAGCTGAAACGATATGCGATAGCGCGTACCAGATACCTGACCTGCTGTACCATCGTTTTATGACTCACTGATGTTAGTTGCATGCGTGGCGTGTTCTCGATACTGGCAGGGAGGATGGCCGACCCGCACCCGCCACACCCTTGTGAAAGAGGCGTTTGTTTGTTGGCGTGGATGAATGAAAGACCTTGAGATGGGTGTTGTTGCCACTAGGTAGCACACGAGATGCGCTAGTGAGGTGGGCGCCAAGAGGTCTTTAAGCACAGCCTCCAACTACGACCAGATCGGATCTCGGGAGAGACCGAAACCAGGCTCGGAGCGGGACCCACTGCGGAACCAAACCAGGGTCTGTGGCTAGACACAATCCATGATTACCATCTACTACCCGCGAGACACGAAAATGTGGTGTCCTAGAAATACGAACGTAGGTTAATAGATGTTTACTCAGAATAACAGAAAGGTTAGTATACTAATACTAAACCAAGCTAGAAATGTGCGGGCTTGACTGCATTAGCGGCTTACATTAAGCTATAATATTCCTTCATTTCCTCTCTAAACTCGTCTTCCTGGGCCACTTTACGGTTCTTGATTTTAGCATTTTTTGGTGCCGGCTCGTATAATCGAGTTCGAGGTTCGGTCAGTCTTCTTGAAGTAGATTGGCGAAGGTAATCAGGCCAGCAAGGTTTGGGGCTGGGCTTCCAGTTCGAGCTATTCATGCAGTTTAGTAATATGTTTCGATTGCGATACACAGACACACCATGTATTTCCCCAACGTCTGGATCCCCTTCTGGACCAACAGCCCTCATCTGTTGATTCAAAACGGGCATCAAAAGAACGTCACTATCTGTTTATCCTCTTATTCCGACATCTTCTCAACGCCGTATCCTTTTCTCCAAAAGCAAGAACCAACCGCATCCTTTACGATCTGGTGAACACACACCTTTACCATTACAACGTACAACTCTCTGATAGCTCAGCGTTATTGTGGGCTGCTAAACATGGACATTTAAGCACAGCTCAAAAGTTACTGGAAGAGAGAGCCGGTGTTCAAACCAGAAGAGACCGCATTCAAGAAGCATCGCGTCTGGCGGCGGAGAACGGACATGGAGCAATTTTGATGCTGCTGCTCGACAAGGGCGCTGACGTCAACGCACAGGAGGGTGTGTTCGGCAACACAATCTATGCGGCTTCAGATAGAGGCCACGAGCAGGTGGTGAAGCTGCTGCTCGATGAGGGCGCTGATGTCAATACCCAAGGCGGATTCTACAGTAGCGCAATCTAGGCAGCTTCATGGAGAGGCGATGAGCAGGTGGTGAAGTTGCTGCTCGACAGGGGCGCCGACGTCAACGCACAGGGTGGAGAATACGGTAACGCACTTCAAATGGCCTCAGTTGAAGGTGAAGAGAAGGTAGTGGAGCTGCTGCTCGACAGGGGCGCCAACGTTAACGCACAGGGTGGAGAATACGATAATGCACTTCAACGCCTATGCCTGAGTTCTGGGTCACTTGCGGCTCCACGATGTCTATTGTACTAGAAACACTCAATGCGTTGATGGCAAAAGAACCGGTGTCGGTGCGAAGACAGGAGCCGGTGGGATCAAAGGATAAATGGCGGATAAGTGTGCCAATACTGAGGGTGTGCAGGCCGTCTCCGCTGCTCGCGTCCCAGATTTTGACGGTCTCGTCGTCTGACGCCGACGCCAGCCGGGTCGAGTCGTGCGAGAAGGCCACAGAGGTGACAGCATCGCTATGGCCCTCGAGGGTCTGTAGGCACTCTCCGCTGCTTGTGTCCCAGATCTTGACGGTCTTGTCCAATGACGCCGATGCCAGCCGGGTCGAGTCGTGCGAGAAGGCCACAGACTGGACAGCGCTGCTATGGCCTTCGAGGGTCTGCAAACACGTACTCCAATCGTCTCTCATAGTCGGCTTGATATTGATATATTCTGGCTCTTCGTGCTGGAACATCCTTCTGATCGAGCTACCTGCTGGACTGAATAATAGCGCAGATGCATATGCTTGGAGAGGGCTACTCTCAATTGCCGTTTTATGATACATGATGAACCGCCGCGCGTCTTGGGCAAGCTTAGTAAACTCATCTGCACCTCGCAGCTACTATCTGTCTTAGCATCTGAATCATGTATATCGTACAAGCATATTGTGTGCGCATGCCATACCTGAACTAGCGACCCTAGTTTCGCTATCGAGACTACGCCCTTTGCCATACTCTTGCACAAACTGAGCCCCTCAAGCCAGTAGAGATACTTCTCTCTTAAAAAGGCATCAACGACACCTCCAGCCTGCAAATCACCAATATAGGCTATTCCTATTTCCCCTGCGTCATCCATCACCCTTCCTCGCCGAACGCCAAACTCCGCCTCTTGAAACTTGTCCTAACATCCTTCCTCTGCGCATCCAATATCTTCCACTCTTCATCTAGCTTTTGAAGCTGCAACTGCAGCAATTCGCGCTTCTGGTCGATATTGTTCATGCGCTTCGTAAGATCCAGATCTTTAGACTTTGTGCGAGCAATATTCTCGGCCACCAAGCGTGTAAGATCATCGAATTCCGCGTCTTCGACGTTGCGCTTGGTTCCATGCGGTGATTGACTGTCGGCAGTGTTTGACATACTGGCTGGTTGCTCCTCGTGAGCAGCGGGTGATGGGCAAGGCACAGTCCTAAATGTGACAGCTGGTGTGTTCCCAGATTCGGTTTGCTTTGCAGACGCAACATGCGGCGGTTTCACAGCAGCAGGCCCCATGTGCTTAGCAACGAATTCAAGCGCGCTGCGCAAGCGCCCAGGATAAGCTTTCGTTTCTCTAAGCACGCAGTTCTTCGCTATACCAGCAGCGATGAAATACCACTTTACCATAATCGTGAGCCGTGCTTTCCCAGCTTGATCGATGCCTTGAGAAGCTTTTGAAAAAGTCTTGTTGAAGGGATGCAGAATGCTTTGTTTAGCAACATCTTTGGAAGAGATGTTTCCTTTGACGTGCCCATGCGTGTCTTCGAGATAGAACTTGATTCCGTGAAAGTCGCCTGACGGTCGCATATATGCATAAATGTCGTCGTGTGTTTCCGCATGATGGCCAACGAACAGTTTCTTTGGCTGGGCCTCATGAAGGAAGTCCTGGTCGACAAATTGAACTTCGTCTGGGTCAGGTATGTTTCCTAGAAGGTATAGCGCATTATATGAATCCAAATACTTGTGCAGCTTGTTCAAATCGGCACCTTCATCTTCACTCACACCGGCTGATGGGATTTCGCCTGATATAGCCAGTCGTTGAGTTGTCAATGATTCGGCAGCCATGTTCGTCTTCGCGCTCACATTGACGCAGTGAGCTGATCGCAAGCCATAAGCGCTCCTAGGGTTTGCAGGCTCCGAACTGTCCTCAGTCATCATTGGTGTTTTACGTGAACCCTCGAATTCCTTCTCAGCATCTTGCCCTGCGTTAATCTTCTTCAGCGCCTCGTGGAATTGTGGGCAATAATTAATATAATCGCATTCTATACCGTGCTCGATTAGGCCCATAAAATACCATTGGATGACGACACTGAAATTGCTCTTTCCTGGTTGAGAAATGTCGGCGTTGTACTTGAACGGCGCTTTGAGCGGCAATCTCACTACCTCGTCCTGCGTAAGAGGCTGTATAGTTGACGAATCAACCGGGTCACCGACTGGTTTAGAACAATACCGCACCTCGGGCGATTTGTCGCCAAAGCTCACTATGAAGGCAAGGATATCGCGTCCGTCATGAGTACCAATTACAAGGGCTGTCGACGGTGTTGCTGCTGGATGAGGTATCCAATCCATGAACTCGTGGGCTGGCAGCGCGGCGAGCAGATTCTCTGCGCCGTAATAGGCGATGCGCTGCCGAATTTTGTTGAGCGCCATGAATTTTGTGATTGGTGTCGTGAACGAGGCACTGCAGTTGAGAGAGCACTCGAAGCGCTACCCCAAATAGCCGAGAATAACGGAGAGAATCGATGTCTTGCCAGTAGCAGTGCTGCTCTGATCCGCCAAGCACGATGGTCGTAGTATAGTGATGAAGAATGAAGTGTCAGTATCGGTTGTCACTGCCGCAGAGTTGCTAACAATCACTGCAATCCCGGGTGACCTCATATCACACCTCATTTCTCATCATGACAGTCGGACCAGAGTTTGGAGGCATAGCTTTAGTTGTTTTGGACACGTGCACGAGCCCCTCCGAGGTACGTACTTACGTTGGCATAACGACAACACTAGTGAGCAAGGACCGTAGTTCGAGATCCTTCGGATTGTATTGATAAGTAGCAAACTTTAGGCTACTAGATTAGTTCGCATCCCACATATGCTGAATCGTCGCCATCCCAGAGCTTCAAACGAGAGCAATTGATTCGTTTGACCAGCCAGTCAAATCGCAGTAGATCCAGATCTGCCGAAGCGCACCTGGCGTATTAAGAGGATCGGTTTTCAGCCGAAGCGATGATACTTCTCCAAGCCAGATGATGATACTTTAAACCGTTTCTGTCATCTCGGAGCGACAGGTGGCAAAGCTTAGGGGGGTGTAAGAGTTGATCTATTGTAAAGCGGGATCTGAAGACTAAATAGTTACACTTAACAAGCTCTGCAAAGGTCCATGCGGGGTAAAAGTCCGAACAGCGTGCAAAAAGCGGAGGCCGATTGCGCACAGGGCAGGTGTCTACAACAGTTTCGACGTTTCAATCATAGCTTGTGCCAAGCAAGCCCTGTTTGGTTTTCTGCAATGGCACCCGTATCGCTTCCGAGAACATAATCTGATGACGGAGTGGCGCCTAACGCTCATGGCGCCTAACGCTCATGGCGCCTTACCGCTCCGATCCGTAGTCATGCTCCCCTGCATGCAAATTCTCTCTTCATCTACGCACCAGGAAATCTAACGCCTCTCGCGCAAGTGAGGAGACGCATTCCGAGAAAGACGCGAAGTGATTGTCCAGTCGTTCTCAAGGTTGATATGGTTATGTCCGAAAATATGGTCGTGAGTGAGCGCGGAGCTTTGCTAATGGATGAACGCAGGTCGCCCAATCAGGCTATGATTCACGATCAACCTCAACCACGACTCTACTACGGGAATTAGAACGGGACCTACAAATATCCATTCAGATTGCGCAGCGCAGGAGACGCCATTATTTCGGCTTAATAGTTGCGCCTTTAGCGGATAACTGCCCCATCGTCTTGGCAACCGCGCCGCTCCAAAGTCAAGCGACTCACTACCGCAATAATGACCGTTCCTCAGCTTCACAACGTCGCGCAACATACTGTTATATCTTGACCGCAAGTTCTTCTGATACGGTAACAGCACATCACGCCGCTTGCGGCTTCCGCAGACCTACCCTTCACGCGACCAACGAGAAGCCCTTCGTGCTTGCACCCCGCACCATCACGCTTCTAGAGCCCGTTCGAACCTAGAAAGCACACGTTGCAAGTAGTAACTGTGTTAGCAAAGACTTAAAATTGAACCAACCTTAACCACAAGCTTTCAAAGAAGCAGGACTGGTTTCGAATGTCTTGTGAATCTACTCTCTTATCTGATCTCTTACTACAAATGGCTTCGGATCCAACAGCGAACAAGCGGAAGCGGAATTCCAAAACTCTCACCCGAAACAAACGGCGTCGAATACAACTGCCTGCCTGCCCCAACGCGATCGAGCCGGAGCGGGGTCGTAGCCCGGCTAGCGAGACGTTCTGGGCGGCGACGGGAATTCTGGAGGACAATGGAACCCACTATCTGGTTGAATGGGATGGTGTCGACCCAGCAACAGGAAGTTCGTACGAGCCGACGTGGGAACCGCACGACTTTGTCACCCCAGCCCTAGAAGCAGAATGGAAGGAGACAAAGGCTGCTCAGAGTGGCACGGCAAGATACACTCAGAGTCGAGTTCAATCGTACGGGGAAACCAATGATCGAGTGCAATCCTCAGGCGAATCGCCGGAAGCACTGATGCCCACACAAGGGATAACGCCTGTGCACTGTCTGGTGGGGAGGGTGCTTCAAAGTCAAAATTCCTTGATAGCTTCCCCGCAGCAAACGCGGCAATCACGACGCGATTCTAATTCGCTCTTTGTAGGGCCACAGCAGAGTGAGGGTGGGCTTGAGACTAACGACTTGCGCTCTTGTGGTGTTGTACTTACTAGTGAGAGCAACGATGGTTCAGCAAGCTACGTTATGACTGTACCGAAGGAGGAATCGAGCTGCAACCAGCAGAACTCAGCTACGGTGAACGTTGCTGGCGATACGGATGAGGAGGTAAGTTGATCACTATCCGAGTCACGCAGGCATGGCTTGCTGACCATATGTACACAGGGTCTGAGCGCTGCGGACCCGACCGCGCTGGTCTTGCGACATGGTTCCCTTTCCCTTCCCCTTCCTCTGAGTCCCTTGGAGAGAGCCGGCTCTGTTGGAACTACACGACAATTGTTGCAGCTTGAGTTTGCAGAGAAGGTTCAGGAAGGAGGCCAGGAAAGTGGGACTCGGGAGAGCCCAACTCAGGAAGAGCTAGAGCCGTTGGAGCAGGCCGGACAAGAGCCACTAGAGACTCATGCTTGTATCTTCGAGGAGAAAGATCTCGTTTCGCCTGCGCTGTTTGCAACGACGAAGTCCTCGGAGGGGAGAAAACAGCAAGAGACCCAAGGCGAACCGGACATTCGAGTGGCTTCGCCATCCGCACCTGCTAATGAGGCTATTGATGGGAAGCCGGAATTGTTGGCAGAAGCGGAACCAGTGTTACAGAGGGAAGCGCAAAGGAAAACCGATCCCAAAGACGCTGTACTTGTTCTACCCTCAGCCGAGACGATCGTGGAGCGGAGCTGGGCTCCGATGAGCAGTATCCGAATCCTTGGAGCGACACTTGTTCAAGAAGATAGTGTGCATACTACTCATGGAGAGCTGACTGCTGGCCCTAATCCGGTCACCCAAAAGCCACCAAGCTGTGGGGAAACGGACCGCAACTATATGCCGAGGCAATCTGAGAACGGTCGTTGCACAAATAATGGATCCTCTTCTCCTACAATTGCTAGTGTGGGCGTGTCCTTAAACAGCCCTAGGAAGAGGATGTCATCGAAATTAGATGACACTAGGCAGTCTCCGGAAGAGCCAGCTTCGGCTCCACGACCTCTTCCAGGACTCTCCGCACCTGTGAGTTGCGGTGGTCTACACATCCAGCAAGGGCCATCGCAGAGACCACAACTTGCTCGGCAGAATTTGCTGCCACCAATAGATCAGCCCCAACCTAAGAGACGATGGACTATGGAGTCCCGCGAATTACCGCACAATGACATCCAAAGACCACAGCATCGCGACCCTCGCCCAATGGAACCATTTCAAACCAAAATTACACCAGTTCCTGGACTACACGCTCCAATGAGCAGTATGAGTGAACGTGGCAGCATTGAGCGAGCTGGCGCTATAGAGCCAAGGCAGGCTAGCATCCAAGTGGAACCGAAGAAGAACAAGAGACGATTTGTGAATCGGACTAGGACTGGCTGTATAACTTGCCGAGGGCGTAAAAAGAAGGGTGACGAAGCGAAGCCTGAATGCAACAACTGCAAACGTAGTGGTTTTGTTTGCGAAGGCTATGCAAACAAGGTGCCATGGCCAGAGAATAGGCTCACAAGGCCTCTACCTTCATTGCAAGCCCAAAAACGAATGCCCTCTGATACTCTTCAGCTCTATAGCAGATTTCAGGGCTCTGACCTTGCACATATACTCAACTGCGAGCCTAGACTCGGTAGCAGCCAGAGTACTCATCAAGACTCCCATGCGTCCATCGGAAGTGTAGGCGGTTGCGACCGACCTATTGCTGTGGAAGAACAGAAGCTTCAACAACCCGCGTCGAGCTGGGAAGCTGGCCGGAGTGATCCATCCCGCGTTTTGTTTCCGCCAGAGCAGCCACTGCCGCCTGCATATTATCCTCAGGCTCTTCCTGTGCCTGCGCTTGTTTATGACAGAGACGCATCCCATAATAACCGCCAAGTAACTCACTCTATCCAGGGTTCATGTGCACTGGATTACAGCTCTCACAGATACCACCATACTTCACAGAGCATGGGCCACATCGACACTAGTCCTCCTACGGTAGCGGTTATTGCCCACCAACGGACGAAACAGCCGCCTCAGCATCCATCATTGGCTACCTCAACCGCTGCGTTGCGAGATCCGCCATCATCCCGTTCGGCGCCAGCACCAAGTCTCCAGAAGACCGAGCAGCAGAAGATGTTGGACGGCGAGGCTTTCGTGCCCTACAATATCCAGTTGGTTTATGAGCGAACGAAATGTGCCGGTGCAGTATACCGCTTCAACAACACCGGCAATGCTATAGTTGGGTTTTCGCAGGGCACACACGAGCGCTGCTTCAAAGAGATTGTCGAGGCAAGGTGGGCTCGGCCTCGTCACGGAGAAAGCCCGGTCGGCGGTTATCTCGGTAATGGTGCACATATTGCTACGCCTTTTCACTGTGACTATGGTTACAACGTCTCTATTGGTGACAATGTCACCATTGGACCTGACTGCCAACTGCTAGATTCAGCCAGGATTACCATCGGAAGGAACACTGAGATTGGCGCGCGTGTCACTATAACGACACTGGAAACACCAACTGATACAAATGCTTTAAAAGGGAGCTACGGCACCGAAGTCGCTAAGGAGGTCCACATCGGCGAGAACGTCTATATTGGTGATAACTGCATGGTTGGAGCCGGAGTGCGAATTGGTACCGGTGCCATCGTTCGCTCTGGGTCTGTTGTCTTTCATGATATATCGCCAGACTACATCGCCCGTGGCAATCCAGTGTTATGCCAAAGGCTAGAATAGAGAGCTGGCACTCTTGGAACGCATGAGGTATTTAACGGCTCACTTTGGTTTCCGCACATACGTTGAACATGACGATGAATGAAGTGTTGGCATTGGCCAGCCGCTTTGCGTTCAAAAAGAGCTACTCCGCCGGTATTCGACCGAATAAGGCTCTCCTGTGACTATCTAGTGAAGGTGCCTGTAGCCAGTGCCAAGGCACGCCACTCGGCATGTACCCTCCAAGAGAGAATTATCTTGTGGAGTTTAACACCGCGGTCAGCACAGGGGAACTAAGCATGATGGCAGGTTATTATAGTATTAAACTATTAACTACTATTATAGTAACTAAGTTAGCTACCTTACTAACTATTAAAGTCTCCTCTACTTATACGTAGTATCACTTATAACTCTAGCGCTTTATTAACGCTTTAACTATATCTTAAAGGCGGTTAATTTTCTCCTATATTAATACTTGTCAGATAAAATGCTGAAATGCGCTTCGCAGAAATTGATGATTGCGAGGATGGATTAACGTTATTGCGTCTTTACCTCCTAGGTTTTTGTCCGTTACGGCGGTTGTTCCGTGAGATTTGGTTAGGTCCATTAAATTAACGTAAACCCTTGTTTTATTTTATAATATAAAGCAGCTCTCCGCTTACAATTGGATGTGATAATAGGGACTAAGACAAGTCAAGTTACGAAGGGATGCACGTTAATAGCAATGGAACCAATTTCGGTGTAAAGACAGGAGCTGGTGTAATCGAATGAGAAGTGATTGAGTATCTTGCCCATACGGAGTGTCAGCAGGCACACGCCGCTGCTGGCGTCCCAGATCTTGACGGTCTTGTCCCACGACGCTGACGCCAGCCTGGCCGAGTCGTGCGAGAAGGCTATGGAGTTGACATACCGGGCTTCTTGACCAGTCGCTGGCCTCCATTCCAGCGGAAGCATCGCATACTCTGAAGGGGAGTCGGCGAGCTCTTGTTCTCAACAAGTGTATGGCCTGGCAAGATGTTCCTTGGATGTGCTAGGGCCGACGACGCTGTACATATAAGCTTCCTTCTGGAGGGTTTTTATAAGGTGTGCCACGAAGCTGAACTTCTTCGTATAAAGAGTTTGTGTTAACCCATGGCAATTTGGGTCCTGACAATCTGAGGATGGACCCAAATACGTTAACGGTGAAGTGTGTGATTGATTGGAGCATTCCGGATTTTTCCACCAGGGATTCCAGAAATGGTCGGTCGACGATGGCGCTTATCAAGCTCTGTACGAAGATCATCAAACAATTTGTGAGCTCGCCAGAAGTATCGAGCCCTAATTATGTACCCCAGAGGGAGCAAAACCGGAGCGGCTTCTTCCATGCGATAACAGCTCTCTGTGACCTGATTTGGACCTGTAGCGAGTCAGGTTGTAGGGCTAGATGATGTTACTGGTTGCATTTAAGGTGTTGGCTTACGTCTTGCGAAATCATTTCAGACCTGTTCGGAACACTTTAAAATTTCAGAAAGTTGCATTTTAATCTCGAGCTTTTGTGTCCATATCTACTGAATACTGATGCCTCTACCAAAAAAAGGTAGCGATGGACCGAGGCGCACAGTTAATCATACTGCAGCTAATACGAACCCTCTCAATGTGAGTCATCGAGGACCCAAGAATCCGCTCTTTTCATTACTTTCCTTTCCTCTCTGATCTGATCCATCCACGCATTCACGTTATCAATTGCTTGCCGAGGTGATTGCTTATTAGCTAACAAGAGCGACAGAATTTCAGCCGGGCTGAATTCAATCTTCGGTACTTTTGCAGCAAACTCTTTTGCTAGCTTGACTGTCTCGTCATCTTTATCATACTTCCTTTTTCGTGTTCCATCGGCGTCGTAGACAAACTGGAAAGGCCGAAGCCACCATCTCCTCATCTGCAAGCTGGAACTCAATTTTCATATCGGCGCGGCCGGGACGTTACGGCTGAGTTGACTCTCTAGATCCTAGCTCAGCGTCTAAGTCAATAACTCTACTCTAACGTAGATATAGTAAAATTAAGATGTGTCGAAAAGTTCTATGGCTTCTCTATTGGAAGTACCTTTAGCTCGTTGGTCGGTTGAGTGCTACATATAGAGATGGCGCTAGCAAGGGTCTGTCTGTTTATGTAATCCCAACATTGAGATGGTGGGCAAACATTGCCCGAACTTAGAATGAATTCATTGATTGAGATCTGGTAGCTGATTAATATCCTATACCTATATTGCACTAGTGTTGTGCTGCACGCGTAGCCTCAAAACTGCTACGCGTTGTCAATATACTGGGGGTGGCCGAATATTGAGTTGGGGGTGGTCGAAGAGTGCCCACCTATAAATTGTCAGCATTTCAATGCAGCTACCATCTCGCCCTCTTAAAGCTCTTAAATCTGCCCATGTACGCCAAATGATCGCTACAACGTGTTTTTTTAGTGTTGAGGCCGTTGTAAGCTCAAATAGGCTGTTGCTAAATGGCTCCCAAGCGACGGCGCAAGGAGAAGCAGCCATTTGAGCAAGGCGTTAACCCATCCTCGCGGAAGCGCAAGGCGCCCCCGGTAGACACGATTGTATAGATCTTACACCCAAAAGAGTGCAACAGCTCTGCCAGGCATCGCGCGGGTACATTTGGACAGCGGGAAAACCTGCAACACTAAACATTCTGTTAGTATAGGCAATTGCAGTAAAAAGAGGGCCTTCAAAAACGTTGTGACCGCAATAGAGCGTGGTTGCATCGACTTGCTAGTAAATTACTATGGGCTTTGATGTTCGAACTTGAGAAGCTAGCCGAATGTGAGAACAATTATAACGTCCATAATCACCAACATTATCAACACACCTTTAACCGTCCGCCTATGAGTCTATAGAATAAATCAATTTACAGAAGTCCCTATGACGTACTTCTACCTCTCGCCGAGCTTGAATGGCAAATTACATCAATTCTCCATATGTCGTTGGGCATTCTGTCCACGGCGTCAGGAGCTGCAACGACAACACACCCTTGCGCTACCTCTCACAGCAGCGTAGCTTACTGCTTCGGAGTACCTACACGAGACTTGATCAGTTTAAGAAAATATTGTTACAAATTAAGCAGACGTGCAGCTTCTGTTTGGGTGCCCTCCAAGTTCTTCCGGCTCGATGTGCAAGTCTTTCGTATTTAGCGAAGAGGACTTAGAATGCGGACATAGCAGGATTGTGAGGCGCATGGCTCTAGAAGCTGCCTTAGCGCGTGCAGTCGCTTGCTGGCTATTCATAAAAGTGGGCTGGACGTCCTGCCTCATAACATGCTAGCTTTGAGCGCGTCAATGCTCAGATCCTCGCCAACAGCGCCAAGGGTTTCAATGCAGACGCGGTTCAGCCTTGCGAGCAGCGTGCATGGAGCCACGCTTTACCGTACCCCACCTGAGCCTTTGTGGAGGGCCTCATCATCAAGTCAACAATATAGCGGAAAGCCAGCAGCCTCAGCTCGCAACATCTTGACGCGTTACAAGGTCGCGCTGGTAACTGAGCTCGAACATCTGTTTGTTCTCTCTGCATGCTGACCATACATCGGTAGCAAGAAAACAACTAGCAAGTAGCAGGCGCCTACTCGACCAGGCTACTGAGGTCTGCCTCTCGAGTACCATTCTCATCGCGTGCCTTACACAGACCTACACGAACCCATGCGGCTCTTGCAGTACAGCGAAAGCGGAGATCTTAGTACCCATAGCTTCGACGATGACGCGATACCCCCCTATGCGATACTTTCTCACACTTGGGGAGCAGATAACCTTAGAAAAGTGGGCCTGACGATTGAACTGCAAACTGAACATGATCGCCACGGGTTCCGAACCGCAGTCCGGCAGCTAGTAGCGTTACCTTCGTTGGTGCTGGGGCACAAGGAACGGCCCGCTACACGCCGTATTGGGACTTGATGTGACGTGGCCATGTGCAAAACTCAGCCTCGACGCATCGCGCGTGCCGTTCGCGGACCTCCCATAGTTGCTTGGCTCACAGCAGCAGATCGAAGCAAGGGGTGTAAACATCCCATTTAGAAATTGAAACACAGGTTGATGATCTCGAAAAGGAGAACGCTGATTTGACTACGAAAATCAAAGAAAGGGGTCAACAACTTGGATCACTCGAAGCGAGATTGGAACGTGCACGGGCTGACTTGGACGGACGAGCTGAGGAGATCAAGGAAGCACACAACCGTGAGCATGCACTTCGGGGCTCTCTCGACAATGAAGCGAACCAACACAGAGTCCTGAGAGAGGAGGCCAACAAGATCCGATTGAGGCTCAAGGATTTCATTCAGTTTTCGGTTAAGATTGCAGAACTTGATTTGGCAGATGTGTAAGTCACGAATGAAACATGCTACAAGTTTACACACGCTGACAGCAAGGCTACAGTGCTGTTCGAATGACGCAACTATGGATAGTTGCCACAAAGCTAGTAGAGGATTTCTTCGGTCGAGACATGCCAGATAATGTCCTTAAGGTAGTGTTATAGTGGACCGATAGGATCGGTCTAGCTAACAAGCAGTCAGAGCGATTGGACTAGACTCCGGGACAATGACATTTTCAAGCACCAAATTCCGCTCCCTCAGTCCAACACGAACGCGGCAAGGAGAATGCGAGCCGCAATCGTTCTTGGCGTCCTCACACGACTTGTAGACAAGTTCATCTTCCAGCCAACTTATCTATTGGACGAAGAAAGCGGACTGCGAGAGATCCTGCGCGATGAAGCAGCTATCGATCCAGTAAAGGAGCGATATACTCGGGGAATCCTTCTCTCTATGTCACCCGACGAGCAAGAGGCCAACGGCGAAAGCATTATGCATCATGTCGCCAAGGAGCTCCTCGAAATCGCGAACGTGGGAGTATTGCTCACTCCAGAGACTTTTGCTACTTTTCCAGAAGCATTGGAAGGTTTTGTACGACAGTGTCAAGAACAATGGAAGATCATTCAACGCGGGAAACAGAAACTGGAACCTAGCTTCGCTTATTCAGCTTCCTCCGATTACCCTTGGCAACTATTCGACGATACAATTGCTGATGCACAAGACGAGAGGCATTCTGAGGAACTCTCAGCTACCACTGCTATCGAGAACCATATCGTTTTGATTCCTCGCATCTATCTTGTCAGAACCAAAGCCGATCCGGATCCAATCACACACGGTTGCGTCCTACGCAAGACGCACCTCGATGCTGCAGCAGAAGAATTAAGGAAAAGCCTTCCTAGTGCTCCTTTCACGCACGCGACTTCGGGTCGACACCGGAACCGCCCGGGGCGGGCAATGTCAGTGACTGGCAACAGTAAGCCCTTTTTAGTCTAGCACCACCGCTCAGAACGTGTAGGACTAAAATGAGGGCTGCGTTGATCTTTTTGCATTGTGGCAGATCATTAAATAGCACTGAGGGTGGGGTCGCTCCGAGGGAGTGATATTGAAATCGTATTGGTAAGACAGTCAGAGACTTGTTTCTTTAAGAATAACCCCTGACGTGCTCCGGCAATCGAATTCAATAACACACTGAGGCATTATTCATTACTCCTTTGTCTGTTGAATGCTACTCGGTCAGCCGCATTCTGTGCTGCTATACACAGACTAGTACGCTTTGTCGATCATGATGAAGTGACTATGGGGAACAAGCACGACGGTATGGTCGAGCAAGCGAGGTGTTGAGGCCCAAGAACTTCTTAAGACTGGGCGGATGCACGAGAGGCTTGTCTAGACGGAGGTCCGAAGCCAGGATCTGGAAGGGCAATGCGTTCTTGGATCTGGACGCACGCAGGGGGAGGCTTGCTGAGGCGGAGGTCGGAAGATTCGGGTCGGTGACTGAGACAATGGACTCATCCGAGCTCAGGACTGCGACCTTGTTGTCGAACGCACTAGTGAGTGCTGTCAAGAAGTGGGAGTTGACCAGCCACAACGGCAGGCGGTACCCTGCGTCAACCGCGACCAGTTTCTCCTGTACCCCTATCAGCTTGTTGCGAGTGTGGTGGCCAAGAACTCTTTGAACAATGACCAGACGATCGCGCTCCCCCGCTGGCGGTTGCGCTCGCCCAGGAGTGCCATTGCCTGGGATGGAGTGACCACCTGATCGTCCCGTCGCAGGCAGTGCGAAGGATACCCATGGCATTTCGGCAAAGTCGGTTGAACTTCGTCGACACTGTCTGAATTATGGTGGTCGAAAGCGCATCAAACCTGCCATCATACATCTCCCAGAGGTTATGTATTTCAGCCACGGTCTGAAACGATTTCTTCCACCCCTCGTAGTTGGTGACATTTCCCAACTTCTTGAAGCCTTGCTCGTTAACAGCTTTGCCAGCGCTGCTAACCTTGGCATGTTTCTCAAAGTCCAGAAAGGCCTCCACCAGATCGCTGTCATCTGCGCTGCCTGTTGGACCTTCACTTATCACTTGTAGCTCCCCCGTCAAGTCTCTGAGTCTGCGGTTCTCCGCTCTTAGTCTGTCCATCTCGTCACGCCTTGCCGCATGTCCGTTATCTCCACCTTCCTGCCCTAGTTGCCCTCTCTCCTCTTGCCGTTCGTGCATCGCCCGCCCACTGGTGCTTCCGTCCAGATTGATGCGGCGATTTGCGTTCCTTTTCTTCAAGCCGACGCTGTTCGGCGGCGGTGATATTGCGACGAGTGGGTCGAGTTGAGGACATCTCTAGGACAGTGGCTGAGAAGGCTTCTCCAATAACTATATTGCGTGCTCGTGCCGATTGCTGATGGTTGACGGGTGCTGCGATGGAAGTATTTTCTACTCGGTGCCCATCATCCTTTTCGGCCCTTCAAGGCCTCGGATCGTCCGGAAGGACGCGTGTACCTCTATGGCTACTCTTGCACCGTTCTGACGAGTTCAGGGACTTCCATTTGGCTCTTCCTGAACCCCCTCTCGATTGCTGAGGCGCTTCTCGCCCCTCGAGCCCATTGTACAACATGGCCTTGTCAGGACCACGAGGTTCATACAACATGCAGCCAACATGAGGGAACCCTCACTCCCCGTTTTGTATTGGCCGTAGGCAATACGCGAAAGCGCCGGGCTCATAACCTGTCAAAACTTTGGGGGTGTAAGAGTTATCTCATTAATCAAGCCTGAGACTAAGTAATGACGCTAATTAGTCATGCAGAGAAGGTCACATGACCACTGCCTTCATCGCGGGAATTGATTCGGACCACCCACTTTTCGTTTTGGACCATCCAAAGCTAGGTTGAATCCGGCCACCCACTAAGCGGGAAATGCAGTGTGCGGTAAATTACGTTCGCTTAACATTAAGGCTGGTGAGATTTGTCCCCAAGGTTTTGAGATTTGTCCCCAAAATGAGATGTCGCACTTGGGTGTGCTGATGATGATGCATCAGGAAGAATTCACGATGAGCAGAAAAGTTGTATTGTGTGTGTGTAGTGCCTTGGTCTGGTGAACCTGACCCCGCACGTCTTAGATTATATGGCAAGATTACTAATGCAGTTTCTTCCTCAGGCTCCCCGGGATGATACCTTGGCCTGCGACAGTTTGTTTTCTCGTCTTGCATATCCCAACATGGAGGATATCTCACCACCTCCAGACCTGCTCTACAGCTCTTATGAAGAAGTGTATGACGCGCTCAAGACGCATGGCATGCAGCATGGCTACGGCTTCGTCCTCAAGCGTAGTTGGCCTCACAACTCAGCTATCAAGACACGTTATTACTACCACTGCGATCGCTTCAGGAACAACTATCAGTCAAGTGCAAAGGTTCTGAGTACAAGCACACGCTCAACAGGATGTCCTTCAAGCTCGTCATCTCCAAGGTGAAGCATAGCGACCAGTGGAAGCTAGAAGTACAGAACAAGCACCACAACCACCCCCGATCAATCAATCCTAGCGCGCATAATGTCTATCGCAGGCGCACATCAGCACAGAAGGAGGTGATCGAGTCGATGACACATGCCGGGGCACGGCCGATGCAGATACTCGCCGCAATCCAAAGGGACGACCAGGACACACTAATCTCTGCCACTGATATTCGAGGCGAGAGGAAGGCGGTTCGGGAGAAACACTTGAACGGAAGGAGCCCAATGGAGACATTGCTAGACGACTTATCTACAGCCGACTGGGTCTTCGCAGTCAAGAAGGATGATAATAACGATATACAAAATCTCTTCTTCGCCCACCAGAAGCAAGTCGAGTTCCTGCTGGCAAACCCCGACGTACTCTTGATGGACTGCACATACCGAACGAACAAGTATAGACTTCCACTACTACACATGCTCGGCTGCACCAACCTACAGACCTTCTTCTCCGCAGGCTTCTGCTTCCTCAGCAACGAGACACAAGCAGACTACTATTGGGCGATTGCGAACTTCCTCCTCAAGACAGGTGTCCAACGACCACGAGTGTTCATCAGTGACCAGGAAGAGGCGTTGAAAATGTCAGCTCGCTCGCTACTTCCAGAAGTTCCTCAGCTTCTGTGCGTATGGCACATCAACAAGAACGTCCAGACGAAAGCCCAACAGACGTGGCGAGATGCCGACGGCGGGACGAAAGCGGAGAAGCAGAGGATCGCCGAGCAGAGGGCTTTGTTTATGAAGCGTTGGACTCAGGTATGCCTGCCCTAACGACTTGGAGTACTCTGAAGGAAGCTGTTCTCCAAATCTCTCGCACGACTCGGCCCAGCTGGCGTCGGCGTCGTACGACAAGACCGTCAAGATCTGGGATGCGAGCAGTGGGGCGTGCCTGCAGACGCTCGAGGGCCATAGCGGTGAGGTCACCTCAGTGGCCTTCTCGCACGACTCGGCCCAGCTGGCGTCGGCGTCGGACGACAAGACCGTCAAGATCTGGGATGCGAGCAGCGGGGCGTGCCTGGAGACTCTCCTAGACTGCAGTGTTTCTGATCTTACATCTCTTCTGAGGTACCTTCCCATTGATACCAGGAGCAAGAACATTAGTACTGAGCCGGTTACGACTTTTGGGAAGTCACTGCCCAAGGTTGCACGAGACAGCGTTCTCGGTCTAGATTTAAATAATGAGTGGCTGACATGCAATTCTGCAAAATTGGTGTGGCTGCCTCAAGAATTCCGATCAAGCTGTTCAGTAGTGTCGGGGAACACAATAGGCGTTGGTTGTGTGTCGGGAAGGGTTTGGATTTATAGAATCCTGTCAGGTGAACAACATCAGTGGAAAAGTTCCGTGGTCAATGAACTCGAAGATCTTGAGGCAGATTTTGAGACTACACGAACAAAATTACAAAAGGCTTTGGAAAATCACAATTCTGAAGCCTTGCACGATCTTTTTGAAAAAGATTTCGACCGTGTGGCTCGCAATGACTATGAATGGCTGCGTGAGTTGGCTGAAGTGGGCTATAGCAGCTCAGAAATTATCGCCTTGCTGCTTGAAGAGAAGAACGATGCTCCGTGGATTTATATCGATTCTCAACTTCGCACACCGCAAACGCAATATACGCAGAGTTTGACATTAGCATATAGGACTCCTTCGAATGCTGCGTCCTTCAACTCCCCATGGAGATGCAGGATTCACGATATCCAGACGATAGTCCAGCAACTCTGCGGCCTCGGCGGCATTGCTCCTGTTTCTCGGTCTAAAGGAGATTGGAATGGCGAAGTTGCTTTTGAAAAGAACTATTCAGTCTCCTATATATCGTATTCCAGCTCCTCCAATGACGGCGAGCTTAATAGTCTATCACTGCTTCTGAGTCGACTCAGGCAAGTCTTGGAAAACTTCTGTGAGGCAACGAAGGTCCTTCAGAGTGTTGGTCTATGTTCCGATCACTTTACCATTGCACGGGCACATATTGCACCTACATCTTCGAAACCAGGTAGAGTGGAAATACGGAGGGTTGATATCGCATTGGCCTTTCTCCTTCGCGCTGAGATCGACAAATGCTCATCGCATGTCCATTCCGACACGCTTGATCTGTCAAATTCTTCGGCTGTTGCTCTAAAAATTCTTCAATCTCTCATGCCCAATGAGATGAGGTCATCCACAAACTTACTCGAAACCCATGTGCATCTTCATATATGCTGCTTGACTGCGCAATTCCTATGTCTTGGTTTTATATCGTTCTGCCAAGGCCACGTCGGACCGCTCGAGCTATTCTACGTCAATCGTTCGCAAGAACGATCTCTTCTTTTAGGAAGTCGTGTCTGGAGGGAGAACGGATGGCATCGAGATCCTCATATTACAATGGAGCTTTCCCAGCTCACATGTTTCGGTCAAATGATTGAAGGACCGTTGATCACATTTCAAATATCAATGGCTTGGTTAGAAGCATCTGGGCAGATACACAATACTGCACAAGCACTTACAGTGCCAGATGTTGCTCCTGATGTGTGGGCAATTACTCCAAACGATTTGTCTGCGGACCAAAAAGAGTATCATCTGGAGGCCACAGCTAACGATATCATGTACACTTGGGGGCCAGGATACGCCATTCCATCTGACAGCGACGATTCAATGCTACGAGCTGTTTGTATCGGAGGTGGTTTCATTTATCCTAAAAATGATATTGCTCAAGAATTTCATTGGGAAGCAGGAATCAAACTGCAAGAACTTCCTCAAGCGTCTTTCTCTAATGAGAGCAAACTTATCGTTGGAGCAATAGTCAAGAAGAACACAACAGAATGCAAATTTCCCTGGCAAGTCTGGAGGTTGAGATGTCGCCTAGTATACCTCGGTGTTGAAGAGGAGCGATGGCATCCAAATCAAAGACAATTAGGATTACAGGTCGGACCAGACCATGTAGCTCTTCAGACTATGCAAGTATGGACCAGGATGCCGGCGACACTGTTGAAGCAGTATCAACTCCAACAGGATGGAATAGATGTACTGGAATTTTTGGGTTGTTTTGTGGGTGTTCAGGTGAGCTGTTGCACTGGTGTCGCCCGCAGAGTCTCACTACAAGACCTTCTGGCTGATCTGGTACCCATATTCTCCACCCGCTGGGATGATTGGAATAATCAGTACAATGCTGTGGCGGGACTAAGAGACCAAAACCTTCCCAACTGGTTGTTTGATTTGCGTAATCAGTCTTGCGAAGCTTTTGAAGACTTACTCGGGACTATTCACCGTGTCCTCAATATCCTCAAACCGACAGGGTTGAGTCGGAACAAGTCTTATATTCAGATTGCGTGGCCAAAGAGAGGCGATATGCTTCGTGGGATAAAGGTCTCTTGTGAAAATGAAAGCCTGTGGGCGCAGATCCTAGGAGATTCAGTGGAAGGGGTTACATTTGCTTACATGACAGATGCATGTTTAATATGCGACAAAACCCAATGCCAGCAGCAGTCTGCAACATGGAGGATTACCACAAAATGTCTAGGAACCGCAGTCACTCGATATCGAGATGAATTAGATCAGGTGCCTTGTTCAGGCACCTGGGTTTTGCAGAATGGCAAATCTTACCACATGTGGAATTCGGAAGGATATGTCCGCTTGAGAGCGGACACTACGAGACCGGAAACTTGTTTATTCGTTTCAAAGAGCGTTATTCCTAGGTTCATGGCATTACGACACTTCTACGGCAAACGGTACCGAAGGGAGTGTCTCCTCCAAGAACATCATCATCCGGATGATGCCGCCATAGAAGTACTTATACTAACTAGCGAATAATCTGAAGGATTGCGTTATGCACCAACTCTCATTCAGCCCTTGTAGGTCCGATACCGAAGAACTGCCAAAGGAGCAATACTGATCACATTGGCAAGATCTGGCATACGAATAGCTTCGCGTGCCTGTAGACGCTTGAGAGCCATAGCAGAACAATCTGTTCAGTAGCCTTCTCGCACGACAGCACCGTCAAGATCTGGAATGCGAGCAGCGGGCCGTGCATGCACACGCTCGAGGGCCACAATACCTATCAACTCAGCTCAGCTGATCTCATCCCATTCTTACCTCGTTACATTCTGGTAAAACAGGGACAAAACGAAAGCTAATTACCTGTCTGTCAGGAGCCAACGCTTAGCACAGATAGCACCTGGATTTCTCATAATGCCCGAAATCTGGTGTGGCTCCCAACGGAGTATGGACCTGTGTATTCTGCTGTGCCAGGGAGATGTGTTGGTCTGTGTTCTAGGTCTAGGAAGGTTTGGATATGCTAATTTAAGTGATATGGATTGCCTAAATGGTACACTTAAATCATTCCTCTGGTTTCTGATTTCGAAGACCAGCACTTATAGAGGGATGGAGACATACATGTGTATATATGACGCCTCTTTGCCACGTCGAGTCTCTAAGCACTCCTACAGTGGTTACGCTGTTAGCGACGTGAGCTACGGCATTCCCAGACTGCGTAGCGTGTTGTGATGAGAAGCTACAAGGACGTCAAAACTTGCTTGAAAACTCAGTCAACTGCTACGTGCAAGCGTAAGTAAACAAAACAAATTAGGGAAGCTATAGAGGAGGCCACGTACGGGCAAGTGGCAAATATAGAGGTGCAAGTTATGCACAAAGTTGGAAGATCTCAAAGTACAAAAATCCTGAGCTTATCTACGTTCCTAGATGATTACTTACATTGCCTCGATAGAAAGCATGGCTAACGAGGTCCTTGCTGCGTAAGGTTCATCGCCACGAACGGAAAAATACTGCTGCAGGAGGGTAGTCTGCTCCGCTGGTAAGCGATTCCGTAGGACAGGCCCAAAATTGTCTATTCAGCCACCAAGCGCGACGTGGAGAATCGAGACACCTTACCAAATAGAGCAGGCGGGGCGGCAGACCCCTGTACATCTGCTCGCGAAAACGGTGTTGCAGCAGCGTGCAGGGGTGAAGCTGCAATCGCTAGCGACTGTATGAAAGGAGGCAGCAGAAAGAACAACAATAAATCCTCATCCATTCTGACCAAAACACTCATTGAATTCTGACACAACCCCGCGTCGCACGCGCCCATCCAGCGCTAGCTCGTAGTCATCTCGCGAGCTAATCACGGCTGGCCTGAGCACGTGACCTGCTATATGTACAAGAGGATACTTCTTAGTCATAGTTTAAGCTGGCAAGGTCATGGCCAGTGCGGGTCGGCCATCCTCCCTACTAGTGGTGGCAACTCTACCGTTCTCACATAGGCTATATCTCACGATGGTTAGTAAGCGAACTGCTATACCTTAGTGGCGCTGTTTTGTATCACGTCTGGCCTGCCGCTTTAAAGAAAGTCTACTTGCTAACCTTCCTTGCTAAGAATCATTCTGCTCGCTAAGTTCTAAGTCATAGCTTCTAGCCGCCATGTTATGAGGACTTCGAGGGGAAATATTATTAGGATGTCGAGGATCCAAGACTACCGTTGAAGCTTGTAGCAGTCTTCTATCAGGGAATTGCTTAGCTTAGGGAAGCTTGCGCCCTTAAACATAAAGGCGAGACTGTTTATGCTGGCCAGCGTGTCTGGATGCTCGTTCCCAAGCACTCTCTGTCTCGTCTCCATCACTTGCATCACCAGCTCTTCGGCTTCCTTCCACCGTCCCTGATTCCAGTACGTCGTCGCTAGGTTGCCCATGCTGATCAGCGTGTCTAGATGCTCGTCCCCAAGCACTCTCTTGAACGTCTCCATCACTTGCACCTCCAGCTCTTCGGCTTCCTTCCACCGTCCCTGACTCCTGTACGTCGACGCCAGATTGGCCATGCTGGCCAGCGTGTTTGGATGCTCGTCCCCAAGCACTCTCTTGAAAGTCTCTATCACTTGCACGTCCAGCTCTTCGGCTTCCTTCCACCGTCCCTGATTCCAGTACGTCGTCGCTAGGCTGGTTATGCTAATCAGCGTGTTTGGATGCTTGTCCCCACACACCCTCTTGAGAGTCTCCATCACTTGTAGAAATAACTTTTCAGACTCGTTGTATCGTCCATCTCTAAGCAGTGTCATGGCACATTTCCATGTCAACATTAACTTATCTTCGTTCTCTTCCTTAGCTAGACTATGTGACAGAGCGTACTTAGCATGCGGAAGTAATCGTCTCCACTTGCTTCTACTACTATAATCGTGGTCTGGGAACACCTTGAGTAGCTGTTTGATAGCATTTTGGGTCCATTTGCTAAGCCAATTCTGCTTTTGGAGCCATTCCCATAGAGCGCGGTGAACTAGGCGGTGAAGGTCGAGTGCGGATTCGGCAGGTCGCCTCGTAATAAGCGCGTAGTTGCTGAGCACTTTTATCGCATCGTCCCTTTCACGAGCCGACGATGCTTCTAGAAGATCGAGCGGGATGTCTTTTCGGTCTACGCAGGCCGTAAGGAATAGATAGTCTGCCGCCAGCGCATCGCTACGGCGGATCTGGTCTATGGAGATAAGTAGTGTGGTAGTTACAGGACCTGTTCTACCGTACTCCTGTAGCTTGTCCTCAGACAACTCGCCGTCACGCTTGAGAACTTCTTGCTTTTGCCTGGTTAATTGTGATTGGTACTCCTGCAGCGTAACGTTTCTAGTATTGATATAGGCTGCTGCTTGGACAATTGCTAGAGGAAGATAGGATAGCTCTTGTAGCAAAAGCGTCGCCTCCTGCTCACTTCTTGCAATCTTAGTGTCTAAGTAGTTTTCCAGCATTCTTTGAGCCGCATCTGGTGTCATTTCCCCCAGCTCAACAGTGCCATGTGATGCTAGTCTATTAGCTGTGACGCTGTTGGTTGTTGTGAAGACGATAGAACATAGTTCAGGCTGTGGCAGGTAGTCGATCAAGTTAGCAGCTGGTGCTGTGAACAACCCGCTGGATCCTAGGTTTACGTCCTCTATGTTGTCAAAAATCAGCAAACACGGCCTTGCACCCTTCCTACTTAGATGAACTTTCACCAGCTGCTTAATATCTGCCTTCTCATCGTCCCAACCGGAAACTTCCAGCTTTTGGGCAATATTTACATACGATTGATAGATGCTGTCTATATCGCTTGCGTCAACCCAAAAGACAGAGCAGTTCTTGTTCGTTTATCTTGTCTTGTACGCAAGTTCGAGCGCTAGCTGTGATTTTCCTATTCCTCCAGGACCTACTATCGCCAATGTTATAGTTTGCTCGCCTCCGAAGAGCTTTACTTCTAGTTCAGCGAGCTGTGACTCTCGACCCACGAAATGATCGTTCCGAGAAAACGGAATAATAGATGGTGCGCTACTAGCTGCTTCCAATTCAATCTGAAGTCTTCTCGATGCATTCCTCTTTCCTTCGCCATAGGCGGTAGATATGAAGATATCGAGGATTCCAAGAAGGCAGTATACACTATCTTCTTCCTCGGTTGTTCTGCGATTTCTAGCCCATTCTATTCTCTCAGATATCGTAAATTGGTCCAAGGGACAATTCCGCAATGCCTTAAGTGGAATGTCTGTAATCTCGTGTACGAGCTGCTCGACAGATGCTTTATCGCCTATCCGCCATCCTTCACGAGAAAAGAACTCGACTGATGCTAGTGCAATAAGCTCTTGAAGTGTCCACCCTCGAGTGAACCATTCGCTTACCCGAAAAGATGGCTCCCAGGCACTTCGCTGGGGTGTCCCTGTCGCTGCGGAGATCGAAACGTCTAATAGGAATACGTAGCATTTGGTCGCATTTTTATACCAACGAAACATGGAGTTGATCGCTTTCGAGCGCTCACGAAGGTTCCATTTATCGATGCAACATGTGTCGATCCAGAAGTACTGGAGCTGATCTTAGGCCGCTTGCTCGGCGCAAAACTTAATCTTTCTATAGCCATCCTTCTCTTTGTAGTTGTCGGTTCCTAGATCTTCGAAGAGAACCTCAGCATCTCCCCATCTGTGTGAAAGAATAGCATATGGCGGGATGGTCTTCCCGCGAAAGTCTGTCGAGACGAGCCTCTCGGAATTATCGAAGTGAAGAAGTCGCATGGCTACTGCCCCTCTTCCGGGACGTGAGGGCAGAGAACGCAAACGATTCGGGGCAAGCGGCTGTTTAGGACCGACTAAGATAGCGGCTATAAATTATGGGAACGACAGAAGTAGTTGACAGATTATGATAGCTGAACGTGGGCTTTGATGGCAGACTGTCGAGGCAGTGCACGCGAAGGCGCTAAACAACGGGCTCAGCCACCAGCGCTATCCCTTCCACATTCCAACTTCCAAATCATGTCGCGAAGCCATCACAACATGGCGCTAGAGGCTATGAAACTTAGCGAGTAAAGGAAGTCAACAAGTAGACTGTCTCTAAAGCGGCGGGCCAGGCGTAATACAAAAACAGCATGGCCAAGGCACAGCAGTTCGCTTACCCATCATGGTGAGGTGTAGCCTATGCGAGAACGGTACTTTGAGTTGTCACCGCTAGCGGGGCGATGGCCGACCCGCACTGGCCATGACCTTTGTGAGGTGGCGAATTTTGTAAGAGGTGAGTTGGTTGACTGGAGAAAGGTGAGCCGGATTGCAAGCTGCGGGGCTGAGGTCGGCCCGCTTGCCAAGCATATACACAGCCACAGACCTGCTTGGCGGCCCCTGTAGGTAGATTGCGCGCGATAGTAACAAAAGGACGCTTCTATATCAGCTCAATTTAAATCTTGCGTGATGTCGCACTGTAGAGGTTAACTGAACAGTGGAAATGATTGGGATATGAGGCACAAAGTTAAGATGGTTTTGTGATTGTATTTGTGTGTACGACAATGTGTGTCGTCTGTCTTGAAGAGATGGCACCGGTCTCTGAGTCTTTAATGAAGACATCACGTGGACTGCTAAGCGAACTACTGCCCTTGGCCAATGGCGTGCGACACGTGACTTGGTACTTGCTCTAAAAGCATCGTTCGCTGGGGGTGAGTCTGCGAGTTCAGCCTTGAAAGCTTAAACACAAAGCTGAAAATGCGCCCGCCCAATCATCTGCACTTCTCACCAAAATGCTTCTAGATCCTGCATCTCGTGGCGTTAAGCCACCGAGTTTCTAAGGCGGAAAATTCCGCCGTAAATAAGTCAGCCAGCACCTACAATATCCGCAAACAGGAGAATCCCAAATATCCAGATTCACGGGATATCATCATTGCAAACCAGCCATCATGACCCCTCCATTCCAAATCCATCTTTGCTTTCTTCTCTTCCTAACCTGCCGCGTGTCATTATGCTCTACTGGAACAACTGATGAGCCGGGAACGGCAGCCGTCACTCCCCTACCGTTGTTTCCGAGGGAGCTCGCAAGCGGTCCGTTCGTTGGATATTATAGTGCTGACGGTCGCGGCAAATGTAGGTACATCGGCGCGTTTGGAGCTCGAGCATTCTTCAGTCTAACTGTAGAGCGACAGACACGGCTTGGAATTGCGATGCGCTCTGGGGTAATAGCGGATATACCTGGTGTACATCCAACGGGTATGGTGGATGCCAACATTCAAGCATCAGAGACTGTCGCCCATTCACGGCGTGTAAAGGCACTGATGTTCTTGTCGGCGGTGCCGCAAGTCTAACCTGGTAGACCGGTCCTCCCACTCCCTCCTCCGCCCTGTCTCCCTAACACGTCTTTAGCTTGGACAAAACCTACTCCTCCTGTGTCACCGATCGTATATTCGAGAGCTCTGGGGCGCCTATCTTCTCGACTTGGATTGCTTGCGGAGCGCGGCAATGGGATCTGTACAGGACTGCTCCGACTACTTCTCTTCCTTCATCCGACCAACCGTCCTCAACGATGAGCTCCATTCATACGCTATCAGCTCCCACACCCTCTCCTACAGGGAATACTGATGCGACGATCAAATCGAAGGCTTGGATCAGCGGTCCGATCTTAGGCGGAATAGCCGTATTCGGTATAGCCATAATTGGCGCGATTGTCTACAAAAGGTTCAAGATTCGGGGCTCTGGACTACCACTTCCGTCTGATAATCCATCTATAAGCGACGGTACATCTCTACCAGAGCCTCTAAGCACTTTGCCGGCCCCGCAAGCCTCTCTGCATCCAAATGGTTTTCCGGATATGACATGGAATCAGGATAAGCACTTCGCTGGCAATGTAACGCATGAACTTCAGGAAGCGGAACGTATGGAAATGGAAGGACTACCGATTAGACGAACTGGAATCGCTGAGCTAGAAACGACGTCTCCGAGGTACTGTTGAAGGATGCATACCTCGGGCCACCGGTGGCGCATAGGGTGACTCAACTGTTGGGTTATAAGAACTTTAAAGAACTTTAATCGTCGATTTATATCAGGGCGGGGCGGCTTCATACGGACTATCAGATGGCCATAGCTGAATGTAATGAGCATACATCGACGGGGGGGGGGGGGGGGGGGGCAGGAAGAGCTAAGCGGAGGTTAGCCATCCGAGGTGAACGGCGGATGAAACAAGACCCATGGACTTAGCAAGACCGGTTATGCCGCCCCAGCCCTGGAGAGATACAAGAAGAATGCCATCGGTTGACAGCGGGTGAATATTGATGCCGGGGAGATGTCGCTGAGCCTGCCTGAGCGAGATACCCTTTGCAGAAGGCCTTGACCTTGTTCCTCCAATGGCATGCAGTGCAGCGTAGGTGGACGGTGAGAAAGTGGTATTGGATCGTGGAGGCCAGACACTGCGGCCATCGCGCTTGCTCTCGGGTAGCTAATGCGTAAACTAGCCCGGAAAATGTTCTCGTTGTACCTGCGAGAAATATGTGGTCGATGAGATTCGTTTTACCACTACAACATTCTATGAGAAGCTTCCGGAACTCAAGTGCACTTGCAATCATCGAATTCATGACCATAGTATCATCACCTAAGTAGGAGGGGTAATAGCTCTTGGGAGGATGGAGGAGGGAAGGAGGAGGGAAGGATTAACTTAGGAGGGAAGGCGGTGTAGTACGTAAGTAGACCTGCGAATACTGGCATGCGAGGCTACTGCTGATTCTGGCCCGTTTGGTGGTGTAGACTGTAAGTTGGCCTGCGAATACTGGCATGCGAGGCTACTGCTGATTCCGGCCCGTTTGGTGTAGGCCGTAAGTAGACCTACGAATACCAGCATGTGAGGCTACTACTGATTCTGGCCTGTTTGGTGGTGTAGGATGTAAGTAGACCTGTAGATCTTGATATGTGAGGCTGCTACTAATTCTGTCGCGTGTAGGAGGTGAGTAGACCGGCAAATCTCTCTAGTTGACGGGTGCTAATAGGAATGTAGCTCGATAACTGGCGCCATACCTTTGACAATGATTTTGCTCGGGATTTCTTGACAAGCTTGCCATCAAGCGTGTTACCAACTCAGCTTGCCCCAGTCCAATGTTGTATTGGTTGCCGTTCCATTGGTGCTGCTGATTGCAACATTAATCTTTCCGAAGTCAGTGCTGCTGAAAAAAATTGCAAGCTCTGCGCACTACTCCTCCGTTCAGTTCAACATCACTGCAATGATAACGCGCTAAATTTTCGGATCGTTCGGGAACGATCAGCGTTGAAAATAGGAAGCGATGGGCCTCGAATTCTTCGGTTGTGTTCTGATGCAGGTTAGTATTATCACTTACATACGCCCGGCAGAGCCACTACATATATTTACCACAAAATGTTTAGCTAGTACTAGTCAGGACATCCAGATCAGCCTCCCAATCTTACCCGAAGCGGAAGATCTTGCACGTTTTGCACTACTTGGCGCATGGCTTCGGTGGTGCGATGGGTCGCACAATTGCAATAAGGACCATGTCGGATCTAACACAGAATTGCCGACAAGACTCCTCTACGTCGGCGGTCCGAACGATCCGGATGATATTCTGCATCTCTACTACCCCAAGGAAAATGACAGAATGGAATACATCGCGTTGTCCCACTGCTGGGGGAAACTCGCCGAAGAGGACAAACTCAAATTCTGCACAACGGACCACAATATCGAACTGCGACTCAAGGGGTTCAGTTTATCTGAGCTACCAAAGACGTTTCGGGACGCTATCCAGGTAACTCGAGAACTTGGTTTCCATTATCTCTGGATTGACTCACTTTGCATAATTCAGGGGAATGAGAAAGATTGGGAAGACGAGGCAAAGCGTATGGAAGGCGTCTTCGCTTCGGCTTACTGCACGATCGCTGCAACTTCAGACGAGCCATGTATGGGTTTGTGCCTCGCCAGCCATAGGTCCCATTTTGGTTCCCGCAGTGGACCCTCTCCCAAGCCTGGTTCTGAACCCCTCTCCTTTGGCGCCCACCGCACCACCCATATCATATGCTACGTGGCAACAACGACCACTCCAAAATCTCTCTTCGTCCACGCTGAAAAATTATCCGCCCCTCAACAAGCGCGAGAGGCGTTATTTTTCTGACATTGATGAAGAGAGAGGTTGGATGGGCGTTGTTGCCACCGGGCAGAATATGCTGTAGGAAGAGTGGTAGATGCCAAGAGATGCCGAGCACAGGGGTCTTCTGGTTCCCGCCGTGGGGCCTGTTTCCGGTGAGAAAGGGCTAGTATGCCTAGTCACATGATTATCTATGTTCAGCGAGCAGCTGCAAAATTTAAACCTGTTTTTGGTCAGAGGCGCCTTGGCGAAGCTAATTTTATTCTTGCCGGTGATGGTCAGTCAAGTGGAACCTTTTTGAAGCACTGACTTATTAACGGATGAACCTTGAAATACTTGTAGGAAGTGGCCGAAGCCAAAGCGGACTAGTTTAGGGCCCGCAGTGGGCCCGGATTTCCGTAGATTGGCTAAGTAGAAGTACCAGTGCTTGCTCAGCTGATCGCTGCTTGCGCGCCCCAAAGTGGTTAGTGGGCAGAAGCCCGTGTACCTCCACCATGTGCGAAATCCTCTCTGCCACTACTGACTCAAGCACTTTTCCCAGCGTGGCGAGCAGTGAGATGGGCCTCCAGGCTTTTGCAACTGTGTAGTTGTCCTTGCCTGGCTTCTTGAGCGGGATGATCTTGGCGTGTCTCCATTGGCTGGGTAGTGATCCTTCTTCTAGTGATTGCCGGAACAGTGCGAGGACGTGGTGTTTAACTGTTGGCCAGACCTGCTTCCACACTGCCACCGGCAGCCCGTCGTCCCCAGGTGCTTTCCATGGCTTCGCCACGTGCAGCTGCCTCTCTATTTCCTCGAACGTGATGGTTGGCATGTCTATGGGCGTTCTCTGCGGTCTGGCTCCTTCATCGTCGATATGGATTGGGAGTGGAGGGAAGAAGGTACCGAGCAGCTCTTCGGCTTGTTCCTCCTGGTCGACCGTAGTCGTCCCGTCCATTCTGTTGAGCGGTGGGACTGTCCCGAATGCCTCGTTGCCCGCCTTCAGGTACTTGGCCGCGTTCCAGATGTTGTCGTTGTCCGCCAGGAAGTCGTCCCAGTGCTTTTTCTTCTGTTGCCGAATGGCGTCATGGTACTGTTTTGATGCCGTCTTTGCTGTCTCTTCTAGGTCGGGCCTAGCGCCTCCAGCGCGTCGCGCGGCTCTGGCACGGTTCCTCCAAAGCACTGTACACTCGCTTGCAGAATCGGCTTCCAGTTTTTGCGACTTGAGATCCAACTCCCCGCACGGGCCTCATCTTCGCTTGGCGGGAGCCTTACCTCATTGGCTCTACATCAAGAATGTTAAGTTGTAAGCAGCTCCAGACATTGTATATGTCACGGAGAACAACCGTTGACTATCTAGTCCACCCTGCTATGCAATTAATACCATAGTATAGACAAGACATATTCAGACACGAGCAACACGTATTACTTTCGCCCAGCCCATAACCGCTTGCATTAGAAGATTAAAAGGAATCATATCCACTAACTTATATTCAACCCATTTCCGTAAATAGCTTTGTCGTCGTTCTGGGGGCATATCAACCCTCCGTCATACACGATACACTGCTGGCCACGCTGGTATTCATAATTAACCGCTGCCACGACTTAGCCCCACAGCTTTCATCAACGATGGTGCGGTGCGAAATGTAAGGGTTGTCCTCTGATACGGGGGGATCTATTTCGATCACCTCCAGCTTTGCACCCTGAGAGAAAAAGAAGATATACGCTGTCTCGTAGCAAGAGTGCAGGCAAGAGAAATGTAAATGGAAACGGCTTCCAGGCGCCGTCCGGCAGACCCGCGGGTGGAACACCCATCGTGCATCATTTTCTTTGCTTTGCCAGCACATATTCAAGAAATCTCCAGCAGTTCGAAACACAATTGGCGGAGTCGCCCAATTGGGATGATCTGGTGCCATGGAAAAATCTGGAGACAGCAGAAACCCTTGTTCAGTATTCACCCAAGGAGATTGCTGCCATGCAGACACTCGCGGATTTTCCATGTCCGGAATATTTTGGTCCTGGTTTCGCCGAATGAATCCGTCGATACCTCTGACTATTTTTCCCTGAGATGACAGGTAATAAAGTACTGCCCCTAGATGGGAACCCTGATTATCCGCGTACCGCTCGAAATTTCCTGATATAGGTGTGCCCATCCAGGCCCTTTGCAGAGGATCAAACTCTTTAGTATGCAAATTGAGCGGATCGAGCCATTCGCCTTCACGCATTTCGATGCGGAGTATGTTTCCCTCCGAATTTTGACAATAAAGGTACGAATGGAGGAATAGAAGTGCTGATTCCTGATGAATTCTAATCTTGCTTTGGTGCAGATCTCCCTCAAGGTCGCCACCCCCGTTGTACTTCTGATCTAAGGAGCCACTTATACGGTCTAGTGCAATACGAACCCCCACGTCTCAGGTGTGGCTCACGAAGTAATTTGACATGGGTTGTCAGATCGCCCAGCCTGTGGCTGCGCGTAGTCCTTGCGTGCCGGTGCAGGCCGAGATGATAAGGGAACGCCCCGAAAAGCGACAACGGATTCCCGACTTGCGCGACAGCTAACGTCCCGCTACCCTCGAAGCCACGCTCTGTCTATTGCTGAGATGTTCTGACATATCCTTCTGGCCCTATAGTAGATTGTCTTGTCCTCTTCACGACTTCGCACGTTCACAGCTTGCGCACCTGCTACGTTGCTGAAGCAGTATGGCTTGGGTCTTCGTGCAAGGAACATACGCTTCGGGCCTCCGCGACCTTCATCCCACACTTTTGAGTCTGAACCTTCGCTAATGTTGACGCAGGATTTCCGCGCTTCGAACCTTATCTGCCTTTCACCACCGTAGCTTCCTCCGCTACCCGCTCCGCTTATGCCTCGACGATGTCCTCTCGGCTTACTTACCCCTCCAACTCAGGTTGATGGGTGACAACTGCTTCTGTTATATTGTGGCTATACCACTAGCACAGTGTTGGCGGCGGGGTGGGCATAACGACAGGCACAGCAATGGCGAGGACGTTTACGGCAAGGCGTTGGCAAGGCACCATGAACGGGAGCGCAGCGGCGGACACAAGCGGTGGACGCAAGCAGTGGACGTGATGATGAGAACAAGTATCGCAAGACACCAGGAGCGCAGCAGAGGATCATGATGTTAGCCTATATGGCACTACGCGGCGACGGTCACTCCGTCAAGCGCAGACAATGACGAACTGTCTTCGCTCTTGTACACTATCTTCTGCGATGCTACAAGGGTGTGGCCGGTGCGGGTCGGCCGTCCTCCTTGATTGATTAACGGTGGCAACTTGCCACCTGTAAACGTCGCCGCCCTAACATACTGAGCACAGGCCACACCTTGCCTATGTACCCCTACTAAGTAGATCTTGGTGAGTTACAAAGTTAGCTAATTATAGATTTCGGGAAGAACGTTCTCTGATTCTAACACCATATTTACCTCCAGAACAGTTTTGAGCCAGTTTTTTGACAATGCGTGACTTGCTTCGCTTCCCATACTAAGGTATGCAAGGGAGTGAACCATTGGAGACAAAACCAGCGATCGCATATCCAATCTGAACACCCCATGCCATTTCCTTTATTCTTAAGCTTCTAAATACAAGAAGCTTCTGAAATTATCGCACCAGACTAGCAGGTAACTCTGCAGGTGTACACATAGCGTGCATCTCTTGTCTTGGCGCTTCTACAGCAGAAACAGGCAGTTCGCTTGGTGACTGCTTTATCGGACGATCGTGATGTCCAAGGTGGGGGTTGGTCTTCGCGGCTTTTCTGCGCTTCATAAAAAACCACAGAACAATGATGCTTGCTGCGAAGATGGCGATGACGCCAATCGCAATGCCGGCTATTGCTCCGCCGCTGAGGGTGGAAGAGGAAGAGAGCGCCGGCGTGCCAAGGGAGGGGAGGGATGTGCCGGTTGATGTAGGTCGCGGCGTAGTCGAAGGTAGCACAGGGGCCGCAACACATTGACCTAACTGCGGCCCCGTCATATATCTGGTGCATGTCGAGCCTGGGCCGCAAGGAGCGTCATTGCCGACGGTGCAGGGTGTCACTTTGGGAGAAGTGGATGCGAGGGCGAGAGGGGATGACAATGTTGGTGACGCGGAAGAAGGAACTGATATAGGATCGACGATGTCGTACGTTGTTATGGTCATGGGACGACCATCGGCGCCAGTCGTCGTAATCAAATTAGTATAAGTTATACGTCCACTGCCAGGTGTAAACATCGTCGAAAAGGTCGAAACTCCCCCGTCTATTCTCGGCAGGACTTGGCCAGCTATCTGCGCGAACTCGCCAGCGGCCGTGGTCACCCAAGTACGTCCGGCTGAATTGATCGTCGTTTCCATAATCGCTGATCGAACTTCGGTAGACATGACGGTAGTGCTTTGTGCGTTTGTGCGCACCACGAGCACATCAACTACGGCAGTAACCTCACCGAGAACCGAGGTAGTCATAATGAGTATTCGGTTGTCAGGATCATACATCGTGAATTCTGCAGGGACAACAACGGAGTCCAAAGCCGCAATCTCCATTGCTAGGGATGAATCAGCCATCCTGCAGATGGTGGTTTCGCGAGGCTGTGAACAAATGTCAGCACCTTCAATCGTGAAATCTCATGCAAGGAACTGCACCAAAAACCATTGACGATAGGAGAGGAGTTGCACTACCTGGCGGTGCTTCACACGAGACTGAGAATCAAACGAGCACGACAGCCCGTTTGCAATTCGGGCCGTAACGCGCCCCTTATTGCCTCTAACCACGACAAGGCAAAGTTCCCCACGAAAGGCATTGAACTGCGAAGCTAGTCCCTATAGGTTGGCAACTGCGCCAGCTGGAATAGAAGTCTCGTACACTGGTACGCCAGTGATGGAAGCGTCGTTATCGGGGATCAGCCTAGACAGACAAGCAAAACGTCCAGACCAAAGGCTTTTTGCGTCTGGCGTTCAGCCTGGTATTTTTCGTGTTAGCGTCAACCGCACCCACCTCTCAGATGCTACACCACACCACTCGATCCATATCCAGCCCCTGTATTCAAACCATCTCGAAACGGTCAGCTAATACTGTAAACTACAGCTATCCCTCCCGTAACGACACAAGAAAACGCGGGGTATTTCAACTTCTACCCACACCTACTGCCATATCCGCAAATAGTACACGGCAACGAATCGAGTTGAAACAAAAAGGGACGAAGACATCATAGCTAACTCAATGAGCTCCCCATAGCAAGAGTTCAAGAAACCATGGTGTTTTCCTTCAAACATGGGAAGACGCAGTTAGAAGGCTGAGCTGGGTGAGGGGTAAATCGCGTGCACCATCGACATCGATCATACAATACACTGCATGCAGTGGACCGATTATGCAGTGATGCAATCGAGCACTAAACTTTGATTTTGAGTTTTTTTTGGGAGGATGAGCTTGCCTGCACGAAGCACCGGTCGCCGCTGATGCGGACGGCAGAGATGTGCGAGGAGGTTCGGATGGACGATGTGATGGAGGTCAAGCCATATGCGTGCCCGCCCTGGGTAGCCAGGCCTGAGGTTGTACTCTGCGAGGGCGAGGAACAGGCGCGAGACATCATCGACGACTACAGGCCAGGACAGGTGGACATCTTCGTAGACGCATCAGTGCGGAACGGACGAGCTGGTTGGCATATATGCAACACCGTCCGGGGCATCTATCTCGAGGACGGTGGCCAGCTCGGATCGGTCGGACGCACATCTCACGGAGCTATTAGCGATCAGCGAGGCGGCCAACTGGCCGTCTGAGGCTTGATAGCTAACATTTCCCATCTCTATATGTCGTGGCATATCGTAGATGAAGATGGTATTTTGGACATCTTTGATGGTCGCATCTCCAGGTATGTCGCTTAACATAATAGTCCAAGGTACTCGATTGTAAGAACCACTTCTCTTCGAAGACTCGCTACACTTGGGAGTGGAGGATTTGACGGAGCGACCTAGGCATTTGTACCTGCCTGCATTGTGCTACTGGAGTCGTAGGCCGTTGCTGCTGAGTCAATGTTGAGCCTCTGCATGGTATGCAGTGCTAAGCCAGTATTTTCGAAAGTATTTCGAGAGTTTGGAAGTCCATCGTGGCTGAAAGTACAAGAGTCCCCTTTGCTGCAACATCTTTTGGCAAAGAACTTGCACGGTATCGGCTTCATTGTCGGCTATAGAAGACGTTCAGGCCGGGTGGCTGGAAAAATTTACGCTTCGAATGCCAAAGTATTATGATTTGAGTCCTCTTGAGTCGGATGAATGGTTGCGTCCGAATGTCGAAAGTGAGGCGACCGTTAGCCTTGCAAAATAGAATCTTCTGAAGGCGACTACGCCTTTATTAAGGCAGATCTGGTACTTCTTTTAATCTTAGATTGTAATATCTACAAAAAACCTGCTGGTCATACTAGTACGAAAGGCCTAATCTCTGGTTTAGTTTGTAATAATTCCCCATGCATAAGGCCATGCACATAAGCTTCTCCGACAAGTGAATATACACCGTCCTCTACAGGACGAAGTATGTATACCCTCTCCCCCCAGGAAAAATACAAATAACATCATTTTCTAGAGCTCCAGTTGGGGCCAGGCCTATATAACCCGTATGAGAGATAAAAGTACGTCGAGAGTGTAGCCTGAGGAGCACTCCAATGTACGCTCTCGCGGCCCTGTCGGCAGGCAGAGATTGCTGTTCTACGTCGCTGCTGTTGCTGTTAGATGACTCGATACCTTGGGCAGCCCATTTAGCTACAATTCGATAGCTTTGACGGAGAAAGTCGTCAGTCGATTCGGATTTGATGCGGAAATTTACCCGGTCACCCATAGCGATGCGTGCACAGTCGATTTCGATGTCCTCTGGTCGAATACGGGGAGACTTTCTGCAAAATTCCTCGATCGAGCTCAGGTACAATGCGAGATCATGAAAATTTACCACCTCCAGCCAATTCGGGTCCCAGTAACTGCCTAATGACTGGATTCTCTCGACATAATACCCCCTGAGGGTAATTCTACCCGATTCAAATGCTACCACACACTGGCTTGGGAGCTGGTTTCCCCCTGCCGTGAACCAGCTCAATAGTGGATGGCCAATAACAGGAGATTGTATTGGCATAGACCAATCTGGAACCCAAGTAGGTAGTTTAGACAGCAGTCGAGGAGACTGACAATGAGCAAAGTTGTCTATATGCCCTTGTCGCAGGAAGTCCAGAGCTAGCTGTTCATATACTTCCTCCACTGTCTTAGAATAGTCAGGAAAGTGACCGAACTTATCGCGGTCGCCAGCCAAACCCAGAAGAGAGAATACCCGATCACGAGGGTCCGAGGTTAGTGGCTGGTTGTAGTCTGTCTCTAATATCAAATTGGCTGACATGGTGCTGAAAAGACCTTCGGTTTTTTCACCTTTGGACAACTGTAAACGGGTTTTTTGCCTCCGAGTAATAATTCCAGACGCAAATGAATCGGCCACACTCCAGCACTGCTTCGCGATAGCAAGAATATCCATACTATCACGAGGGCTGTTAGGATAGCGTTTTGCGTGATCTCTGAGACGCGATAACAACCACCACGCTGTGCAAAAGTCATGGAACGTAATGTTTGCGCTGCCACAGACAAGATTCAAGACTTGAGCAATGGCAAATTCTTGAATTACCCAGAGTCTTTTCCAATATGACCTGCGGCAGAAGCATTCAAATGCAGTCTGAAGCCGCGCCAGGATTGTGTCTGTGTTGTATGGTTGCTGGTCGCTGCATGCCGTACCAACTTGTTGTTTCAGGCCTTGCACTATGTCCGACAGAATAGATGCACTATCTTCCAGTGTCTCCTCTGAGTATTTCGAGACCTCTTTCAAGGTTGCAACTATCATGTCACTGTCATCCGCAGTAGGACCGAGCCATACGGTGACAGACATGGCTCTCTCATAAATATCTTTCATCATTCCGACTTGATGACTCTTCTCCGCATCATTCAACTGGTGTATACATAACTGATCAGCCCAAAGCATGGTGTCAGAGTGCTCATCGCGAAGCGTTCGCAAGGCAGCAGCCAAGTTCGAGCTGACGCCTTGGACGTGACCTTCGATGTTCACATTCTGCTTGTTGCTTAAATCCTCCCAAGCATAAGAAAGCGCAGTGTAGTTTATTGGGTCGAAGAGGCTAGTTCGGATGAATTCGCAGCAAATCGTCTCGTCTGGAAGCTGCTGGCTGCGAATGTGCGCAAGCGATTTCAGCGTGATCAATCGGATTTCACGTTTGATTGGGTCGAGGGGAGTATAGTATGCTAGAGTTGGCTCGGTCATTCTCGTGATTCGAATGAAAGTTCCTGGTTTATTGTGACTGAATCAATGGCGCTGGAGAAGGAAGCTGAGGGGTTGTCTTCAGCTGACACCAAAGCGCCCAACTCAGACCAGGTGGCGCAGCTTTGCACCGTACATAACGTAGTTAATCACCGAATCGTGAAAATCACCGAATCGTTAGCACATTTCTTGGCGTTGCGAACACCACATTGAATTCTTTGAATTATGCTACCACGAGCTAATTTTAAATGATAACTACATTGTCTGGGGCTTCTTTAAGTGCAGGACAAGTTCTTCTATTGTGTTCTGGTGATCCACAAGAGCTGCAGTGGCGAATAACTGAGATTGAAGCCTTTGGTGTCGCATCACCACTTCCGCTTGCAGCGGTTTGCATAGTGTCCTGAAGACGTTGTGATAGCTCAATACCCTCACTAACTGTAAGACTCTCTCCTTGGGTGATATATTTGACCTTGATATTACGCTTTTTGACCTGCTTAGCGTTGTTGGCTTGCAATCCTTTGATTTGCTCACTTAAGATGGAAACTCTGTAAAGCGGTCTTGGCTGTTTTGACTAATTTAACCATCCTTTCAATTGTAGGTGAGGTAGATGGCCGGTTAAGCTGATGCTGTCGTAGTTTGACTGCTGTCTGTTGCTCCTCCACTTGTCGTACTGTTCTGGGAGTGTTTGATACTGAATTGACTGAAGAAGATAGGAGATTAGAGCTACAGGAATTCTTCCATTCAATCCAGAGGAGGTTCTTGCTAAACTGGGTGAATTTAAGCTTTCAACACCTCCACCAGTTCTCCTTGTTATTGCTAAGAGCCGCTGGTTGAAGCTTTGCGTAGATCTCGATTAGCAATTTGGAAGTAATGCGCTAAGCTGCCGTAGGCTGAAAGTGGAGATTGTCACGAAGATCGAGGGGCAATATCAAACCCCTAAGGTGCTTGACGCTGAGCGAAACCGAAGCGTATTGGTGGGGCAATCTTTTCCGATGTGCTTCAATTGGACATGTTTTCGTTGGTTGTTTTGGATGTATTCAGTCAGTCATTGGGTGAGTCTCTCCACGAAAGGGGGCTTGGTGACTTTTCAGCTGGAGGCACCAGGCGGAACATGCCTTCAGGGATCACCGCGTATGCTGTGTCTGCCACATCATGCCCCACAATACGTGTCTTCTGTCCGTCGCAATTCTTCCAACATGATCTTCAGAACTCCGCCCATGTTTTGGCTTTTATTGTCAACCTCCGCACTAGCGCAAAGAATACCTGAAATCCTCTCCACACGTCCAGAACTGAGCAGCCTATCCAACTACATCAGTTCATTTCCTAGCCTTGAGGAACAGTTCTCCACGGCGGATAACTTCACGTTTCTTGCGCCAACTAACGATGCGTTCACCAAATGGCTTGCGACGAACCGCACAGCAGATTATATGGAGGCAACGTTTATGTATCACCTACTCCGTGGGGTACATACTACGGTTTCCATAAATGAGACACCGCAATTTATCTCTTCTTTTTTAACGAATGCTTCCTTTTCCAATGTGACGAATGGCCAAAGAGTGGGAGCATTTAGGAATGAGCACGTCCTGTTCGAGTCTGCGTTGAAAACAACCAGTACTGTCGTTACTGGCGTGAGGTGACCCATAAGAACATTTCTAGAAACGTAGTGACTGATATCAATCAGGACGTCGTAGCCACAAGCGGCATAGTACACATAATCGATGCCGTGCTCCAAATCCCAACTGGGGCATCACGACCGCAGCTCTCATGAATTTAAGCTATTTCATCGAAATCGCCAGCCAGGGCAACTTCTTGAGCGTCACCGACCGGCCTCTCATCGACAGTCTCCTCACTAAGCCTGACAAGACATTGTTCCTTCCAAATTCCGCAAAAGCACTTGCAAATATACTGAGCAGTCCAACATTCGCGAACGCGACTCTGCGGGGTTACATGGGGCAGTATACGCACTGCTCTAAGCTTGTGTTCTCGACAGACTTCGTCGATGGGGCATTGGTGATGACAGATGCGGGTGTTCCGGTAGTGGTTACCGTGCTCGAAGGGAAGGTTTATATCAACAATGCCAAGGTCCTCGAGAGGGATGTCCTGATAACTAATGGTGTCTTTCATATCATTGATGAGTACGTTTTGGTATCCACCCCACACTATAAATTATCGAAATAATAACCTTCCTAGTGCGTTGAATCCATACAACATCACGACCCCATCAAAAAAGACAAATCAAACAGCAAGCAGCACAGCCCCTACACCCACATCCACATCCACATCCGCGGTTTCAAAGCCGAAAAGATTGTCGACAGCTGCGAAAGTTATCGTTGGTCTTTCTGCTTCGGCAGCTGGCATATTCCTCATCGTCACCGCTTACATCGCGTTTCGATGTTTACGAAAACGAACTATGGGGACATTAGAATCAGGAGAGCAAGATGGAAGTAGAAGGTTGGTTGAGCTGAGTAGTAGTGCTTTCTACGAACTGCATCAGCGGGAACAAGCTGTAGAACTACCTGAGAGGAAGCATGAGGCTGTGGAACTGCCCGCAGGAGACTCGGACCCGAGGCATTTACAAGCAGACTTGCTATCAGTCAGTTCAGTCAGGTAATAGGCCTCTGGACTGACTGACTGAGGTCTTGGAGCGTTCCGAACTGAACTGAACTGAACTGGCTGCCAAGTCTTTCAGAATGAATTGAAACTGACTGACTGAACTGACGTCGCGGCGAGCTGGGGACTGACTGATTTGACTGAACTGAATTAACTGACGTCGAACTGAGATAACTGCTCCTGCTGTTCGATGGGTCGACCTTTACGTTGTTCCCACTTGAAGTGTTGCTGGTCTTTGGTGATGATAGAGCGGCGAGCGATGTTGTCTCCTAAACTTTCGCATTCTGGATGTGTTCCTTCGAAGTGGGTTGGTTTCGGGCAGCGTGTGGATATCCGCCCACATCTTGATTGCCCGTTTCCAGAACCTATCACGTGCGCTGGCGATGTGGGCCTCTGCCTCCGCTACACGCGTAGCCACCGTCGTGAACGTTCCCACGATAGCTTGCGCCCCTATTTTTTGGACTCTGTTGATGGGTCCTACGAGTTTATAATTAAAGGCATGCATCCAGACGTTGGAGGCGTAGTCTACCACCGGGGCAACTGTTGACGTGTACAGCTGTCGTGCCGTCGACGGCGAGAGGCCTCTGAGCAGTTTCACGAGATTCTCAGTTGCTTACACTTCTGAACTGCGCCTCCCCATTGCGCACTGTCACAAGCGGGTATCCCTGAAGGCCCCCTATATCGCGGGCAAGTAAGTAGCGCTGATTTATATTTCTAGTCAAGTAGGGACGTACACATCCCCTAAGTTCAATGAATGCAATCAATAACTAAATAATTTGCGTAGGCAACAGTATGCTGGACGCATAGAATTACGTACTCATAAAAATACCGGGCTACTGACAATATTGCCTATAAGGTCTACATATACATCGCTACAAGGGACCACCTTCGATCTTCGGACCGAACCGAGGGAATCCCGATATGTCTATTACCTTTCCATGGTCTTCCGTAAGGTGGGTGCTGAACTGAGCTTTCGTGCAGTTTTCCGATAATCGTCCGTTTGGCAATAGGGACAGGCCAAGTGACTGCAGTAGGCGAAGCGTTGCCACATGTCTCCGTAATGCTTGTCCATCTACCCTGCTGCACAAAAGCTAGCGAGGAAAAACACCCACTATTTTGGGCAGTATTCAGCCGATCATGGCAAACGCGGGCTTGGTAGGTGAAATTGTTGTTTGAGGAGCACGATAGCTAAGGTTAATGTTCTAATTATGGCGTGAGCGGGCTTAGTAGGTACTGTCGCATCTTCATCTCTAGGCTCCGGTAGTGTATGGCCGTTTGGATGCACCCGACATATATGATACTATTCAAAGATATCAATGACGTGGCCGTAGTACCCACATAACGATACTTACATCAGTAGCATTGCCACCCCCCGGAACGCTCTCTACACATCCGTTGTCCGCCAGTCCTACCTCCGCGCTGGCAATGGCGGCCGCTGCCCCAACAGCAGCAAACAAGAGCAGATTGTTAAAGTACCTCATGTTGTAGGCTTCAAATAGTGTTGTATGTAATAATGGTAGCACAATGCTTTGGTTGCATGTCAACACGCGAGAGAACAGACTGAATTTATACACTGTAAGCGTTAACAATTTAATGACTGTATGCAGAGGCATAATTCGTGAGTACAATAGGTATAGTGCTTACATTCCTCCCTTCATAAGGCTTGAAATAGAAATCAGCCTAAGTGAAGGTATAGAGTACGAGTCATAGAAATAAGGCATTCTATCGTATTTCATATTTGATTCTCTCTTTAAGACTGCTCGTCCTCCTCTTTGAGCTTGACTGCCAAGATGACCTCATTCGCAGGGGCAGATTTCGGGGAGACTTAGCCCATAAAGGAAAGACCTGATCCTTCGAGCTGAAAAGCAACTGCATATAGCACGCCTAAGGCGACCACGAGTATGCATGAAGCTTACCTTATTATATTAAGTGTCGGGCTTACGCCTTAAGTCAAGATCATGGTAGCGGCATGCTCGTTCCCACGTTGGAGTCATCTCATGAGCCTAGCGATTTGATGATCCTTTATCACGTTCTCTCAACAGCTCTCCGAGCGCTTAAGTGCTCCTTGAACTCGTTGATAGACAGGGGGTATCGTTGACGAGTGGATCGATGACGTTGACGAGATGATCGATAGTTTGACCAACACAGCATCGGTTCATATCGGACGCTGCTCTTCTTGAGCAGCAATTACCACTCGATCATATTAAATCAACGGCAGCCTTGCGAGCTTACTAATAGGCGGTGCCGAGATTCCGAAATGCAACTTGTCTCGCGATACCGTGCCACGCGGGTGCCAAAAAAGGCCGCACCGCAAATGCCTTGGCGTCCCCCAACACAACCAATTACTATGGAGAGGAGGACAATTGCGCACTTTTTCAACAAGATAGGATGCTCCCAAGGTGAGGTTATAGATTTGGCTGTACAGGTTGTTTTTTTGGTGTGCAGCTATCAAAACAGCGCTCTCGCGCGAGGTCACCAACCAGTCATTTGACCATCCATTGCAATGCAATCTCTCAGCCTATTTGGCATAGAATTGACACGCTCATTGATGAAGCCTTGTCCTATCTTGTCCCATCCTTCAGGAGCAGGCTCTCGTGTATCTCCCTCATCCCAATGTGGATACTTCTTGACGTACTGCTTGGGTGGTTGCCAGCAATTTTTTTATAGGAGCTAGGTCGGGGCTAGGGTGACAGTTGAAGTAACTCTTGAGCCTATGGAGATCTTTCCACTGCCTTGCTATGTTGTTTTTGCTGGGGCCATGGCCTGAGTCACCATCCTCCTCAAGTACAAAGTTGTCTCCTCGTTCAAGCCAGGGCTTAACCACAGGCTCAAGTATCTGATCAATATAGGCGCGTTGCGTCATCTTGCCATTGGTGTTGCTTAGGATCTCGTAGAAGGTGAGAGCTGACTTGAAGTTATAGCCAATAGCTGCCCAAGCATGCACTCTCTTGAGGTTGTGCTCATGGTCATCTCTCTCATCTCGCTGCTGGATACAATTACTGCAGTAGCGTTCTCCTGGCTGACGCGTGATATAAATGCTGCCTTGAGGGCCAATAGCCCAGTGTACCTCGTCAGAGAACCTGACACGATGCCAGTCTTCAGCATCAGGGTAGCGTTGTAGCATTGCAGAGGCCCAGGATTTTCTAGCACAGGCTGTGCTATCATTGACCCATCTCTTCTGGCATGCAATACACTTAGAGTAGCTCATAGTATTGCCCATCGCACGAGAGATTGTACGTGCTGAGACTCCCTCAACACCAGCCTCAAAGGCTAGCTCCAGCCATGTTAGCTTTCGTGCTTCAAATCCTACCTCCTTTATAATCCTGTCCATCTCCTTGAGCTGCTCATTTGAGATAAGTGAGGGCCTACCACGGCGCTCACCTGCCTCGCTTCTGTGGTGTCTTCTGTCAACGCTGCTTGGTGAGATCATAGCCCAACCTTGTCGTTTAGAGACCATTGAATCTGAACACGTCTGCTTTTGAGTGTGGGATACCACGGGCCTCCATGTACTCAATCGCCCCCCGAACCCGGCTTTTTTTGGGCGTATCATGAGATTCAGAGTTATCCCAGTCTGCCATAAAGTGGAGGAGAAAAAATAATATGTAGAGCGTTGGTGGTGTGGCTGCAAAGTTGGTTGACAGAGCACTCGAGTTTCAATTTTGGTGGGGCACGGACGCGCGGTGCGGCCTTTTTTGGCACCCGCGTGCGGGGCTCCGGCACGATGTTCGGTGATCCGCACGGACCGCCTTGCAGCGGGAACTAGCTAAGCGAGCGTCCTCGGTTCGAGTAAAAGAATGTCCGAGATGAATATCCTCCTCTTCAACAATCCGAAAGTTTTTCGACGTTCACGGCAACCCTGTGGCCAGTGCGGGTCGGCCGCCCTCCCTGTAAATTGTGGCAATTTCCATTACTACGCGTACGTTTGTTACGGTTAGAACTACTGCGTAAGCAGAGTGAGATAGCTTAGCAATTCTACCTCCGGACGAATCAGACAAAGCAGTTCTATTCCGCCTTACTTATGGTACAACCGCGCTTCCACAAGCTGCGTTCGTCTCTGGTCACAGCAGGTTGACTGCGTTTATGCTCGCAAGGCAGCCATGCAGATCGGGCGCTGTCCTGGCGGGGTAATGCAGCAGGCAGCTGAACCTCCAGCTGCCCGCAACTTCGCAAACATCTCGCAGCCTCTCGCAAGTATAACATACTTTAACGTTCTTGCACACGAAATGTTAAATATCAGGCACGGTTTGCTGACCCTCGATTATGCCACATGATGCGAAAGCGAGACCGCTTGTTCTTCACGTCAAATGCTACCGGTTCAGCTTCGCTCCCTGGCCTTCACCGCTTGCGCAACCAACATCATCTGCTCTTTCTCCCTCCACGTTATTCCTGACTGCATCGAATGGAGGCACATCAGCCGCAGCAACACTGCGGTGTCTAGTGCTTGAGAAGGCGCTTGCAATACATTTGCAGAAAATCCCTGAAGCTGAAAGGCAGCGTTCGAGCAAGCTTCGAAGACCATCACCGAGCGGGCCGTATTATCTGATATGCAGGCCTATGTTGCGGCGCACAAGGACAACCCATCCTTCAGACCTTATGCCGAGCGTCTTTCAAAGTTTCTGGGCTTGCTCGATAGGTTCATGGGCGGCGTTGCTATAGGAATTCAAAAAGCTTTCTTCCTATCAGCCTCGACCTTTAGGTATAGCTCTGCACTTCTACTAGTTTGGCCGATATTGAACTCTTCTAGAAATTGATTCACTCCGTGTCCATTCCTCCAACTGTGGCCTTGTCCTTCATTTTTTGGCACTTGTTCCAGAGTCCAGTTCTTCAAAAATGCAGGATTATACTGTGTCTGCTGTTGCTGATTCTTTAGACGTACGCTTTCGTGAATATACTCGCAGGTATCGCGCCTTCTATTGTCATGATAACGATCAGGAGTCCGACTCTTCGGTATATCTTGGAGCCACCACCACCAAGGCGGGCTACTAATAACACCAGCTGCATATCCTTTATTATTGTCTCTTTCCACGCGCCGTAGCAGCTTTTGAACACTGTCCCAATGGACAGCAATATAAGGTTGAATCATGTCTATCATCCAAGCAAATGTGATGTTCGCGAGATGTTCTCGACTAGAAAGCGGTGGATTTGTGATATTGTCAGAATTACCACCACCGACATCAATATGTGCGCCAGGAAACCAGACCTGGCAAAGGGAGCTCTGATGACGATTTTGATCTTCAGGTAGCTGCCATAGAGTAGGTGTAAATGCGCTGCGAGTTTCGTCTAATGCTAGAGCATGGAAAGCGTTCTTTATTTCTTGGTAGACTTTAGATTAATCATATCCTATGTATAGAGGGTAGGTAGAGTGGCTTACGATCATGAAGTGACGTATCATGAAACTCATACTTTTTCCGGAACCCAGAGAAGTCAAACCAATGAAGATTAGGAATACCTAGACTACCCACTGTATCCCAAACGCCAACAACTCGTATTACAGGCGTTTCTGTATGGAGCTGAGGTGCTTCCCCTTCCTCTTCCTCTACCATTATAAGATAGTCTCGCCACTCAGGAGAGTCTTTCAGTGCAACGCCTGCAGGCTTCTTCTGGTAGATTTTGTAGATGCGGCGGAAGTGATCAATTGAGGTACTTTCTAGAATGCCTAGTTCGCATATGAGCCCTGCCAGTGAGCGGACGATGAAGGCGCCTCGAGAGAATCCGAAGAAGGATAGCTCATCGCCAGGTGAGTAGTTGCATGCAATGATCTTGTATGCAGCGCAGATCTTTTCATCTACACCTTTTCCCAGCCCACCTATAATATATCAGCAATTACCCTTTTGCTGTTTTCCTCATTTTCCTCATCTTTAGATAAACAATCCAATCGTGTGCTTTTAGCCATGGTGATGGAAAATATTAGAGATTAGACAAAATACCCAGGGAGTTGCACTAAAGCAATGGCGATAAACCTACCCTGTCTTGTTTTCTCTGCCTGGGATAAGTCTTCAGATCCTACTCCCGGAATGTAATGGATATTTTGCTGCCATATCTGCTTTTTCATATCGGTCCCCGTTTTGGCTATCACTTGTCGCATTCGCTCTACGTTAGACGGCGGAGAATCTTTTCCATGAAGGCTAGCCGACGACTGCCAGGTGCCATCGCAGCAGATGATGATACGTTTTTGGCTCTGCATATTTCTTGAGGCCGCATTGATAGATTGCGTTTAAATTTAGTACCTCAACCTCTCAACGGCTTCAGCTTTGATAATCGAAACAATTCGGTGCACTGAAGGCATCAATTTCCTCTTATATGCCAATTTCAAGTGAGGAGTTTCACTTCGTAATACGAATAGCTACTAGACCAATAGATTTAAAATCTAGTTCTGAGCTGAAATGCGAATCTGCAAAGGCAAGTGTCGTTTCTTAGGCAATCTACACATTCGACCCAATCAGAAGGTACTAGCTTTCCTAACATCTCCGGCGGTATACACGTTAATAGAGGCTCCCGAGAGTATAAATAACCTTTTATGTTAATTCGCATGTGAATGCTAGTTCGCATGTGAAGACTAGCTAGCATGTGAAGGCTAGTTCGCATGTGAAGACTAGCTAGCATGTGAAGGCTAGCTCGCATGTGAAGACTAGCTCGCATGTGAAGGCGAGCTCGTTCTTAATGTCACAAAGCTACAAACTGTCAAGGATGCGAGAAAGCCTATGAGTTGCTTCCAATACGTTACTCGACATATAACAGCACACTCCCAAGAGAACCGCAATGAGTAGCCAGAAGCCCATTGCTCAGGAGTTCTTCTCAGAGCCCTGTCCAGGAAAGAGTGAACCAAAGCATATCATCATATGCTGTGATGACACCTCGCAGTTGCCTATTAATCCCCACAGCATACATACACAGTCTAACATAGAACGCCTGTGTCAAGTAATAGCTACAACTAAGAAAGGTCAGAATGGCGTTAGCTGGAAGCAATTGCTCTATTACAGTGGCACTTTTGACAGTGGGGTACTACTGTGTAAGTTTATACCCAAGGCTGAACGCATGATAATTTCGAATCATAAGCCCCCTAGCTTTTTTTTTCTTTTCACAGAGGGAAGAAATTTAAAATAGTTGTTGATATGTCGCAATCACGCTGATCTTCCCGGCAGACATAGAGGTGTATAGCTTCATTGCATGCAACTACTCACCTGGCGATGAGCTATCCTTCTTCGGATTCTCTCGAGGCGCCTTCATCGTCCGCTCACTGGCAGGGCTCATATGCGAACTAGGCATTCTAGAAAGTACCTCAATTGATCACTTCCGCCGCATCTACAAAATCTACCAGAAGAAGCCTGCAGGCATTGCACTGAAAGACTCTCCTGAGTGGCGAGACTATCTTATAAAGGAAGAGGAAAAAGACCCACTTCAGTTTCATAAAGAAAAGCCTGTAATACGAGTTATTGGCGTTTGGGATACAGTGGGTAGTCTAGGTATTCCTGACACTTATTGGTTTGACTTCTTTTCTGTCTTACAGAAAAAGCATAAGTACCAGGATACTTCCCTTCATAATCGTAAGCTGCTATACCCCTATGTATAAGATATTGGGAATCTAAAATCTACTAAGAAATAAAGAACGCTTTCCATGCTCTTGCTCTAGACGAAACTAGCAGCACACTTACACCTATTCTTTGGCAGCTGCCTAAAGATCGAAATCGTCATCAGAGTTCCCTTTGTCAAGTCTGGTTTCCGGGCACCCACATTGATGTTGGTGGTGGCAACTCTGGCATCATGGGACCTGCTCTGTCTGCTCAGGAACATCTCGCGAACATCACATTTTCCTGGATGATTGACATGATTCAACCCTATATTGCTGTCCGTTGGGACAATGTTCAAAAACTGCTAGGGCGCACGGAAAAAGGCAATAATAAAGGGTATGCGGCTGGTGTTATTAGCAGGCTCTACGGTGTACCAAGTAATCGAACTCCTAGTCGTTATCATGACAAGGAACGCTTTTTAACCTGTGAGTATATTCACGAAAGTGTACGTCGCAAGCAGCAGCGGACGCAATATAATCCCACTGCCTTGAAACACTGGACTTTGGAACAAGCTTCACACAACGAAGGGCAAGGCTACAGATGGAAGTGGATGAATAAAACAGCGAATCTCTCTCTACCGGAACTTTCGAGCGGTTTATTTGGGCTTTCGGAAGCATATGGTAACGGTCAGGGAAGTTCTATGGCTACGGAAATATCTCCCTACTTGGCTCAAGTACGCGAAAGAGAGCACTGGGGATCGATTGTAACCACTTTGAGGACCACCTCTGGGCCCGAATCTCCAGAACACGAAGGTCCCTTTTGGAGTGATATCCGAATTACACCTGGAAACTGTGGGATCCAAGTCCTAAATGCATTGGTAACTTCAATGCAAGACCAAGCTCAGAACCAAGACGACCCAATTGTGTTAGGTGAAGATGCCTCCACTAGGTCTAATAACTTGGCAACACGACTAACTCTCCTGGTGTAGTACCCGGATTTAGTGGTTGGGGACGACCTCTTTTCGGAACCATCAACTACCGGGGAGGCTTTGAAGACCTGCCGGCAATATTAGCTCAGGCTGGATATAAAGTCATCATCGTCAGGATCGGGCCTATGTCCAGCAATCGGGAGCGTGCGTGTGAAATCTGGAGGCAGCTTACAAGTATCAACAACGGGATCGAAAAGTAAGGTTTGAGTGCTCAAATATCCACATCAACTGTAATAATATATCCACAGGAGTTATGACCGTCCCAATGGTTCTCGTACACGAATAGGTATCAACTATGGCAACCAGCATCCAGCCGAGCGCCTCGGATTTCTGCAAGGGGCGTGGACGTGGCGACCTGTACTCTTTGGCGACATTCCAGAAAACTGGAACTGGACGTGGGGAAACGAGAGGCCAGTCCACTTCATTTGTCACTCACACGGAGGGAACAGTGTCCGCTATCTTATAGAGATGTTAACAGGCACGCACACGGACTTGTTTCCAGGTCCAGATTTTCCAACCGGCAATTATCAACACTGGGTCAAGTCAGTTGTCACAATCGGTACGCCTCACAAAGGGACGACTGTGACGGATGTGGTGCAGGTACGTAATGAACTTCTAGTATTAGCCGCCCGACGATAAGTCACTCATGAAAAAATTTGCAGGGTCTTTTCCCGCCAGATTTCTTAGAAGTTGTCACCCGAATAGTGTGGTCAACATCTTTTGATCCTCCTGAGTCCAGGTTTTACGACTTACAGCTCGATCATTGGGGTTTTTGTAGGCAACAGAATGAGTCATTGACCGCCATGCACACTCGGCTTGCCAACCTTGTGCCAATTTGGTGGAACTCTAACTTCCATGGACTTCATGATAATAGCATCCTAGGTATGGCGAACCTCAATAACTTTGCTCCAAATCCATCGCCACATACCTACTACTTCACAATGTCCTTCTGCGCGACGGAGCCATTCCCCGACCGTATTCCGAATCAGCAGGATGTCAATGATTTCTTCGCTCTCTTTCCACTCAATTGTGTCATCAACCCATTTGGCTTGTGGGGTATGGTCTTAGCAACAGTTTTGAAAGCCTTCTTACAACCTCCTTCCCTCGTACAACTCAGGGACTTTGTGGGGTGGTTCACGGACGTCGCCAATCGACATCTCGGAGCTATGAATTACTTTTCTCGTATCCCACATCCTGGAAGCCAAATCCCTCGGACAGACTTGTTACCAGCAATCATTCTTCCCGCTTACGCGATGGGAGGCTACCGGCTGGACCAACAAAGAGTGCATACCCTAAATGGCATTACATCGGAAAAATACCAGCGGAACGATGGAATTGTAAATACCATGTCAATGAGTGGACCTGTTAAAGCCATATATGGAGTACATCCTTTCCCTGGCCGGGGAAATGATATGGAGACCATGGATAGAGCAAAAGGACGGTACTGGCATCTTGGAGAAAATGTGAGCATAGACCACGCGGATCAAATCGGGGTCTTCACCGCTGAGAATACGGTAGGCTAGTATCCCAGAACAGTGCCAAAATCCTTTCAATCTGAACATACAAACCTGCGCTAACGGTTTATAGGCAATTGAAGTCAGTTTCATGTACCTACTCCTTGCTAGCATGGTCACGCGACTCAAGTAGGGCGCTTATGATATGTACTGTCCAGCATAGCTCTTAGTTACCGACATAGGGATAGAACAGAGACGCAGTCATTAGCAAACAAATTTCTCATACAAAGTTCAGCTTTACATCGCAAAGTGACATATTGACATATGATAATGTAGTATTTCGCTGCAGTATTCTCCCGTCTTCAATCAAGTGTAGGAGAAGTGATATGTGACTTACAGGTTCGTTTGGAAACTGTCACTCTGCTACTGAATCGGAGCCGAGGCCAACAAAATTCTGCCGCGCTTAATCGAAGATTTTATGTGTTTGAGATAACCGGTCCCTCTACATGAATTCTCCATGACCCGGCGGACATTTGCTTCATGAGGCTCGGTTCTACATACTTAATTACTGACAGTAGCAACGTACGGAACATCCAAAGACTCATTCGCGTCGCGTTTCTCACGGAAATCTTCCCAGCTACAGCGCAGCGTGACGAGAATTCCCTCAAGACATGGCCAATCAGTAACACTTCCTAACGGATACCTGCCAAAGGAAACTCTCTTTCCCAAACAAGGGTTTAATTTTCGAGGCCAAAGAGGTTAACTGTCGCAGATGTGGAGTTGTAGAGCTGGTATGGCACCGTAGCCAGAATGGATCGGATTTAAGGAGCGGCACGAGCACAGCGTTGCCAGCATCCAGATGCTCGAGGACAGTTCCGAGCTGCACGGCTGCGTTGCTGCTAGCTTGCTGTGGCCAAAGTTGAATGCTGAGCAGCGCAGTGTCTCATGTCATGGCATACAAACAACAGCGCATTTTGGGCCGAACTAGCACGAATGCAGAACCGCTCAGGTATGTCAGCATGCTTATGCTGATACTAAAGGTAACAAATGTGCCCTGGTAATGAAAGTTTGCCACCACATGCAGGGAGGGCGGCCGACCCGCACTGGCCACAGGGTTTGTCCAAGAGGCGTTGAACCATGATAACGGAATGTGCGTGTGCATGTTGCCACTGAGAGCTTCCAGGTGATGTCGCACGCACCAGGAGTTTCGAAAGTCGACTCTGCTATGTTGTAACGGGCTAGATCCGAGAAGCGAGAGCGATCTCGCACGGACCTACCGCGGAACTAATTTCGAAACACCACGGCTAGCAGTGGCAACAACCAAACACAACCCCAGATACCATTCGTTTTAGAAAATCTCAACGCCTCTCGCACAGTTGAAGTGTGTATAATTTGGGGGCGTGAGTGAAGAAAAGTTTGGAGTGGATATTGCTGATATTTGGAAGCACATCATGTGGTAAGCGGAATCAAATGTCTAAGGGGACGGACAACAATTGTGTATGGTGTAAAGGATATTTGTCAGAAAGGGTTCAGTGACATTCTCTGTCTTAATGCGATTGAAGAGTGTGATGTTGAGAGTTGGCGCGAAAGATGGACGAGTGACGATGAGGTTTGGAAGCCGTGCACGGGCCCTGAAGTGGCTCGGCCCTTGGCGTGGCTAGGTCTAAGGCTGGCCCAGCAACCAGCTGCTGCAACAGCTCACGGATGCACGTCACAATAAGGACACTCTCGTCCTCTGTTGCTGTCCATCTCGCCACCCGCATATTCCTCCGAACGCATGTACACCTCAACACACATCGCTCCGCTCCCTCCCCATCGTTGTGCCTATGGACTGCACAAACACATGGCTGGCCGACGTCCACGCTGCGGGCGGCGATTTGGAGCCGCCGCCCCAACCCGAAATCCCTGCTGAGTATTTGCAGAAGCCTCGAAGGCGCCCCGCACCCGAGGCTTACCTCGCCTCTCCACCTCCCTCCACATGCGCATCTTTCGCACGATCGAAGCGACGACGCGCTGCGCTCTCCGAGATCGATCCGCCGAATCAAAAGCGACAGCGAGCCCTCAACGCAGTAGCGCACGTAATGTCGCAGAACCCGCGGCCACCAACGAGGAAGTCGAGCAGGCAGACTGGGGCGGCAGGCAAGGCGCGGATCACAACGGAGGCGCCACCGGTGGAGGATGTCATAGCGGCAGTGGAGCATATTGTGCTTGAAACGCAGCATGTAGACCCTAATACGACACCACGGCCCACTCGTCGGAAGCGGGTAGCTCCTCTAGCGCTGCCAATCCTAGACCTGCACACTAGGCCAGCGCCGGTACTGACGCCCAGCTTATCCGAGGAGCAGGCAGATGAGGACACAGAGGTTGAGTCGGCCCATGAATCAACAACTTCGAAGCGGTCGCGCAGCCCAACCCGCCGCATGGTCGATCTTCAAATCGCGAAGAAGCCCGTGGTCCCCAAGACGGCGACATCAAGCACAGACGTCCCACAGGACGTGAAAACATTGTACAAGGCGATTCAAGCGCTGGCTCGGCGGTCGAAAGGCGTCATTCCGCTAGGCATCGAGGTACAACCCCCGAAGAACGCTTCTCGCAGTCACATTGTTAACAGTTCGCCAGACCGAGGTGAAACAGGACTCCAACGGTGACCTTGACGACTTGGAGGACTACGTGGCAAAGACACCGAATGGCAAGACGCACGAACAATTGAAGGACGAATTCAAAGCCATGCGGGATATTCGGAACGAGACCTCGGCGTGTAAAACGAAGCACCTCCACGAACCGAGCTGGAACGAACTTGTGCACAGCCGGATGCTGAAGCAAGCCGTGCTCGGCCGCCCTGGGTTCTCGTACTACAACATCACCACTGCGCGCGTCATCAAGGAGCTTGTGCCAGGCAACGAATACGGCGAGCTTTTAAAGCGCAAGATGATCGACTTCGCAGTTACCCTTGGCCCTCCGCTAATCCCTACAGCCAACGTCATCAACCGCCTCACTGCTTCTCCCCGAAAACTCCAGCGTACCTGCAACCCCTCCGATTACTCTCCTCTCTGCTACGAACCCATTGTTCTTGGCATCGAGACAAAATCCCCCGATGGCGGTAGTGAAAATGGCGAGGTGCAGCTATCCGTCTGGGCAATGGCCTACTTCAACCGCATGCGCCAGCTCATCCAGGACCCCGTGCATATGACACTCCCTCTGCTTTTGATTGCCGACGCCCGCTGGAAGTTGTACTTTGCCAGCGATTTAGCGCATGAGATTCATCTTATTGATGCTGTGGATATCGGCACTACGGCTGATATTATTGGTTGTTATACTATCTTGGAAGCGTTGAGGGTCATGTTTAGGTGGGTGGAGGAGATATATGCCCCGTGGTTTTTCGAAGGAGTGAAGCCTGAATGATATTGTTTCAGCAGACGCATGGCCGGTGAAGGTCTAGTATATACCCGTTAATTTGTTAATTGCTTGGCGAAGTGATGCATACATATTGCCTTTCTTTTTCTTCTCTTGGATCATCAGCCTTGATCGTACCCGGCTGGCTAAAGCTCCCGTTTTGGTTCCTACATTGGAACCCGTTCTCGGTGTCTGGTTCTAGGTCCAGGCGAGATCAAATGTGGTTAGAGGCTGTGCGCGAACCTCCTGGCACCCACCCGCTCAGATTGCGTGAGGAGATTGAATATGTTCTGGTGGACGAAGGAGGTTGAAACTGGCATCGGATGTCGCGACTTCTGGCAGGGGGCGCAAAGAGGTCCTGAGTCAACCACGATCATATGAGATGAATCTGGGACCGGGCACTCGGAGTTGAATGGCGGGGACTGTAACAAGACCGTCCTTAGCGATTTGCGATCCAACGCTGTCAGTAACGTTAGTTTCTCAGGAAAACTTGGCGCTCCCAAATCTTGGAACTAACTCCCCTTGTGCTTTACGCAGGAGGAGTCCGCACTCTTTCAAATACAGCAAACCGTCCTCATCTCCGATGTCCGTCCCCGAAATCCGTCTCTGATGCGAGAAGACACTGCCATCACTATATAAAGCAGCTGGTTAGGTCCACGAAAACCACAGCGGGATGTTCACGTTCTGATGGCGGAAGATGAAAACCATAACGAAGAAGATGCTTGAGATCGTACGACACGGCGCAGTGTTTATGACTCGCCGCAAGGTTCTCCTTTTGACAAGAACTCATGGAGTACATCTTAGGACACTATATTGGATACAGATTTCAATAATGACGACAACGGACCGCACGCTTACAGCGACAGTACGGAAAGCCTGCGCAAAAGACGGTGCTTGACGAGTTCGAATAGTAACATGGAACGTAACTGGAAATCTATTGTGGATATGGAAGTACTCAATATTTTACGCTACAATTTCTAATTAGCTCACTTTGATCGTTTACCATTTCGTATGACCTCCCTTCGCATCTATCACAGCTTGACAGCGTTCATTCATATTCCCAACATAGCGAGCAAAATCAGCCACTTCCAACGCCACCCACTCTTCCTCCACACAATGCCTTAGCTCGGCAAGGGTACGCGGGCATCTCTTAGCTACTCTCTGTTTTAGCAACCGCCACACGTTCTCTATCGGATTTAGATCAGGAGAGTTGGCAGGCCAGCACATCTTGGCTACACCGCTCAAATCATGGAGCTGCTTGGTGAGTTTCGCAGTGTGCGGAGAAGCACCATCTTCCATCAAAATGGCATGTCTTGAGCGATTATACAGGTGTTGTGCCACCCAGTGCATGAAATAGTACACCCAGGGAAGCACCTTTTCTCTATGCACTTTTCCAGTCAGTCTACCCCATTCCTTCTCCATCACCACCATGGGCCCCTTCCCAAACGCCGATATGCTTCCATGGACTGTCCATGAGGAGTAGGTCCTCAACTTTGGGACGCAGCAAGACTGATGATACTTCTCTCCCGGTCGCCGGGTGACATATACCCTTCCGAAGCCTTTGGTGGAGAAGGAACACTCGTCAGTCCAGACGACGCTAGCCCACTGCTCTGGCTTCCAGCTCAGGTGCTCAGTTGCCCATGCTAAACGTACTTGCTTCTGCACTTCAGTAAGCAGAGGCTTCGCAGTGGCAACACGGCGCCCGTACGACTCCATTTTGAACGCAGCCATCAAGGCTTTCCGACCAGCCTGCACGCCTTCCAGCCGAGCAATCTCTGTGTATGGCATGCGACGATGAGCAGCGTCTAGGGTAGCACGGGCGATGAGGCGTTCACGAATCTTATCTGTAATAGCAGGCTTCCTGCCTGCCGGCCTTTTAGGGACCTGGATCCCGGACTGGAGCACAGACTGGACGGTTGAACGGGGCAGTCCCATATTTGCTGCAATAGTTTCTGTAGACCAGCGCAGTAAGTCCGAGAGCGTGAAGATGCGACAGCGCTGTGCGCACGTTAGTCGGGTCCCTGGCTTTCGAGCTAGATCTCGGTTTCGCTCTGACGGACGTAGCGCGCGGAACTTGCGTCGTCTTCGAATAATACTAGGCATTTCTGTTTTTATGTGAAGACGTTGAAGCACTTGCAACAGTTCAGATCTTTATAGATATCAAGCAAGTATTCCCCTATGTTCCATGGCGCTTCTTCGTTGACCAACCTCTTATGAATGATTCCCTAATGCACTAGAGTGAAAGGCAAGATACAATTGTCCAGCAAAGATCAATGAATCGCGATCCTCGCTGCTGCGTGGTTTGTGCAATGTCCTCCTGACACAAATGATTTGGAAGAGAGAGGTCACGTGGCACCAAGCAAGTCGACACAGAGGAAGCGGAACCGAGTTTCGGCCACCCAACATCCAGCGCCTGAGTTTACGTGTGTGTGATCCGCCTCGAGGAGTTTCGCGGTACATTGCGCTTGCTGGTTGTCGGACGTGCGGAAATGGGCCAGTGTCGAACGCACGGTGAGCTTCCATCGTGAGTGGGCATTCCCCTCGATGGGTTGAGAAGAGGGTTGCGAGGTGTGCTGTGCATGGCGCGGCTGCTTGTGCCCCACCAGTCGTTTTGCGACCCATTCGTGCCCCACCTGGGTCTCATGAATCGTCCAAACCATTGATTCGTTTCGGGGTTTCTTTCTCCATGAGATGCACCTAACACTGGAGAGTTGATCAGTCCAAGACACCAAGCAGGAGATTGGATGGTAGACGAAACCCGTTGATCGAGCGCTGTGGGGTTCTAAGAATAGCTGTCAGCAGACGAGCCATGTATGGGTTTGTGCCTCGCCAGCCATAGGTCCCATTTTGGTTCCCGCAGTGGACCCTCTCCCAAGCCTGGTTCTGAACCCCTCTCCTTTGGCGCCCACCGCACCACCCATATCATATGCTACGTGGCAACAACGACCATTCCAAAATCTCTCTTCGTCCACGCTGAAAAATTATCCGCCCCTCAACAAGCGCGAGAGGCGTTATTTTTCTGACATTGATGAAGAGAGAGGTTGGATGGGCGTTGTTGCCACCGGGCAGAATATGCTGTAGGAAGAGTGGTGGATGCCAAGAGATGCCGAGCACAGGGGTCTTCTGGTTCCCGCCGTGGGGCCTGTTTCCGGTGAGAAAGGGCTAGTATGCCTAGTCACATGATTATCTATGTTCAGCGAGCAGCTGCAAAATTTAAACCTGTTTTTGGTCAGGGGCGCCTTGGCGAAGCTAATTTTATTCTTGCCGGTGATGGTCAGTCAAGTGGAACCTTTTTGAAGCACTGACTTATTAACGGATGAACCTTGAAATACTTGTAGGAAGTGGCCGAAGCCAAAGCGGACTAGTTTAGGGCCCGCAGTGGGCCCGGATTTCCGTAGATTGGACCTCTGGAAAGGAATGTTGCACTACCGGTAGGCCCCCAGAACAGGGCCCCACTGCGGGAACCAAAACAGGACCCATGGCTAGCCAAGCAGCTTGGACCAGATCCCGCATTGGAGGAACTGGGGTTAGCAGATGTGGCAGTGCTTGACCGCCACAACGCCACACCTAAGCCGGTTGTTGCGAGCGCGAACAACAGCTTCCCATCTTCCTCTTCTTTCTCTACTCCAAACTCAAATGTAGATCTTCACAAGGTCAGTACCGGAGCGGGTCGGCCGTCCTCCCTGCTAGCGTCACCAAGGTGTTCGTCCGCTTCTCAAGATATAGGCATATTCGGCCTCGTTGCATGCGAATTCGCCTTCAGCTGCAGCATGACCCTCTGCACAACAAAAGTAAAGACATGACAACTCATAGCGGAATTAGCTCACAACACTCTTGTACTGTCTCTCTAGATACGATTTTCGGTATAGCCCAGCGTCCTGTACTCCTGTATGCTTGCTAACCTCAATAGCCAGGAGTAATATTACTCTTCGGACGAGCGATTTAACCTGCTCGTCTCTTTAGTTAGGCTGCCGCGTTTGAATCCGACCGAGATCCATTCCTCCCGCTTGCCACCGTCCAGCTCCATGCGAAGCAATGCGTCTTTTGCGACGCAGCGATACTGGCGAGTTCAGTCTTACTCAGTTTCGCGACGAGGCGATCCCTCCCTATGCGATACTTTCGCATACGTGGGGAGTAGATACCGAGGAGGTTACCTTTGAAGACCTGATAAATGGCACTGGCAAGGATAAGGCTGGCTATGGGAAGATCCGGTTCTGCGGAGCCCGAGCTGCATTAGACGACTTGGAATACTTTTGGATCGATACTTGTTGCATTGACAAGGCAAACAGGGCCGAGCTCTCGCAGGCTATCAACTCTATGTTTCGTTGGTATCGCAATTCGACTCGGAGTTATGTCTATCTATCGGATGTTTCAACAGTTAAGCAGAAAGCAAACGACCAGTCCTCCGAGTGTACTTGGGAGCCCGCTTTTCGGGGAAGCCGATGGTTTACTCGATGTTGGACGCTTCAAGACCTTCTTGCCCCGAGATCAGTCGAATTCTTCTCTCAGGAAGGGATACGACTTGGTGATAGGGGTTCTCTAACGCGACAAATTTACGAGATAACTGGAATCCCCGAGTCAGCACTTCAAGGAACTCCTTTATCTCATTTCAGCGTTAAAGATCGATTTGAGTGGACAGGATACCGCCAGGCCAAGCTCGAAGAAGATAAAGCGTACTCATTACTAGGTATTTTCGACGTTGAAATACCCCTTCGTTATGGCGAAGGAATGGCGAGTGCATTTAAAAGGCTCGAGGAGGAGATCGATAAGCGGGACAAATGTATCCAAGACTTACACCTTACTGATCCTCGTGATGATAAGAAGCGCATTGAGGAAGCAAAGGGCGGACTGCTGGAGGACTCATACTACTGGATCCTCGAAAACTCTGACTTCCAACGGTGGCGGAACGACCCGCAAAGCCGACTGCTATGGATCAAGGGCAAGGGCAAGACGATGCTGCTCTGTGGCATCATTAACGAGTTAAGCAAGTCGACGGCCAACACGGAAATCCTATCCTACTTCTTCTGTCAGGCCACGGACTCACGGATCAACAGCGCTACAGCCGTGCTGCGAGGCCTGTTATATATGCTTGTCAGTCAACAGCCATCGCTTACCTCGCATATACGGAAAAAGCACAACTATGCCGGTAAAGCCCTCTTCAACGATGCAAATGCCTGGGTTGCCTTGTCAGAGATCTTCACAAACATTCTGCAGGACCCGGACTTAACGTGCACGTACGTATTCATCAATGCGCTCGATGAATGCGTTGTAGGCTTGTCAAAGTTGCTGGACTTCATCGCTCAGAAGTCGTGCATATCCTCTCGCGTCAAGTGGATTGTCTCTAGCTGCAACGACGCGAATATTGAGCGGAGATTACGCCTTGACAATTCAGGAGCAAAGCTGAGTCTCGAGCTTGAAGACGAAAATACCGGCATCAATTCCCTTGTTGACTCCAGCTACGATATGATATCTTCTGTCGAGAGCACGCTCGGACAACATCATGCAAACACGCTTAACACCGTGCACTGGCCACAACAACTGCAATCAAAATCATCCTCTCTCTTGCCGGCGAACACCAACACGCAATATACCTTAGCTGGGCGACTAGACAGCTTTTTCATAGATGAACGGAATTACCAGCAGTCATATAACGACTCTGAAATTTGCGAAATATCGACGCTGTTGAAACACTCTAATCCGCCGTGGAGCAAGGTTCCGCGGACGTACACCATTCTTCGGACTATCGGTTATCTGAAATTTCTGGACGATCTTATCGACGTCGGCTTTTCTGATTACTGGCTTCCCGTCACTGAAAGAAACTTGCCAGGTTGTCTACAGCCACGTGTTCGAGCGGCATTCGTCGGTGCTCAGAGCCTAGTATTGACGAAGTCGATGGACCTCGAAAGGGGTGGGAATGGACAGCATTGCCATTTCAAGCAAGGAGAACCGCTTCCATTTGAGCCGAAAGGAATCTTAGGCAGTGGTGGATTTGGCCAGGTGGACAAAGTCCTCAGTCAGATCAGCTTCAAGGAGTATGCGAGGAAGCGAGTACTTCGGAGTACTGCCTTTGCGAGCCCGAGAAAGGAATATACGAAGCAATTCATTGCCGAGATCCAGATTCTAAAGCGCCTAGAGCATCACCACATCGTAGAGTTTGTGGGAAGCTATACGGACCCAAAATACATTGGCCTAATAATGTCGCCCGTCGCAGATATGAATCTAGGCGCTTACTTGAAGCAGACCACCGTTTCTAATCGTCCCGAGCTGCGAACCTTCTTTGGCTGCCTAGCTACGGCACTCGAATTCCTTCACGAGCAGAAAGTTCGGCATAAGGACATTAAGCCAGGAAACATTCTTATACACCGTAGTGCAGTCTTGTTTGCAGACTTTGGCTTGTCTCTGGACTTTACAGATACAGATGGCAGTACCACTATGAGCATGGTGAACGGGATGTCCCCCAGATATTGCGCGCCTGAGGTTGCTCGGCAAGAGCCTCGGAACACAACGTCTGACATTTGGAGCCTAGGAGTTGTCTTTATGGAGATGATTGTTGTTCTCAAGGGCAGGACTGCTGAGTACATGATTGAGTTCTTTGGAGAACATGGATCACGCCAAACCTTCATTCGTACGAACCTTGCTGCCTTATCGGAGTTTATTCTGGAATTAGAGGGCATTGAGGAAGTTTATGACAATAGGGCTCTCGCATGGGCTCAACAAATGCTCTTGGAAGAGCCGGACTTGCGTTTAACTGCATCCTCACTGGTCGCATCTATTAGGGCTTTTAGCAAGGAAGGGGTGGGAACGGGTTTCTGTGGGATATGTTGCGCTTCTCCTGAAGACGGCGTTTCTGACTGGTCAGATGGGTAGAGTTTCGTATACGACTTTGAAGTTATAGTTTCTAGCGTTGCGGCCTTGTTGCCATCGTTACAAAAGTTATGTTCAATAACTATGAAAGAAGTGTGTGTTATATTGTGTACAAGCACCTTGTGGGCATAGGCCGTTACGATGGGCCAGCTATGTACGTTCTGTTACCAACCACCTGCTCCAGTTCGGAAGCTAGCATGAGACCTGCCGCTAGCTTATCTAACACGATGCTCCCTAAAGATCGACGAACATCTTTGTGACGCTAGCAGGGAGGACGGCCGACCCGCACCGGTACAGGCCTCGTGTGTGTGTGTGTGTGTGTGTGTGTGTGTTCTATTAAGGCCATGCACCCTGTGGGTATGGGCCGTTACGATGCGCCAGCTATGTACATTCTGTTATCAAGTACCTGCTCCAGTTCAGAAGCCAACCATGAGACCTGCTGATCGCATATCTAACGCCATGCTCAACACAGGAAAGAAGCGCCTCCAGCGCAGCCCTATGGTCAGAGCGGGCCGGCCACCCTCCTTGCTAGCTGTGGCGAGCTGAAGTATCCTGGGTCTAGATTGTCTGCTTCTGAGTACTGCAAATTATGTGGCTACTTAACCGTTTCCGTATATGAAGGATGTCGGTTTATAAATCTTAGCCTAACTCAAGCCTTACAGTGAGCTCAAATGCAGGCATAACTTGTGCCCAAAATCTGAAAATTAGTCTACTTACACGGAGCGAGGGGGCTACTCACGTGATGCGAGTTCGTTGGAGCTCAGCCACAATGCACTGGTCACCACATTCAGCCTGGTCGGCCTGAATGCTCTCTCTATTCACCCATGTAGTTCTGGTTGATACAGTTTCTCCGCTGCTTGATATGCGCAGGCCGTCTTTACTTACCCTCGTAGTATCTAGCAATCACATCCAATAGTCCCTTCTCGATGCGGCTTTTGCAGCTTGATGAGGACGGCGGATTCAGCCTTGTAGAGTGCGTAGGCAACGACATTCCACCCTATGCGATTCTGTCGCATACATGGGGTCAAGATGGCGACGAGATTACTTTCCAAGATTTGATGAGCGGTGGAGGCAAAAGCAAACCTGGCTACCGCAAGGTTCGCTTCTGCGCGGAACGAGCTGCAAAAGACGGCCTCCGATACTCCTGGATAGATACCTGCTGCATCGACAAGTCAAGCAGTGCAGAGCTACAAGAGGCAATTAACTCGATGTTCCGCTGGTACCAGAATGCGAAAAGATGCTATGTGTATCTATATGACGTTTTACGCAATTCTTCAGATGGGGATGACCTGGGCTCGTCGAGATGGAAACCAGCCTTCAGAAACAGCAGATGGTTTACGCGAGGCTGGACTCTTCAAGAATTTATCGCGCCAGTATCAGTTGAGTTCTTCTCCTATGAAGAGGAATATCTCGGCAACAAGACATCAATGGAGCAAACCATCTGCGAAACAACTGGAATCGCCGTTGATGCTCTCCGAGGAAAACCGTTGTCACAATTCAGTGTAGGCGAACGGTTTATATGGGCAAAAGAGCGCGAAACAAAGCGCGAGGAAGATGAGGTATACTGTCTATTAGGCATGTTTAACATTTATATGCCACTGCTGTATGGAGAGGGACGGGAAAATGCATTGAGGCGACTTCGAAAAGAGATCGGAGAGTACTCGAACAAAGAAGTCGTGCCACTAAGAGAAGAGCAAAAGAAAAAGCTCTTGGACTCGTTAAGATTTGAACAGATCGATGTTCGCCAAATGAGCATCAAGACTGCGCACGCCAAGACATGCAGATGGCTGTTACATAAGTCTGAATACCTCGACTGGCTCGACAGTACGAAGCTGGGCGAACATCAGGGATTACTGTGGATCAGAGGGAAGCCAGGAACGGGAAAATCCACGTTGATGAAGTTTGCTCTCGCCAACGCCCAGAAAACGATGAAGGACAAGATCTTGATTTCTTTCTTCTTCAATGCGCGAGGCGAGGATCTCGAAAAATCAACGATCGGAACATATAGATCGCTATTACTGCAACTTTTCGAACGGATTCCCGCTCTCCAGAGTGTCTTCGATACGCTCAGGTTCTCAGCGTCGAGCACTGACACAAACTACCAATGGAGCATTGAATCACTCAAGACACTGCTAGAGGATACTATACTGAGTTTGAGAGAGTTTTCGGTCGTGTGCTTTGTCGATGCCTTAGATGAATGCGCAGAAGAGCAGATACGCGACATGATATCGTTCTTTGAGCGCATTGGTGAGCTTGCTCTGTCGTCTAGAATTCAATTTCAAGTCTGTTTTTCGAGCAGACATTACCCACACATTACAATCACTAAAGGGTTAGATGTGGTGCTAGAAGGTCAAGAAGGGCACACGCAGGACATCACCAACTATCTAGAGAGTGAGTTAAAGATTGGGCAGAGTAAAATCGCGCAGCAGATCCGAGGCGAACTTCAAGAAAAGGCATCAGGAATCTTCATGTGGGTTGTTCTAGTCGTAGGTATCCTAAACAAAGAGCACGATCGCGGCCGGGTTCATGCACTCCGTCGGAGACTGCAAGAGATTCCGGGCGACTTGCACGAGCTGTTTCGCGATATCTTGACGCGCGACTCATACAGTAGAGATGAGTTGATATTGTGCATTCAATGGGTGCTTTTCGCTAAGCAGCCGCTGAGTCCCGAGCAGTTATACTTCGCCATCCTTTCCGGAGTCGAACCAGACGCAGTATCAATGTGGGATCCCGGGAATATTACGAAGGACGTAATTAAGAGATTCATACTCGACTCCTCTAAAGGACTAACAGAGATTACAACATCCAAGCTTCAGAAAGTCCAATTCATTCACGAGTCCGTGCGGGACTTTCTTCTGAAAGAAGACGGCCTCAGCAGTGTATGGTCTGATCTTAGTCGCAACCTCCAGGACCAAAGCCATGAGCGGTTAAAACAATGCTGCGTCAACTACCTGAGCGTGGACATCCATACACCATTGAAAATTTCCGAAAGCCTTCCCAAAGCGTCAACTCCACAAGCCGCAAACATTCGTAAAGCAGTTGATAGTTCATTCCCCTTCCTAGAATATGCTATAAGTAATGTGCTTTACCATGCCAATGCGGCAGAAGGAGGCGGCGTATCCCAGGCACAGTTTCTCGAGAGCTTCCCGCTCCCTCAATGGGTTCGACTTGGCAACCTATTTGAGAAGCGTGAAATACGCAGGCACTCGCAAGATGTGAGTCTTCTATATGTACTCGGAGAGCACAATATGCCAAACCTTATCGGAGCACTTCCTCATCCTGTTTCTTGTCTAGAAGTCGAAAACGAGCGTTATGGATGTCCTGTTTTTGCTGCCATGGCGACCAGTGTGAGGAATGGATGGATCTGAATTGGATGTGTTTGGAAAAGCCATCCAAATCTCGGTTATCCAGATGCAGAATGGATATCCAAATCCATCCATTTCAAGGCATCGGTATAGTACGTTGCCTCCAATATCACATCCACTATCACATTCAATATCACATCTAATATTATATTTAATATTGTATGCAGGGGCTTAGGGGCTATCACATTTAATAATACTATCACTATATCTATAGACACCACCGCGGACCCATTATATCTTATACTATTATCCTTTTTCTATATAACTTTCCGTACTATACGTACAAACTCTCTAAACTTCTATATTAAAAAGGGTTCTATATTATGAAGAAGGCTCAGCAAGCTTATTCTGAGCAACCTTCGTTACCGTCTTCGCCAACGTCGTCGGTAAAGTCGTCGCTAGATAGCGTTTCTGATATTGCTTCAGACATCTCAACAGAGCCAACTTTCGAGTCGGAGTGGAGCACAAAAGCGCGTACGGCCGACACCCCACTAATTGAGGGATTGAAATTCAAATACCATAGTGTTGTTTGGTCTCAACTTCCTGGCTTCAGTATTCCAATCTCGAGGCGTACGGCTAGGCTAAACTCGCCTATCTGGAAGTTTGGCGTACCAATTGAACATACCGAGACTGGCGCCCGCTGGTGGCTATGTGTCCGCTGCCATACTTCCGACCCGATTTCACGGACATGTCACGCTCATTATTACAAGGTCGACGGCGGAAGCACGAATGTAGTCGAACACATCCGCCAAGTTCACGGCAAAACTTGGAACAAGGAGAGAGAAATTATCCCTTTCAAAAGAAGGGGTATATTGGTGCCAGCAGCCTTAGATACAAATGAGTCTCGAGAGCAAGAGATATTAAATGCGCTGGCATTGGCCTTCGATGAAACCACCTTCCAAAAGCTTCTTATTCGCTGGATTGTCTATGACAATGTGTCATTTAGGCAGGTTGATAGTGAGCCGTTTCGCGACCTTCTTGCCTATCTCTCGCCCCGCGCAAAAGATGCAATACCTACCGCAAAGACTGTCAAAGACTGGATCATGAAAGGCTATAGGATTCACAAGGCCAAAGTCAAACAGGAGTTGCAGGATTCCGTCAGCAAGATCCACATCTCCTTCGACCTCTGGACCTCTGGAAATTGCCTCTCGCTCAACGGCATTGTTGCTCACTTTATCAATGCGGAATTCAAGAACCAAACGATACTGCTAGCGACACCCGAGCAAACCGACTCGCATGCGGGTACAGATATTGCGGAGCAGGTTATTTCCGTGATCAAGGACTTTGGTATTCAAGACAGACTCGGCTTTTTTGTACTGGACAATGCTTCGAGTAACGATTCGGCAATGAAAGCAATTGGAGAAGAATTTGGCTTCGATCCTGACGAGCGCCGCCTGCGCTGTGCAGGCCATATTATCAACCTTATTGCCCGCCATCTCTTATTCGGCTTCGATAAGAACCTCTTCGAATTCGAAGGGTCGGTGCCGGCGAATTTGAAGGAAGAGTTAAATCGATGGAGGCGAATAGGACCAGTTGGTAAGGCTCACAATCTAGTCGTTTGGATATACGCAAGTCCACAAAGACGAAAACGGTGGCACCAGGCCCAACTCAAATACTTCAAGTCCATTATCGACCCAACCGAATGGAATACGATCAAAACGCGCGAGCTCCACAGAAGCAACGATACTCGCTGGAACAGCGTCTACGACGAGATCAAGATACTCCTCAAACTCCGAGCCCCTTTCGAAGACTTCTTATTATCTGAGCGCCAACGTGTCGTACGAGAGAAGTCCAAAGGACGCTGGATTCAAGACGAGGATCATTCTCGGAATGCCATCCTAAAAGATACGCTTGATTCAGAAGACTGGGAGATCTTGACCCAGTATCAAAAACTCCTAGAGCCTTGCTGGCTTGCAACAATAGATCTTGAAGGTCGGCCAGGTGATGGCAAGTCCTGTGGGATCAGCAAAGTTCAATTTGACCTTGAATTTATTGTTGAGGAACTTACGGCCGCTTACGAACGTTACAAACATGCATCACTAGCTACGACTGAAGGCCAATGGCACTTCGTTACGCAGATTAAACTTGCACTTAATAAAGCTGAAGAGTACTACGCAAAACTCGACGACTCACCGGCATATCTTGCGGCTGCCGTGCTACATCCTGCCTACACCTGGAAGGTTATCGAGTCTCAATGGGCAAACAACAAGTCGTGGATTACGGCCGGCCGAAAAGAAGTCAAGTCGCTATGGAGTTCGACCTATAAGCAACTACCCGTCTTAGATGCCATGTCACCAGCAAAGAAGACTACGATACATGAACCTGATACGCTGGAGACGTTTCATAACCGCGCAAAAAGTTTGGCTAAGGCACGAAGTAACAACCAAAAAGCAGCTATCCCAGATGAGTTTGAGCGATATAGCAACCAAGAGCCAATCGAGCTTGAGTTTCCACTTGAATGGTGGCGGACTATTGGTATTAAGGAGTACCCGCATCTGGCTCAAATGGCATTCGATATTCTCTCGATTCCAGCAATGAGCGATGAGCCTGAGCGTGTATTCAGCCGAATGGGGCTCATGATCACGACCCGCCGCAACCATCTTGAGCAGCCTACGATACAAGCAGCTCAGTGTTTGCATTCTTGGGACAAGGCAAATATTATTACAATCAAAGAAACGGAGATAGCACCTATATAGCGGTAAAAAAAAACCTATAATCTCGTCTCGCATAAGTGATTTCGGATTATTCCGGAAATTTTTCCATCATCCATCCAACTACCAGTTGGCAAATGGATGCGCCGCCAAATCCATCCATTCCTCACACTGATGGCGACTGGGAGCAAAGAGGCTCTAAACGCATTGCTTAAAAGCCTAGTAATGAAGCCTGTTAAACCACAACTTTGCGAAAGAAACACACATAACTACTATGAGGAGAGCAACCAAACGAAGATTGGGCGTGATTTCACATTCTCAAAACGTAGGACTATCCTTTCGTATTCAGCTGAGTTTGGATACAAGAGAATAGTCTCTTCGATTCTTGAAGGTGACAAGGTCGACTTTGACTCGAAGGATCAGTATGGACAGACGCCGCTATCCTGGGCGGCACGGAACGGACACGAGGCGGTGGTCAAGGTGCTGCTCGACACAGGCAAGGTTGACGTTAACTCGAAGAATCAGGACGGACGGACACCGCTACGGTGGGCGGCACTGAACGGACACGAGGCAGTGGTCAAGGTGCTGCTCGACACAGGCAAGGTCGACGTCGACTTGAAGGATCAGTACGGACAGACGCCGCTATGGTGGGCGGCACTGAACGGACACGAGGCGGTGGTCAAGATGCTGCTCGACACAGGCAAGGTTGACGTTAACTCGAAGAATCAGGACGGACAGACGCCGCTATGGTGGGCGGCACTGAACGGGCACGAGGCGGTGGTCAAGATGCTGCTTGACACAGGCAAGGTTGACGTCGACTCGAAGGATCAGGACGGACAGACGCCGCTACGGTGGGCGGCACAGAAAGGACACGAGGCGGTGGTCAAGATGCTGCTCGACACAGGCAAGGTTGACGTTAACTCGAAGAATCAGGACGGACAGACGCCGCTATGGTGGGCGGCACTGAACGGGCACGAGGCGGTGGTCAAGATGCTGCTCGACACAGGCAAGGTCGACGTCGACTTGAAGGATCAGGACGGACAGACGCCGCTATGGTGGGCGGCACTGAACGGGCACGAGGCGGTGGTCAAGATGCTGCTTGACACAGGCAAGGTTGACGTTAACTCGAAGAATCAGGACGGACGGACACCGCTATGGTGGGCGGCACTGAACGGACATGAGGCAGTGGTCAAGATGCTGCTCGACACAGGCAAGGTTGACGTCGACTCGAAGGATCAGGACGGACAGACGCCGCTATGGTGGGCGGCACTGAACGGGCACGAGGCGGTGGTCAAGATGCTGCTTGACACAGGCAAGGTCGACGTCGACTTGAAGGATCAGTACGGACAGACGCCGCTATGGTGGGCGGCACTGAACGGATACAAGACCGTGGTCCAGCTCCTGCGGTCGTACCCAAACTTTCATGAATAAGCTATTCGCAAACCTAATTAATTCCCTACCCATTACCGTTGGGGACCGACAATTATTCGGTACATGCTTGCGTTCTTAACGCCGTTGTGATTCCATTTTGTTAGGTAGATATGTTGAATAGCATTGAATGACAGCAAATATCTTGAAATAGCAATTTTAGGTAATTTTGTAAGCTAAAGTTAAGCGTATACGATACTTCAGCTCGCCACAGCTAGCAAGGAGGGTGGCCGGCCCGCTCTGACCATAGGGTTGTGAAGATCTACGTTTGAGTTTGGAGTAGAGAAAGAAGAGGAAGATGGGAAGTGTTGTTGGCGCCCGCAACAACCAGCTTAGGTGTGGCGTTGTGGCGGTCAAGCACTGCCACATCTGCTAACCCCAGTTCCTCTAATGCGAGATCTGGTCCAAGCTGCTTGGCTAGCCATGGGTTCCGTTTTGGTTCCCGCAGTGGGCCCTGTTCTGGGTGCCTAGTGCAACATTCCTTTCCAGAGATCTAATCTACGGAAATCCGGATCCACTGCGGGCTCTGAACTGGTCCGCTTTAGCTTCGGCCACTTCCTACAAGTGACTAGGCATACTAGCCTTTTCTCACCAAAAACAGGCCCCACAGCGGGAACCAGAAAGAGACCTGTGCTCGACATATCTTGGCATCCACCACTCTACCTACAGCATATTCTGCCCGGTGGCAACAGCGCCCATCCAACCTCTCTCTTCATCACAAGAGTGTGGCAGGAGCGGGTCGGCCGCCCTCCCTGTTGGCACTGGCAAATTGTAGAGAGCTTTGGGAGCACCGCCACCTTCTGACTCTCGCTGGGAAATTTTAACCGCGCTTCGGCTGAACCTTTCTCCAGGCCGCCTGAAGACCACGCGGACTTGGTATCGCAGATGCGCCGCCTCCATTCTCAGCCTCGTCGAGCTGAAGATGGACCACAACACCTTCTACACCATACGTGCGGCTCTGCGGTCTAGTTGAATCGTGCGCGTACTGCTACATATTTCTCATCTACTCTGGTTTCTTCGCTGGGCCAACCTGCCCTTCCCTCCAGCCATGCCTGAGCATGACCTCCGCCTACTTGCCCTCGATGGTGGCGGCGTCCGTGGCCTGTCGACGCTTCAGATCGTGAAGCAGCTCATGGACACCATCGACCCGGAATCGACGCCGAAGCCTTGCGATTACTTTGACATGATCGGAGGCACTAGCACTGGCGGGTCAGTATTAGTTGCGTTGCTTGATCTATGGCTAACAAGAAGCGCAGGCTCATAGCTATTATGCTGGGTCGGCTGCGGATGACGGTCGATGAGTGTATTGACGCATATGTCTCACTGTCGGACAGGATCTTCCAGAAGCAGAGACACCGTGTGACGATAAAGGGCCGGGTCCAAGGCCGATTTGATTCGGATGAACTTGAGCGCGCGACCAAGGAGATCATTGTGAGACAAGGCCTAGCTGAGGATGCGCTGTTAAAGGATGCTCCAGATGCAAAGTGCAAAGTGTAGGCAAATGTCCACCTGTGTGCGAGCCTATGGTGCCATTAACGAGTCGGATGTAGGTTCGTCTGTGCAACAAGCGGCGAGACTGGCGATACAGTGCGGCTTACCAGCTACCGCTCGCCACGCGGCCGCGAACGACTGCTCCGCACGACCAAGATATGGGAAGCAAGCCGAGCGACGTCGGCTGCCTCGTCCTGCTTCGATCCTATCACGCTCGGCGATTTCGAGGAGACTTTCGTCGACGGAGCTACAGGTGCGAACAACCCGGTGTATGAGGTGTGGAATGAGGCTCAGGACATATGGCCATCTGGCTCGCTTGAAGGCAAGATTAAGTGTTTGGTGTCGATTGGGACGGGCGTTCCATCGCTTACGCCGTTCAAGGACGATCTCATCGGCATTGGCCAGAGTCTTTTGGCGATTGCCACTGAGACGGAGAAGACGGCAGAGCGATTCTCCCGCGACAACTCACGGCTCGACGACACGGGACGGTACTATCGGTTTAACGTGTTGAGAGGATTGGAGGGTATTGGGTTAGAAGACTCGAAGCAGAAGAATGCGATCATGCGACGGTGCAACGTCGACTCTTAGGCCATGCACAGCGGTGCCTTCAATGGGTGATAGGGTGAGTAGCAAACGCCCAGTTAGATTGGGGGGACTGACACAAGCAGAGCGGACATTAAGCAGGATTATGTAATGCTGGGTGCAATTAACCTGCTGGGAATGTTGTATGTGGATCAGGACAAGCTAGGCGAGGCGAAGGAGATGTACCAGCGAGCGCTAGAAGGATACGAGAAGGCACTTGGACCGGAGCACACTTCGACTCTCAACACGGTCAACAGCTTGGGCGCCCTCTACAGAACCCAGGGCAAGCTGGATGAGGCAGATAAGATGTACCAGCGAGCGCTAGAAGGATACGAGAAGGCACTTGGGCGAGAGCACACATCGACACTCAACATGGTTAACGGCTTAGGCGCCCTCTACAGTACCCAGGGAAAGCTGGGTGAGGCGGAGAAGATGTACCAGCGAGCGCTGGAAGGATACGAGAAGGCGCTTGGACCGGAGCACACTTCGACACTCGTGACGGTCAACAGCTTGGGCGCCCTCTACAGTACCCAGGGCAAGCTGGGTGAGGCAGATAAGATGCTCCAGCGAGCGCTAGAAGGATTCGAGAAGGCGCTTGGACCGGAGCACACTTCGACTCTCAACACGGTCAACAGCTTGGGCAACCTCTACAGAACCCAGGGAAAGCTGGACGAGGCAGAGAAGATGTACCATCGAGCACTAGAAGGATACGAGAAGGCACTTGGACCGGAGCACACTTCGACACTCGTGACGGTCAACAGCTTGGGCGCCCTCTACGGTACCCGGGGCAAGCTGGGTGAGGCAGATAAGATGCTCCAGCGAGCGCTAGAAGGATTCGAGAAGGTACTTGGGCCGGACCATATATCAACACTCAACACAGTCAACGAGTTAGGCGTCCTCTACCGATCCAAAGGCAAGCTAGGCGAAGCAGAGAAGATGCTCCAGCGAGCGCTGGAAGGATTTAATAAGGCCTTAGGTCGAGAACTTGTTGCATCTTACATACCAGCGCTTAATACAGTCCGCAATCTAGGCCTGCTTTTTGCTAGCCAAGATGCTACCGATAGAGCGAGAGCAATGTATTCGAGGGCTTTAGCAGGTTATCAGAACGTATTTGGAGATGATCATCAAGATTGTCAAGAGGTACGGGAAAAGCTTCAGTCCTTGTACATTTCAGCGGGTGAGAGAAGTACTTCGGCAAATGCAACTAGTGACTGCACGCCAATTGCGTCTGAAGCCATTTCCAATCCCAACAGACGAGGTAGACTAGCCTCTAAACGGCGTGTATTTCTTCAGAGGCTTGGTTGGAGATAAGCGGAATGTATCTAAGCGGAGCATGAAAATGTCTTGGTGCTCTTCCCTTAGGGCACAGAATGTTCTATGGCCGCGGAGCTGCGCTTGTGAAGTTCAACGTGTCGTAGTCCATCTTTAACTTGACAAGGCTAAGATTACAGGTGGTGTATCTACAATCACTAAGTTCTAGTGGCCTCCAGGCAGTTAGGAGGAACGTTGAGGCAAGGTGCGGTTAAAGTTTCCCTGTGAACCCAGACGCCTGAAAAATGGTGTTAGGAAGGACATATCTGTGGCGATTTGATTCAACTTGGTGGCGTTGGATCCGTAATGGGTGGTACTCCAAAAGCTCTCTACAGTTTGCCAGTGCCAACAGGGAGGGCGGCCGACCCGCTCCTGCCACACTCTTTGTAAGGTGGCGAATCTACAAGAGGTGAGCTGGTTGACGGGGAGTAAGTTTGATCGCAAGGCTGCGGGGCATACGTCGGCCCAAAGACTTTGCACAGCCACAGGCGTGACAGCCACAACCCCGCTTTGCGGCTGGTAGCCGCCCTCTGTCAGATTACGTTACAATTATGAGGCAATTCTATGCTAGCTAGAATAGGTAATCGTCCCGATCAGAGGTACCAACTGGGATGGCGGCCCTGCATGTATCGAGCGCGCCTCGCAGCCTTACAGCTAATTAGCACTTCTTAGTGGTGCCGTGGGGTTCTCTGGACTCGAGAGAGTCGCTTGAGGGGTTGCGAGAGTGATGCAAGTTTGGTTGTGATCTTCTGGCGCAGAAGGCCGGTTTTCACTTAACAGGAGGCTCTTTGCGGATCATGCAGTCGCACCTCAACGCAAGCGTAACTTTTTAGTGAGCAGTATTATAGCACTAAAGAAATGGTCTTAGAATCTAACTCGAGCTGAGTATGGTCGAATTTAGGACGTGGGGAGAAGTTCTATCGCTTCAAAGTTAAAGTAACTATGATTTGTTCCGTCACGGCGGTTGTTCCGTTACGCGTGGATGCACGTTAGGCCAAGAGGAATTTTAGGTTATTAACGCGCGTACAGATTTTTGTATTGCTGCAAAGTCTAAGTACCTGCAATTTTGTCCGTTACGGCGGTTGTTCCGTTACGAAGGGATGCACGTTAGGGGGATAGATATTATCGGAATAGCAGCCTTAAACTATAAAGTGCTTTTCCTCTTGATATCTTTTGAGAATAGGTTCTGCTTACCGTGCAATACAACAATTTGCTTTGAGCGTTGCGACCGCCTCACTTTGGACGGCAGTGGGTGCGCCCGAAAGTTCATGCATCCTGTCAAAATCCATCAAGTTGCAGCTCATCATATGGTGATCCTATCCCGAGCGCGGTGTTGGAATTCGAGAGGCTATCGTGCTTCTGTGCTGATTCAAAGTCCACTAGCTGCAATTGAGAGATAGTTATAGGGCTTCAAAATTAAGATGATGATGTCGTTAGGGAGACACGTCACCTTAGCGCGGAAGTAACTTTGAACTAGTACTGTACAGTAAGAGTTAAGATCAGGAAATATCTCAGGGGTTGGCCTATGCGCTAGGGCGAGGCACCTGGGAGCTTCTCATTGGCTGAGATCACACGTATCCGTGCCCCGAGGGGATCATTGAAGACTCAGGTGTAGAGTGTACGTATCCAAACTCCGAGGGCTCATTGAGGCTCTAGATTATAGTGTCGTAGATTAGAGTGTTGTAAGTGGGTCTTATAGGAACTACGGCGGCTACCGTGATATATTGCTGACCCCTGGGGTCGTTAACAGATCTTAGTCGCTTTAGCGGCATCCATTTTAGGATAATCCGGGATTAAATAAATTAAACACGCCCTTGTGCCCTGTTTAAGACTAGTACTCTATTTACAAAACGATTAGAATTTATGGAGACTATAAATAGTTAAAAGCGAATTACGAGCTCTCTACTAACTATGAACGCTTGAAAGCGAATTACGAGCTCCTTGTTGACTATGCGGCCTTGGAAGATACATATTACCATGAATAGGCACGTTATCACTAAGCCGAACCTGAAGTCACGGCACTTAGCACCTCCATGCATAGTGACACTCGCACCAGAAGAACTTAGCCAGCATTCGAGCAATAAGCCGAAGCCAGGTGTCAGATAAAATGCTGAAATGCGCTGAAATGCGCTTGGCAGAGATTGATGATTGCGATGATGGATTATATGTTGATTATGATTGTATTGATTGTTTCTTTCGTTGGTTCTGTTCTCTCTCCTTTTTAAACACGAACCTGATACATCAGTGATACATAGGTGATACCGTGCACGATGCAGTATTCGTGTGCTTCAGCTTTTATGCCTCTTATCTGACACCAGGCTACCTCTAAAAGATAGTTAGATGCCTTACACCGCCTATTCTAAAGAAGTTATGATACAAAATTAAATACGAGATTTTACGATAGTACTTACAGGTAGAGGGAGCTCTATTGCGCGAAATCCCTTCCGGGCCATCTCTCCGTATGACGCTTGACCTAGATGGAGTTCAACTAACGTAAGAGAATGAAGAGAAAATGACTGCTTGCTTCGCGTTGGCCACAGCTTTCGAATACATTTCCGAATACGAGCGACTTTGAAGAAGGCAGAGTGGCCATGAACCGGTGATATTCCGTATGGGTACCCAGAAATCGATCTATCATTGCTTGTTCAAGGCTAGAACTCTTTTTATAGAAAGGTAGGGATTCATAGAGACTAGGATCGGGTAAACGAGTCTTAGGTCCTCTGCCGCCTTATACCACCTGCCCCAAAGAGGTTGTAATACCACAAAATGTGCGAGAATTCACAGTATATAAACCCCAGTTTGTCCTCGATGACAAGTCACTTCACTCTGAAGCTTTCAGCACAGTCCTCCTCTAGCTCACAGCGCATCCACACATTCCACCAAATCACTATCCATCACTCGCCAATCAAAATGAAGGCCTTCATCATTACTCCCATCATCGCCATGCTCGCCACCGGCGTCATCGCCGCTAACTGCAAGAAGGTAAGAGAATATCCTTTCTTCCATATATAAGGCAGAGTTACTGACGTAGAGTAGGGACTGAATTATTGCGGTTCCTCGCTTTTGAAAAAGGGTTAGTTTGTACCATCACATTTATCTCGCGCTGGGCCCGTCACTGACCGGGGCTTTTTGCTCTGTAGGCGACTATCAGGAACAAATTGACCAGGCTTTGGCGGTTGCGGGGCACCCAAGTTGGAATGGCAACAACGTCTTGTTCAGTTGTCTCGGCGGAAGTAGCGGTTCCATCAAGTTCATCAAGGGCTGCGGAGGCGGCTGCAAGGACAATGGCGAGAACAAGAGCGATACTTGCCGATAAGCATAGGGCCAACAGAGCTTTAGAGGCGGTCTGGGGGAACGGATGTCAAGTGGAGTGTCCCCAATGCCTGACAGTAAGATTCTCAGTCATGGTTCTGAAGGCTGGAATAGGAGGAAGGAAAGAGGGGCAGTGATGTTTGCTCCAGTTCCCTGCTACTTTTGGGCAACACTTGCATAGATGTTGGTCTTGTCTTGCTTAACGTAGCACTAGAATCTTAAAATGTGTAGTGCTCAGCATGTCTAAGCTTTAAAGTGACCGTCTAATGTCCTTACTTATAAACTGCTACTACGTTTAATTAGGAATACCATCAAAAAGTACAAGATAAGGCGAGGGATTTTTGAAATGTTGAATTTCTCCTCTCAACTCCACACTGACTTGGACAGCGTCAGTCAGAGACTTATTGAATATCGAGCCTTGTTCGTTATCCGCCATCGTCTTCAATCTGTGCAGGATGTTGATCAAATATACAGCATAGGCACGAGTATTGATTGATGATTTATTACGCCCGGCTCGCTCGCCTAGAGGGCCTTGGTACACTAACTATTTAAAAGAAAGCTCCAGTGATGCTTTGACTCCTTGTAGCCCTGACGCATAACTTCCTTATATTTGATACCTTTGTGTTCCTTGTCCCTCCTGGATGGTTAGTAGCAAGTTGTCTCGGGGCTATTTCCCTAAGGGTTCAGTGTCCCTTCTGCGACAAATAAACATGGGCATCTGGTTATAACGGTTTTCGAGGAGGGTCATAACGAAAACGGTTTTCACCACATTGCCCTCTACCGAAAACGGTTATAACCAGATTACCAGATAATAACCAGATAACATTAGGTAACCATAAACATCCTTAAGCCCAATTAACGAGGTCCATATCCTCATCCCCAATCTCACCTAGATCATCTTCTGCCCCTGGCTCCATAGGCATCCCCATACCATTAAGATTTAGTGGCCGAATATGCCCCTCTCGCAGCCAACTGCCGATACATTCGATTCTTTCGATGTTGCCACAGGATAGCCTCAATCTATCCTATGAACATGACCTCCTAGCACCTGAAAACGTTCGTTCTGGCTCTGATGATTCCGCCGGGATAGATAGGATAGATATAGCCATTCGGCTCAGCTTGGGATATTGGCGTCTCTGCTCGCTGCGACACCACCATTGTAAGGGTGTACAGTCAATCCGAAATGTAGGTGATTCTACAAATATCCTGAAATCATCTTCAATCTCCAAATCAGGCTTTACTACGTCCATATCCTTCATAAGTAATTGCAGCTGGTTATCCTGCGGCTTCGGCGGCGGCGGCATAGGTTCAGAAACTACAGGACGGTCTACTAGAGGTGCAGTTTTGAAGTTTTCATCCCAGAGTGCATTGGCAGCTTCAAGAGCAGGTTCGTGCCATGCCTTTGGCCAGTTCTTCTCAAGGTAGGCGGCTCGACAAGAAGGATCGAGGAGAAGGGCGGCAGCATACACGGGGACCTGATCGCTAATAGTGTAGTACTTATCAAGGATAAACCAACCCATTTTAATGGCACGAAGCATTAGTGGATCATGATGTTCCTCTTTGGAGTAATGTGTCTAACAACAATTAGCACAACTAAATCAGGCGATGGGGATCTTACCTTTGCTTTCTCGTAATGGTGGAGAAGAGAATCCATTATCCGAAGCGACTGCGAAATGGATGATTTGTCACCTTCTGCATATAATGTGGCAGAAGCAAAGGGTTGAAGAAATGCATGAATAAATCCCAATCCGAAGCAGTGAGTCGAATATCGCCAAGAAGATGCTCATAATCGGCCATAAAGCTGTTGATCTGGCTCTTTTTCTTAATGGCTCGATCGATAACCTGATACCAGGATGACCATCTAGTTTTATTGTCAATACCTAGCCGAAGACTAACAGTTTCATCCCAGATGTTAGCGTGTATTGATGACACTCGGAGCCATACAGCTAATCGATGGAGTTTATTTAGTGCAGGGATGCTCTGGACACCAAGGAATTCATCACCAATTGAGCCCTGGCTGCGTCTTCTTCGAGGTTTCTTCCGAACTGGTTGGTGTTGTTGAGAACCAGTTGTATCTCGACGCCTTGCTTCTAGCTCTCGTTGAGAATCTAGGACATCAGAAAACTGATCGAGGAGCTCTTCGCCAGAGACGTCGGCAACAGCATTGAGAGCAGCGATAAGAGCTTCTTTCGAGGAAGCGAGTAGAAAGGATTGAAGAGATAGGCTGATAATATGACCGATACAGCGGATGCGACGCGACTTTGCATCGAATTCAATCTAATAGAATTAGCACCGACCTTCAAAGCATACAACAATAGATCAAACCCACACTATACTTGTATCGAAGCTGTTCCTCTAACGCTACTAGGCAAGTGTCATTTGATGTTGCGTTATCGCCTGTGTGCCAGACTATTTTTGATTGGATATTAAAGTCCTCAAGGACCTTGAGAATGAGGCTGGCCTGCTTCTCTCCAGAATGGGTGAATCGGCATTCTGGAAGTGCAAGTAGAGCTTTTTGCAGCTCATAATCCTGGTAAACCCACTGCAGGGTGACCGATAATCAATCAAGAATCAAGCAGGCCTCCTGCTTGTTTATATCTATCAATCAAGCAGCAGAATAGAATAGCCAAGCAAGCAGCAAGCAAGCAGGGTAAGCTGCTTGTTTACTGCTTGATTGCTTGGCTGCTTAACAAGCAGTAGTCCTTGTATATTCGCCACCTAATCTTGGCACGGTGATGAGGATTTTGGGTATCTAAAATAGACTCATTTGATTGTGATATTCACCAGCCAACTCTTTAAGTTGTCTCTATTCTTTATAGTAACCTTCCTCCTGTTCTGCCACGCTACTAGCATCGCTAACATCGTCCTCATTAGTCGTCTCTTCGTTAATTTCCTCATCAACCGCACACCAAAAACACAGTTAGCTGTGCCATACCGCTCGAAAGACAGCCCCTCTCCCCGATCCGAATTTAGTCACCCGGACCAGGGTTGCAAACAGATAAATCGAATTCAAATCTATCCAACCAAATCAATTTTATCCAAATCAAATCAAATAAAATCGGGGTAAACTTTATCCAAATCGAATCAAATTGCGCCGCACAGATTTATTTGGATATTTGATTATTTGGACAAGCCCCGCAGATAAGGACGCGTCCAATCACTATCCGCGGTCTGCTCAGTTGAGCCAGCCAGTTTGCGTACCGTACGGCGGGCTTGCTTTTTATCAGGGGCATAGCTGGCTTGCTTTTTACAAGCACGGTCACTAACTATAGAATATATGTTGAGCCTGTGTCGGCCATGCGGCGAAGAGTGGCTCAGCGAATCTATCCTTCTATTCCACCGTCGCTCCGAGCAGCGAGCGTAGTAGCTGGTCTGGAAGTCTACAGTCCTCGCCAGCATTTGACATGGCAAAGTCTCCTAACGCCGACAGCATATCAGCAGGCTTTTACACTGCGCCTTCTACCGCTTACAGCAACCTTGACAGCCCCATTAACTTCAACCCATCCGAGCCCAGCGGAGAGGGGACAGGAGACACACCCCCCGCGGTCGGTTACATCGGTTACGAAGGCATTGATTGGAGCCGCCTTCCAGGCTATTGCATGCGCAAGCATGGAAGGAGGGTGCGGACGGGATGGGTGTGGGAGCATGGATACGACATCGAGAAAGCCGGGTCAGGTCGGCGTTCCTGGCTCTGTAAGGAGTGTCATCGAAAGAGGGCTACAACTACGCACATATACGATTCTGCATCCACAAGTCAAGCAAACAGCCATATGGAAAGTGTCCACCGAATCAACAAAGATGGGCAACTGCCACCAAAGAGGAAGAAACAACGGACGCTTTTTAACATGGCAGACCTGGACTCTCATCGACCGAAGGACCAGGCTTTAATGAATGCTTTTATAGCCTCATTCGATCCTATTTCTTTTCAGGCTTTGCTCATTCGATGGGTGGCCTGCAACAATGTGCCGTTCAACAAGCTTGAAAGTCCCTATTTCCGAGGCCTTATGGGATACGCAAACGGTGCGATTATCGAGTCAGGGAGTCTCCCAACTCACAGCACAATGCGGGAATGGATTGTACGGTCCTTTAATCGCCATAAGGGCGTTGTCACAGAGCTTCTCAGCTGCTCATTGAGCCGGATCAGCATTTCCTTTGACGCCTGGACCTCGCGCAAGTTTACGTCCCTTCTTGGCCTCACTGTGCACTTTCTTGACGACGAAGGGAAGTTCCGTACATTCCTTCTGGGCCTGCCACAAATCGAGGGTCGTCACAGTGGCGAGAACCTTGCAGACCGCGTTAGTTTGGAAGATCGTATTGGCTACTTCGTCACAGACAATGCGGAGAACAATGACACGTGCCTTGAAGACCTAGGTACTGAGTTCGGCTTCGACAAGCAGCACAAGCGGCTTCGTTGCTGTGGACATATTATCAACCTCGTCGCCCGATCCATTCTCTTCGGCACGGACGCCATGCGTTTGAGGAGGACTGCCAAGCCGACAAAGAGGTCCAAGACGAGATGAAACTCTGGAGGTCGAAGGGGCCAATCGGCAAGCTGCACAATATTGTTCACTGGGTGCAAAGGTCGGGCCAGCGCACGGAGAAGCTCCATAAGCTCCAGCTAATTGAGAACACCGCCTTTGAATCTTGAAGACAAAACAACGTACAATGTCATCACAGATAACGCTACCCGCTGGAACTCATCTGAGGCGATGATGGAACGAGGTTACCAGCTTCGGAATGCGCTCGACTCCATGGTACAGGCAGAAGCTACGGAGTGGAACCAGTACGTGGCCAGGAGGACCCAGAATGGGACAAAGCCGATGCCCAAGAAGAGCCGAAAGAAACATGCAATTGTTGACGATAAGATGTCTGCTGAGGACTGGTCAGTGATTGCAGAGTATCTGGCGCTATTAAAGCCGCTAAAGACAGCTACCAAGCGCCTCGAAGGCCGACCCAAAGAAGGTGAGCCAAATCCAGCTTCCTGCCGCTTAACACTGTATTTATATTTTTCAGGGAATTCGGTGCGGTCTGGGAGGTTCTACTGACTATGGACTGGCGTCTGAAGCATCTGGAAGAGTCAAAGATACAACATGAACGAGATGAAGAACCGCACTTACGGATTGGCTGCAATCTTGGTTGGATGAAGCTGGACCAATACTACGCCCTCACCGAGGACAGTCCTGCATATCTTGCAGCCCTTGTCCTCCACCCTGCCTTTCGGTGGTCAACTGTCGAGGCACAATGGGCTCATCATCCCCACTGGCTAGTGAGAGGAAAAGCAGCCGTGCAAGAACTGTGGGAGGAATATCGCATCCTCCCTGTCGAGCGGGATACGATACCTGAGCAGCCCACTATTACAAGGAAGACCACCGACCTAGACGATTTTATGGCGTCAATCGGAAAGCCCGGCACTCAACCTGCACCTTTACCTTCGGCTACGCGCGATGAGTACACAGCGTGGATTGCCACTACTGATCCAGGCGACTGCTTGGTGGATGATCCGATTCAGTATTGGCTTCTCCGAAGACGCCAATATCCACGTCTGTCGCGGATGGCAATCGATCTCTTTTCAATTCCTGCGATGTCTTCCGAGCCGGAGCGAATATTCAGCCTTGCAGGACATATGGTTACAGCCCAGAGAGGGCGACTGCAAGCGAATATTATAGGAGCAGCTCAATGCATCTCGTCGTGGGAGAGAAGTGGGGCTATCCAAATCGATCCAAATCGATCAAAATCAAATCAAATCAAATCAAATTGAAGGTCCAATTTGATTTGATTTATCTGTTTGCAAGCCTGGCTAGTTTGGTTCCCAATATGGTGTTCCCTCGAGCAAGCTGGAAGTAGGTGCCGGCACCTAGACCGAACCCAGTGGTAACGAAGAGCAGGATAACCACGAAGACGCCATTCGTCCGAAAGGAGCCGAGTAAGAAGATAAAGGAGAGTATGCACATCACAGCTGGGTAGAACGCTGTGACAGATGGTGATCAGTACCCTCACTTTAATCGATCGTAGGGAGTCATCACACTTACCGTAACTAGCCATAAACATGGGAGTCTGATTTCCTGTCCCCGGACTACCCAAGCTACTCCCATCCGGGTTGAAGAAGCCAATGGCGTTATAGTAGGGTATGAATGTCGTTGCATAGGAGAGGAAGTGCGCTCCATACGCGAGGAACACCATCATTGTAAAATTGTTCCCAAGGAGGAACTCCCCGACCCCGGAGAGGATGAACAGCATACCACCAAACCAGATATTGATGATAGTTGTTGTGACGGAAAGACCGCCCGAGCCCTGCCAGCCCACTCGAAGATTGTCAGTCATGTGTCAGAGTGTCAGATTACACAAGTGCTGTAAGGCCTGTGAGATATAAAAGATAAACTCAGAAGTACTACACAGGAAAGGGCGATTAATAGAAGGACCAATACTACGGCCTTCGGAACCTCCGGAAGCAAAGCAGTCATAGAAAGGAGGGGAGAGAACACAGAATCAATCACGTTCATCATCAAAAATTCATCAAAGATCAAGCCAAATAGTCCTTGAATCTGACACAGAGAATGCTGGATTGTGTGGGATCTGAGCTACTTACTGAAGGATATTGCAAGCGGAATTACACTGACGGAGAATCCTAGCACCCCAACTGGCGTCGCATTGCCGAGGCTTGAGCGAGATCCTCTGCTTTTCTCTTTTCTCAACGGTGTGAGGAAGAGACGGTCGTACACTCCGGTCCCGAAAATGACGCCATCGCCGGGCGGGCTGCGAAATTTTTCGTCGCATCCCAAATACACATCCCGGAATTGTTTACTATCCTGGACCTGACCATTTAGGCTGACCATAGTGGTAGCGGTCCGTATGCGGATAGCTTGCTAACTAGTAGCTGTGACTGTCTCTGTGCTTGGGGAATTACGGTTCCGTGATCGTTTAGGAGGAGAGAGAAACCGTGACTGGATTAGAAGGAGCAATATAGTGCACCTGTATATGTATTATCGGCAGCCAATGTCTGCATATAACCTCATCATGTCAGATTGAATAGCCGAATGAAGACAGAAGTTAGACTATAGTGATCCATGCTCCCTTACGCCGGTGCATACCGATGCTGCCGAGAAAAACTCTATCATCTTACCATGAGCAGTAAGTGTGATACTGGAGAGCGATTCTAGCCAACTACTTTGTATAGTGATGGTTAGCAACTGCTGATGTTTGCTTAAGCTGATCTGTCAGCAACTTTTTGAATACCTTTCGAACTGGAATGTGTCTGCCGGATCCTGCACTGTTTCTGTCAGTGTTTTAGATTATCAGAATAGTCAATCTAGTACACCTGCTTGAGAGGGCTGCTCAACGTTGATGCTTCAACCTAGACTGATAGAGGGGCCTATGGCCTTGTAGTCTCTGGAATAAGTTTTTGAGTAGCCATGTTGGTGCCTCACAATGGGCGCACAGCGAGACACATTTAGCAATGTCGTGATGCAGAATGTACTTTCAATAGTAGCGTGCTGATCGACACAAAAGTCTGCTCTGTGTTTTGTGCATAATACATATGAAAGACAATCGCATTTCATCTGCTCAACACACCACGTTTCAAGGGATTCTTACACAAATTGGTCTACGCGCTGCTTGTGTGACTCTTGAGAAATGGCTATCAGCATCTCATCAACATCTCCACTTGCGCTCGTACTGCGTCATGACTTGCTTGATAGATTATAATCTCGAAAATCAGCATTCATAGGCGAGACGCTATAGCCGAAGAAACTTGCCATGGGGCAGATATGCATTCTTGGCAACTTGGTCCGACCACGCCTAGTACGAGCAGTACACAATCATGTCAGACTCCATACAGCGACACATGGCCAGTCCATCATGTCTGTCGAGATGATGCACTTGCATGTATGGCATGGTGGCAACGCTAGCGTGCAAGTTTTCCGACGCTATGTTCCTAGGCCTGAAGATGGACGGGAACAGGAAATATATAGCTTTCTCTGCCGTACTTACTGAGCGTTATTCACTTCCAGCACTGGCGTTGAAAACTGCTAGTACTACAAGATCTTTTTGAGCAAAAAGCCCATCAACCTCGCATTGGCACGATACTAGCCTGTGCCATGAGAGTACTTGCACATTTGCCGCTTGCGAGTTCCTTGCTTCAAGCGTCCAGTGGGATGTCCGAGTCGAGATCGAAAGTGCTTCGTATTGATCGTCTATAGAGCCCGTCGTGCCGGTCAATCGCGCGCCCAACTTAACTAGTCAATATGGTGTATGGCGATGCTTGTCATGCGGAGCTACCTTTTTTCGTTCTGGAAGCTCTTCAGCCGCGCGACATATGCTATGCCGAGCGTGGAGATATCCAACCTATACCAGCGGCACTCGACACGTCATGGACTTGATATTAGTTCGATAGCAGTCAAGTCATCTATCGAAATTGAAGTCTTGCATCATCTCTTACTGATCTTTAGTATGCTGATGCGCCTCTCGCGACGTGTAAGCAATGCACAAGATGGAAATCCGCTGAGCGGAAAACCACGGCCGTGGAATGCCAAACCTGGCGTGCTCGTGCTTACTCCGGTGGATGCTGAGGACATGCATATCATCACTGTCATGCACTGCCATTTGTCACTTCACACAGACAGGATCTGAGATAGAGAGCTCACATGCGGAGCGGTTAGAACTACGAGAAGTCACTTAGCCGGACATATGTTGGTCCGGTTCCGCACGCTCGCCTCACCCTCGTACTGTCGCAGCTCTAATGGCACGAAATGACATTCCCGTCGACCAAATAAATCAAGGGGAGTTCGTGGATAACCCCCAACAGCATTCTCAATCCGGCTTGAGCTCTAGGCTCGATCGTGACACGTACCCCGGCAGGACAGGGGTAACCGTAGTGCTCCTCAGATCGAGAAGAAGATAAACACTCAGCTTTTCGATGCTTAATGCGTCAAGGAAGGATTGTTTAAACATCATTCCAGGCCTTCAGGGCATATTCTGAGCCTATGGTGAATCTAGTCCGTGGCAATGGCAGCGCATAGGAGGCTTCTATGAGCTCGACTCGAAATCGCGCGTCACGTAGCCATTTCGTTGAGTTGGCGTCGTATGGTTGTTCAATAACTTTGCACGTCCTACTAGTCGCTTACTCTGAACTCGCTTTTGTTTGATGCCTAATAGTTAGACTTATTTTGCCTTCTTGTTCGGCTCCTTAAGGATGCCGTTGCGGAGACATGCTGTTGAACCGAGGAAGGTTACGTTCTATGGGCTAAATGAAGTGCTGAAGTGCGGAATGCGATTCCACTCTTGCTTTCATATTAAAATGTAGCAGACCAATAAGGCCGCTACCAAGATGCCACGACGCCACAGCTTGCGCAATTTTGTCTTTGAACTTTATTCTAGGTATCTTCATACAACACATTTTGCGTAGAGGGTCGGCATAAATTCCCATTGGTTGCCATTCAGGCGGAGACGAAGCTGGAGGACTCCGGGGAAAGCCTCATTGGTGATGCATTTCGGGGAAGTGGGGCGCGGAGCGCGCTACGTTTTCTGGGTGCTTTAACGGGGGAATCGTATTAACTACGCCAAACATGTGAAAGATTCTAGCCTGAGTTTAAGCTAGATCTCAGCCACATCACGTATTTTACGAAATGGAATACTGCAGCACCGCATGGACACTCATGCATCCAAAGCAGGCACGGAATATCCCACCCGCTGCTGCAGAAACTTCCACCAAAGACGTTGCGCACACTAGCTTTGTGGAGACCTTCGATCGACGTTAAGAATGGAATGAATCTTAATTAACTGTACAAGACCTGACTAAGCAAGGCGCTATGCTGAGTGAAGTATGTACTCTTGTAACAGACGTAGTTCGACACGAATCCCGATTGTTCGGGCGCTATTGCACGGTCGTGCGAAACAGACGTTGCCCACCCACGAATAACTCGCCAAAACCACCGTAACTATAGGATTTTAAATGTGAAACCAAAGACTGGTATGGAAAATGCATGAATGGCGCTACCAACCGGCTTAGGAGAGGGCGTGTAGTGGCGCTGAAGAAGAAATTCCTCTTCACCGGCGATGCAGCTGCTGATTGCTGACAGATGTGGCACCTAGGACCCTGGATCTTGAGCCATCAACCCTAGATCTTTTAGGCTGGGCACTATGGGTTTCAGTTCGCACCGGAAAGCTGCGTTCTAGCAGTTTATTTTCATTTCCGCACTGAATGATCGTACTAGGCTCCTCGCAAGCAGCTCATCGATGTATAGGCATAGTTAGGTTGCGAGCATTTAATGACGCTCACAGCACCATGCTCCTGTGGACTGCGTGCAAAGTTTACCTGTACAGAAAGAGCTCATTGAATCCCCCGCTCCCCCTTTTATCTTCTGTTATTATTCCATGCTAAGACATCTCTGGCGGAGTTATCCGAGCATTGAAGTTGTGGCATTTGCAAGAGCGTGTCAGAAGCATCAAATGTTCCACCTTCACTTTGATTCGTTGGCAGGAGACGACAGCGGGATTAATCAAGTGTTTTTTGGGTTTCGTTAAATCGCATATCCTGCCGCATAGAAGAAAAATATAAAGTACTTCATGCACGATTATTAGATAGTTGTCCTCGCCTTCCTCCACTGTAGTCATTACCTTTTGCAGATCGATCCAAAGATATGGATGATAGAAGAGGCCAGATAATCGGGCTAAGCATTGCATTCATGACAGTTTCTGTCATCGCTGTCACAGCAAGGCTTCTCATTCGGATTTTCCTTACCAAGCTCATTGGAGCTGACGATAGTGTGTAACTCTTAACGCATCGACGTTCGAATTTGTCACACTGACAATATAGTCCTTATCACAATTGCACTCTTTTTGGGCCTAGCACATGCGTCCTCATTTATTATCGGTCATTAAATTTCGCTTGCCTCTACCACGTTCTTTACTAACATCAATATAGCGACAAGATATGGCCAGGGACTCCATGTGCATCACCTTAAGCCTGAGAATGTACCAGTGTACACCAAAGTCATATTATTATCTGGGGTAAACTATTTCAAGGCAGTTATGTTTCGTAGAGCGTTGCTAACTAGCACAGCTTCTAAATAGTCTCTGCTTGATATTTATCAGACTGTCTTATCTCGTGTTTTACCTTCGATTTGCTGTTACGAAAAAGTTTCGCATTGTTTTATACATCTGGGTCCTGTTAGTGTCTGCCTTCGGAATTACAACTGCAGTTGTAAGCTTCATACCTTGCTTACCTTTCGAGAAACTCTGGACCCCGAGTATGCCAGGCCATTGTATTAACATCAAGGCTTACTGGACCGCTAATCCCGCGCTGAATATTGTATTCGATATTGTTATATTTGTTCTTCCAATCCCCATTCTTTGGGACTTGAAGTGTAAGAATAAGAAAAGCTATCTATTATAAAACCCTAGGGTAACATTCGACAGTACCGAAAAGACAGCGGCTAGGCTTGGTGGGTGTGTTTGCCCTTGGGTTGATGTAAGTATCTTGAAGGCGCCGGAGATACTTTTCAGTACAGTTGACTCTCCCTAGAGTTGTTATCGCGAGTATTCTCCGTTTGCACACCTTGCTTGTAATGTTAAATAATCCGGTCTGTATGTTGTTCCTTCTTCTTTACTCTCTTGCATTTGATAACTAACGTGTTTGTAGATCGTAGTGATAATACATGTAAGAAATGTTCGATGCTGTTTTTGATTCTTTTACTGACACACGGCTAGGGTCTACTGTATGGTCCACGCCCAGACACTCCTCTCGCATATACTCCTGAACTAATATTGTAGGTCAACGCACTAAATTGGTCAACCGTTGAGATCCATCTTGCTATTTTGACCTCCTGCACCGCAGCATTCAAGTCGTTAGTTCAGCGATTCCTTCCTAGCATCCTCGGTAGTTTGAATGCTACAAAGCACGGCTCATCTCGAAAACAACATAATCACACGACGGATGGTGGAGGGTACTTGCGTCAGTCCCGCATTCATGACGAGATTGTCTGCAAGTCTGGCATTCGGGAGAGTGTTCACAGGGTTGTTCAGAACGCAAGTGAAGAACATATACTGGAAGATTTGGAAATGCCTCGGTTTGATAGAACTGGAGACATCCTAGCAGCTTCAGATAAAAGCATAAACGGCGGTGTTATTGAAGGTTGCTCGCCTGCTCATTCTATTCGAGAGTAGTAATGTGTTGCACCACTCTCTGGTAGCCCTTAGCATCCACGACCGACACCCAGGCATGTATATAATCGATATAACATAACTCGAGGGTTGATTTTGATTCTCTGATAACTGCAGGAGCAGATTATGATTATGATTATATAGTTATATAGTTTATAGTATGACTAAGCAGATTAGGAAGGCATCTATGGAGATGGAGGAGGCTTGACGACGTACCTGAAATCTATATAATTGGCCTAATTAGGATTAGCGTTATGATCCAGGCCCAGGAGCCTTCTATCGCCTCTTTTGTCAACTCATCATCTACAATTTCTAGATCTCCTTGCTCATGGGGGACCTGTTCTGCCAGCTCATTATTAAATCACCTCACCGTCCTTAATACCAAGTCGAATCCAGATCTTTAGACACTCGCTCTACTCTACTACCTCCGCACCAAGCTTATGTCGCTCCCAAGTTATTGTACGACGCATGCCAGAGAAGACTCGCTCACTTTCTGCTGACATTGCTGGGATTGATAAAATATCGATAGCCATACGAGAGAGGCGGGGGAAGTTGTGTCGCTGAGTAGAATTGAGCCACCAATCTAAAGCAGAGCCCGCTACTTTTGATAGCCGAGTACCCTATTCATAAACTATGTTAGCTTCAACAGTATACCGTGTAGTAACTATAAACTTACATTAATAAATCGGTCAAATTCGTCAGTAATGGACGACCGGGCTAGCTGCCTCTCATAGCGGTGTCTCTCCAGCGAGTTGGTGATAGTGTCTGGACCAATTGGCTGCTGCGATTCACCTAGAATAGCCATATATTTATATTCTTTTTGCCAGAGCCTACCAGCTGCGTCGACAGCTCGATCTACCCTACCAGGATAGAACTGCTCAACAGCCTTCCATTCATCGTCAAGATACAAGGATTGAGGAGTAACGCTGCTGCGTACGCTGGTGTTCGATCGGTAAGCTTGTGATACTTATCAAAAGCAAACCACATTGTAAGAAGCGACGCGGATAGGTTTGTATCGCCCTTATGATCAATCTGCATCCTTTTGACGTGGCCAATTAGAAAGTCTATTGATCCCAGCACCATCAAGCGTTGTATTGTCGCGTTCGAGAACCAGCGTCGTATCGCGGAAAGGCTTGAGGACATCTCTCGTTTCAATTAATGTATCCCACTCATCACGATCAATATTGTATTGACCTATGTCATCCCAATTTTTATCAATAAACACCCGAATATAGCTCTCTAGCTCAATTGCGGCCTCCAGCATTGTTAGCCAGGAGTTCCAGCGTGTATCGTTGTCGCGAGGGAGAATTCTATTGGCAAGTGCAATAAATTGTTGGTAGCGAGCCGGCGACCGACGAAGCCATACGGCGATATTGTGGATCTTCCCCAGTGCGCCAATCTCCCTCCACTTCGCCTGTGTAGTTTCGTCTTGATCATATTCACCTTCTGAATGAATTCCAAGGCGCTCCTCGTCCTCATGAAGCTCCTCTGCAGCCTTAATAGCTAGTTCTACCGCGTCTTTGTCCTTGGTAAATAAGAAGGCTTGGCAAGTTAAGTTGAGGATATGCCCCATACATCGGATCCGGTGGTGCTGGGCACTCCAGCTTTGAAAGCGGTGACTAAGCAGTTGACAGAGCTTATCATTCGAACCGTGGTTGTCCCCTGCATGTAATAAATCAGCTAGTAAATCAGACTTAGAAGATTTAGTGTACCAACCTGTAATGTAGCCCATCTTCTCCTCGCCAATATCATACTCATTGAGCGCCTGGAGAAACGCCTCTGTCTGCTCCTCAGCACCGTGGCTATCTTTGTGCTCTCTCATCGCCAACGTAGCTTTCTGCAATCGCCCGAGTTTATCAACAAAATGAGCCGTGAGGGCTTGATAGTATGTTTTGTTGGGAGAAGCCCAGACGTCGGTTGTAAAGTGGATTTTTGATAGAGACTCCGCGAGTTTCTGCTTGATTGCTTCCTTATGAACTTTATAAGTCTTACCTGTCAGCTCGCGTACTTAAAATCGCGAGTTCTTCATAGGCCCACCGCGTTCGACAAGTGTGTAGTTCGAGATTTTCATAAGCAGGTGAAATTCGGGCCATTCGACGATCGTGTGAGGGAGATTATGGTTGACAATCATGAGAACTAGTACGTTTAACCAATCGGCGTGATTGACGGCGTCGCGAAGGAATTTTGAGGTGTGTGATTGAGCTGAGTCCTGAGCGCGTTCTTGCTGAATTTTGAAGCCAGCTGCTAGCTTGTTAACCTGTTCCTCCACTTTTGTTTTGCTGATCTCAGTATTGACCCTATGTCGATTAGACAGGTGTCGCCGAAAAGCCGTCGCGCTGGTACAGTCCTTCCCGCACCTCTTGCAGTAGAATATCTCCTGGCTCGAATTACCACGCGCCGGCCTACCCTCTGGGGGCTCATCGAGTGCGTATGACCACAACTGCTCATCCTCTCGAGCTCTCCGACGTCTTTTCTTTGGTATACCAGCTTGGTGATACGGGTCGTCACGTGCAATCGTCACGTCGTCAAAATCACGCGAATTGAAGTCGGTAAGAGTAGAAACGTCATCGGCAATCTCTTCATGGGCGCGTTTAAGGCCTTTTGTAGGTCGTTGATTGTCTTCCATAATGATAAAAAGTCAGTGTTGATAAGATTTTGATGAGATGTTTGATGAGATGTTTGATGAGATGTTTGATGAGATGTTTGATGAGATATGCTATTGATGTTGACGCGTTGAAACACCAGGTGCTTAATCTATTGCTAGAGGGTGCGCACAGACGAGTTTTGTATGTAATTCGGGAGCGTTTCTACCCTAGGTAGCATATCCGATGCATAGGCTTCATTAAGGTCAACTTACCTAGCCCTCTACGTCAAGCTATAATACAAAATCTATTGTAAGCCATTTGTAGCTAGATGTGATAACTACATAATTAATGTAGCATAATCACGCTAGTTGATTATGATTATGATTGCCTAAGTTATCTGAAAATCACACCTTAGGTAACTAACTAACTGATTACATACATGCCTACTCCGCGCAAACCACCTCACTACAGCCTGGGCCCCATTTTTGAGAACGAGGGCACGATAAGCGGAACATACAGCGTTATTGACAGAGTATTTACCGAGCAACTAGGATACAATCCTGCGGATGACTTTGGTGGGCGACTACACCTAGTGCATGGTGATCAGAAGACAGTTTCCTTGATCCGTACAGTTCAGAAGAAGCGTCAGGAGGCAACGCTTCTATACGACAAATACAATTGGCTTCTACCTGTGCCTGGATTGTTTCACTGGCGTACCAACTACATGGATATGATTCATGATACGTACTCTGGGTCTGAGCAAGCCGCAGTGGAGTCGACGCTCTACCACAATAAGAACTACCTCGGCTGTGCGCAGGGTCACAAAAGCCCATTCCATCACAAAGAGGAGGTGGCTACACGAGCATTTGATGCAAGGATAACAGCTCTGTTCTACCGTCTTCTCCCGTCGAGCGTGCGGGCCTCTCAGCCTAACCAAGTTGACAATTATATTAGAAAGCTCGCCCGCGCCACTTTCCACAAGAAGGTTGAGGAAATACGACAGTATATCTTCACTGCTGCGGAGCAGTCGCCCGATGAGTCCAAGCCTGTCGACTATGAGTTTTCTGCTCGTGCAAAGTTCCTACAGCAGATGGAGACGTACAAGACGGTTAAATACGCCATTAAACACGCTGACGTGGGCCTCATCAAACGAGCGCTAGCGCGATGTTGCTTGTTATTTCATGGGAGTGATAAGTCCAAATACGCCTTCCTATCACTCTACATGACCTGGCTCACCCGGACCGACGCTGCTAGCAAAGAATTACAGAACGCTATTCTGGCAAATGGCCTAGTTAATTTACGCAGTGCTGATGACGGTTGGTTTGAAATGGATAGGCTGAACGAGTTTTTCAACCTCCAGATGAAGGTCTTAATGGCAACACGAAGGACATCAACAATCGACATTGCTGATCTCTTCCGCCGTACCGCCCTAGCTGCAAGCTACTGTACCGACTTGAAAGTCGCCATGGAAGCTGCGTTCGGCGAATACAGCAACGCTAGACATCAGATCAAGGATGCCAGTCGGGAGGTGCGCTATCTGGCTTACCAAATAGCAGCGTCGCGGTCAATCACTAAACATGCTCGTGCAAGGAGCTCTCCATTTCAACCTACGGATATCCTGCAGCGAGGGGTCAAGTTATTAAACAATGGGGTTAAAGATTCAACTGCGCAGTCGTTGAAGGAGAGTGGGAGGAGGAGGAAGACCTTAATAATGCGACGGCGACGCCCATTTCTGCATTGGATGATATTGTCACTCTAGACGACGACGTTGACGACTAATACCTAGAGCAAATACAAGTCTCATAACTTTTTGAGGCCGCCGACAGAAATTGCAAGTAAGTAGAGGAATTTCCAAGCAGAGACAAGCCCCAAATCAAACTTCTCCGTAGGTCACATGCCTGTCCGTGGGTGGTCGCGCTTAGGGGGTGTTGGATTTGCTATTTTCAAAGCCTCCATAGGCGGGCTGAGTGTCTGTTGGCTGAGGCTTTGCATAGGCGGCGGCAACGAGATCGATCTAAGGAGAGTAAACGAAGTCAATATGTGGCATAGGAATGGCCTAGATTCTGTTTGCGAAGTTAGAACTAATTTAAGTGAGTAGTTAAGATTGCATAGCACTGTTAACAATAGGAGGTGTTGCAGGCTGGGCATGCTCTGCGAGCCCAAGAAGCAACTGTATTAGTACCCGTGCGCTATCGCGTGACGCAACGCCTCGCGTGACGCAAAATCTGAACATCACAACCATCAACCAACCTAAGGTTATTGAGCCACGCACAAAAGCTATTATCGCGATTTTTTTTGGTGGAGCAATTTATATAGCCTGTAACTATCTATAGCTAATGGTATTTGATCGGAAGTTTGATTTTCCGGCCCTGGCGTGACTGTACGGGTGGTGGGCCTGGTGCTGCCCCTGATGGCTTCTCACCACCAGAACCCTTTGGTGCAGCCTTTTTTTTATGACAAGCTTTGACAGGAGGCTTGAGGCTAGGCCTCTTACCATTTTTGGAAATTTGGGCAGCTTGTTTAAGTCGTTTTGCAGCCTTGCGAGCTGCTTGCCTGGCAGCCTGATCAGCAGCATGGGCAGCCTTTTCATCCTGCCTTGATAATCTGGCCTCAGCCCTCGCTGCACGCCTTGATTCAAGCTCAATAGCCTTGATCTGCCATTGCCTATCACGATCTTGCCTAGCCTCTTGCTTTTGGTGTTGATGTTGTTGTTCCTCCTGAGCTCGAATAACCTGGCGATCACGTGCCTCCTTCACCTTCCTGGGGGACCAGAATACAGCACCACCATGATAGTCCTCGTCCTGCTGCAATAGGAGGACCTTACCAGGCTTTCTGCGCTCTCTTTCATGGATAAGGGCACGTCTTATAGTCAATACCTCGTGCTCAAGGATAGACTTTCTAGTTGTAATATGGTGGAAGATCCTGCTGAGCTTCTTGGCCCCTTTATCATCGCAATTCTTGACCACCTGGCGTACAAGCTTCTCAAGCTCCCTCCAGTTTGAGCCACTTAGCTGTGAGGACTCACTATCGCTTATATGCTCCTGGATAGGCTGGTTATTGAATCTTTTAAGGGTGACGTTTGGATTGAAAGGAGAGAGGCCGGTTGCCTTGAATGAACTAAGGATAGATTCCTTATAAAAGGAGGCAGCCGAGGCAGCCTTAAAAAAGGGGTAGAAGTCTCTTTTGCTGATAGAAACCAGCCCCTGGCTATTCTCCATGAACCGTGAGATCTGTTGCGAGTACGCAGATGCGAGAGGCCTAAACATGCCTACATCAAGAGGCTGTAGACTGTGCGTTGAATGAGGGGGATATATAACCAGGAGGATCTTATTTTGATCACAATATTCGATAAATCCATGGTAATATGAGATCCATGGCCGTCAAGGATTTGTAATCGATACTTAGATCTTCCCTTGCACTTAGTATTGCGTTCAAACACCTGTTTTAACCATGCAGGGCCTATATCATTATTTGTCCAACCTGACGTTGATGAGGTAAAGTGAGCTCTATCCTCCTCAGGGTTGAATCCTTGAAGCCAGGTATCTTGAAGGGTACACGCATCTAATTGATATATGAGGGCAGGTTCCAAGGCTGATCCATCCGCGCAGATGCAGGCTAATAGGCTTATCCACTCCCGGTTACCATCTTAGATAATGCTCCTATAGTTCCCCTCATAATAGAATCTCCTGCTGAATATCCTCTTCTCCTTGCCTATAACTCCAAGGAGGAACCCCTTTTCATCCATGTTATAGATCTGGTCAGGTTCTATCTCATATTTCTTGATCTTATCATCCAAAAGGGAGAAGTAGAGCTTATACTTGGCAGGGGAATCAGCTTTGTGACGGTTGTTATCCATACCAACTGCATATCGAGAGATTAGATCAATGCTATGTCGCTTGACAAACCGATCAACCCAGTTCTTACCAACCACTTTTTTACAGTCACATGAAAAAAGTTTCTTCCGCTAAGCGATTTTACACCAAAACTACCACTTTTTATACTAATATTACTCGCTATCTACATGTTTAACCCTTTTAAAAGTAATAATATCTATAAAACTTTACTAAAACTGTAGTTTAGTTAAGAGTAAAATTAAAAATAAAATTCTTTTACTATATAATATATCTTTAAAGATAAGAAAGATTAATTTTCCTCGAATTTGTATGTAAAAAGCGACCTTTTCTACTTTTTTCTACCTTTTTTCTAGAAATGACTATGCATACTATACTTATAAGTATATATATTCTAATGTTTATAATTTTTAATAAAATAATAAGATATTATCTGTTTTAATTTTCAATTTTAATATATTTTATTGAAAATTTAAGGAGTTAGGGTTATCTTATAATTACTAACTTTTTAGTGTAGGTTGGTGGGGAAAAAACTTGGCGGAAGAAACTTTATTCAAGTGACTGTAGTAATCTGAGACCCAAAGTTTTGTATCATAGCCCTGTTTGGTGGCAGCCCTCGCTTGGTAAGCTGGGATATATACTGTACAAGCTCCTTTTCTTGGTGTGGATGAAGATTTTGTTGATTTTCGGCTTTGACTAGGGGTGAGGTAGATGCCCTCTGATGACGATTTATCAACGCTGAGGTCGAAACACCTTAATCTTTTGCAATTCTTGAATATACAGGTTTTTCGCCTGGCTCTAAGGATTTAATAGCTGCAAGCGCATCCTCAATTTTCCCCATATTGGTTGAGTTACGTGGTGTTGAAAAGTTGGTGTTGCATGTTCTGATTTTTGGTCACGCGGGGTGTTTGGTCACGAGGTGACGCACGGTACCGGTAAAGGGATGTAGGTCTAGATTTACAAACCAGCGGTGCAAGGAATGGAACATGCCGGCGACCAGAACCGCACTCCAAGGATTAGCTAAACTTAAACTTTCAGCTTTGGCTGAACATCTTGGCTTCATTCTGCCAACCTCTTAAATGCTCCTCGTCTGGAAAATCGCGTGCCTTTACTCACCCTTCATCAGACCCCCCACCTCAAGTCATCAATCATCTAAGAGCATTGGGGTATGCTCCTAAGCGCAGACCCTGACGAGCAAAATATTCCAACATACCTTTAGGTGTTCAACATTCCAATCACTACCCCGCTCCTGCACCACTTACACCTCGCTCACCTCAACCATGAGCGAATCCGAAAAGACAAAACCCTCCCTACCCCCTTTCGACCCTAATAACTGTCAAACCTACCCTGCAAGCTGCCATTGTGGCACTGTGCAATACTCGGTCGTCCTCTCCCCACCGCTCCCTCAGTGGAAGGTAGTATCGTGTAATTGCTCAATCTGCACTCACAATGCGTATCTCCTTGTCTATCCTGAGCGATCACAGCTGCACATAACAAGCGGCGAGGAACAGCTCAAAGACTATTCCTTCGGCACTAAAAGGAATCTGCACAAGTTTTGCGCACGCTGTGGGAGTGCTGTATTCTTTGACCCGAGAATGGAGCAGTTTGGGGAGGCGCCCCCGATTTGATGGGTGTGAATGTAAGCAGGGACTTAATTCTCCTGTTCACTTTAATTCGACCTAACTCGATTGCTATAGGTCCGAATGTTCCAGGGCGTAAATATCGAGGACTTGGATGTCGTCCATGTCGAGGACAGGCGTCCAGACAGGTCAGGGAGTGAAGAGAAGTCCTAAAGAGTCGAGCACCGTTGTGAATAACACTCGATTATGTTGATTGAAGGAGAATTATGTATACTTCAATCATGTTCTGATAACCAACAAATTAGAGATTTGCTATCTGGGCCTTGAAGTTTGGTCCAGTGTGGTCAATAAACCGACCGACTCAAACCGGAGGCTTTGGTCGGTCGGTTTGATTCAATAGGTAGGCTTCGTCGGTCGGTTTGAGTCGGTTTGATAGAACGCCGCCCGTCGGTTTGAGTTTGATCAGGTTTGATGACTTAACTTAAAAGAGTTAGCGGATTGCCTGCAAAGATTAATATTTAGAGCATCCCAAGTTTGTATATACATTAGCACCCGCACATCAAGTCTACTACGATACCAAGCCGTTCCTGAGCCAGTGTTTCTGAAGCTGATCTGCTTCAATGGTCTCGGGTGATAGCCTGTTACGCTCGTCTGTAACAAACTTCTTCGTCTGACTGAAAACCCTCTCACACTCAGAGCTCATGCTAGGTATTGAAAACAGGTCCAACGCCATCTTATAGAGGACCGGATATTCGTGTCTGTGATTATGCCACCACGCTAAAGGTTCAGGACAATCGTTGTCTTCTGGATAGAGTTCCCTCTCTTGAAAAGCGGTGAGTTCGCTGGCGACTTTAGACCTCTTTCGCTGCCGAATTAGTGAGCTACCTTTCCTCTTTCCGAAAGAGCTGTAATCGTTAATTACAGATTGTCCGTCCTCGCTGTCTTCGTCACGTGCGAGGCCAGCCTGAGCTTGAGCCTCTACTTCGGCCTGGCGCCGATATTCGTCGTATAGGCTTGATACAGCCGTTTTCATGCCCTTGAACCAAGAAGGCTTTCTCATCGTCCTGTTCCAGTGTTCCTCAAAATAATCATAACCGTAGGTGGGGTGGAGAGCCAGGGCGGCGCAATACACCGGCGTCACGTCTGTTAGTTTATAATATTCCTCAAGCTTCACCCAGCCACAATCAATTCCGGGTTTAAAGTGAGACTCTGGTTCGTCGCGGCATGAAGCTGCGGCCTTGTTAAATGCGATAAACATATAGTCCATCGTCTTGAGAGTCTCCCAAACAGCGCCATGGCCACCTTCTTTGCCCTGTCTGTTTGCATTTCCTTCCATGGTCTTTGTGAGGATATATAACGGTTCTAGGAAGTCGCGGAAGCGTTGTAACTCAGCCCACCCTTCAGCATCGAGGAAGTCTTTCGTCAGGTCTCGGTGTCTTGGGTCGTTTTTTTGGCTTCTGCCAGCGAATTTGATAGAGTTCTAAAGCGGCGCGAAGCTCGAGTGCTAACAAACCGTCAGCTTCAGAATTAGAAGAACAGTAAGCCCAAGGTGTTAACTCACCGCGTTTTACCATAAGGTATACTGAATTCCAGCGCGTTTTGCCGTCAATCACAAGGTCAATTGTGAATATCGCATCATCGCCAGCAAGCTCCTCTTGAAGAGCTCGAAGGACCTGACGTCGTTGATCTGACCGACGGATATAGGTGACAAGATTATGAAGTCTGCCGATAGCTCCTTTTTTGGCCCAGATTTCGAAGCAGGTTTCGTCGCTGGCACCTCGAAGTTCGTCCTCGAATTTGCTCACATTTTCACCGAAGATAACTGCTCGTACAATGAGATTGATGATATGGCCGATACAACGCAAGCGTCGTTTGTTGACGTCTATTGGAAACCAGAGCGCAAGAGCCTCCAGGCATGTAGCGTTGGTGCCGGCATTGTCAAGGACGAAGTAGCCTAGCTTCGAACCAAGCTCGTAGCAATCAATATTTTTTTTAGTATAGGTCGCGATATTCTCGCCAGAATGCGGACCGATCACGCGTGGGAGGCCGATAAGGACGTCACGTTTCAGGCCCTTGCCGTCGACAAAGTCACTTACAATTCCAACATAATTAAGCCCGTTAGAAGCAGTCCATAAATCAAAGCTCAAGTGGACCGAACTTTTCGCGTTTTTAATGAGGTCGAAGATGATCTTCCAGCGCCTCTGGAAAGCGTCATGAATACAAGTCGATATAGACGCGTGGGACTCGGGTAGTAACTGACTAGCGAGCTCGCCGCCGTTCAATATTAGCCACTGAAGACGCTTACTAGACGCCTGACGAAGGGTGACGTCTTCCAGAATAATCCAGTCAACGAACCGGGCTTTCCACATCGACTCATTGAAACGCGAAGGAAGCCCTAATCCAAGAGTAGATTGACGCGATAGAGACGCCCTACATGTTGCTGACGACGCCGCAAATGAAAAGGGATTGACAGGCAGATTTGGAAGCTCACCGGACGGAGAGATGCGGTGCTCACGGATTAAGTGCTTCGCTGCGTGAGTAGTGCCAGCTGCCGAATATAGAGCCGTCGAGTAACTCTTCTTCAGGTGGCAAAGCTTACAGAGCCAATATCGCGCTCCTTCGCGTTCCAGGCTGGCGCCGTGTCGGAATATCCATGATTCTTTGGCCTTAGTGTTAACCACTCGTCTGTGGCGAGGCCTTACCTTCGCGCCTTCAAGCCGCGTCGAGCCGTGCCAGATATTCGTCCAATCAATATCAAACTCGCAGCGAACCTCCTTGTCGATCGATACAGACTCAAAGGGTGCCAGGGTCGTCTCGGAAGCGTCATCAACGCGAATAACCTGTGAGCAAGATAGAAGGGAAGATATAGCAGGGCTAGTGGCTCTGCTGGAGGTCATATCGATGCAACGATATTTAGCTAAATAAAGAGATGTATAGAAATGAGGCGTACGGTGGTGGACGATGTGATATACAACTACAGCATGGACGAGCAGATAAAATTTGGAGGGGTTTTTCTAGAAACTTCGTTTACTACCTATACTAGGAAATGGTCCGAGAGGCCCCTGTAGTAGCTACACCAAATCCGCTATATCAAACCGACCCAAACGCAGTCAAACCGACCGCTGTTATCGGACGGTCGGTTTAATAACAAATCAGCCGTCGGACGGGTTGATTACTAATCAAACCGATTGAATCGGTCGGTCAAACCGTCGGTTTATTGACCACACTGATTGAGAAATTTCTCTCACGATTTCTCTCTTCAGATTTTTACGGCTCTTATGAGAACACAGGTCCTTTCTTAGAACGATAGCCCTCAGTGAGGAGAGTTATCTTCCAAAATGGCTGTAGGAAGTTACTGTATCGCGAAGAGTCTGCCAATCCTGCGGAGTCAAATAGTTGTCCGTAAGAGTATCGTGGTGTTTATCCAGGTACCACTTAATATGCTCCTCCTTATTAAGGGGCTGTATCAAGAAGGAAAAACCACGAGTTCCAGCGCCTGTCGTTGTCAAGCCCGAGTACTTTGCCAGCACGCTTTCGGAACAGGTTATATCTGTAGTCGTCCGCTCTAATATGGATAGCAATGTTATGGATCTTGCCAAGAGGGCCCATTTGGCGCCAACCAAGCTCCTTTTGTCTCTTCCAACCCTCAAGCATATCCATATCAAATGATACCTCATCCATCTGTTCAATCTGCCGGCAGGCCTCAAGCACAGCTTCTTTGCTATCCATAAAGAGAAAAGCCTGGACACAGAGGTTAATAATATGGCATCCATGTGTAAGTCTGCGCGTAAGAAGACCTATGAGTGCCTTGCGATATGCCTGCGCATTAAAGGCATTTCGGAGACCATTTGTGGTAATAGTGGGTGTAAGCGTGGTAGAGATCTCTCACTGGACCGCAGGCGTTGATACAGGTGTTATTTGCGAAGACCCTGAGGATTTAGGTAATGAATGCTTCGAAATGACGTGTTTAACGGAATTTGTGGCGGGTGCGTTAGGGAAGATGTAAGGAACTGCATTGGTTTCCACGGGTGGCCGTAGAGCCGTAAGTTACTTGTACTCCCTCTGTTGACTAGGGCAAGTCTCAGATGCACGGATGGCCTAGTTTCACATACAAAAAGCAATCATCCTATAACGCCGTTACCCACTCGATAGCCATCAGACCTAAAGCCAGCTCCGTCAACTTCGCAGAGATTTTAATGGTCGCCTGGCGCTTTTACGCCAAGCCTATTATCTCGTTATAACAGTTATAACGAGGTCTACAATACTATAACGGTTATAACGAGATAACAAATGGAAGGTCCATAACGGGGATAACGAGATAACGAGATAAATAACGGGTTGTGGTGCCCATGTATGATCGCCCATCTCGACAGCGTGGAGGAGCCCGCCGGAGCAGATCATACGCGAGCCTTGTGTCCAGCTCATAACGAGGTGGTTTTGGCAGGCCATCGGCAGGGATGACGGAAGATGTGACCGGCGTGCAACCTTTCCGGGGCGAGGGGTGCTTCGACAACGCTTTCACTAATGAGTAGATAGCTCCCATGCTTCAACGAAAAGGCTCTCATTCTACTTTCCCTTTTAGTTCTCACAAAATTTCACCCTTTTCATAGTTCCTTTGCTCTTTATCGCCGGAGAGAGCAATACATCCATCACCCTCTTCGGAATCCCTTGAAACTTGCAACCATAGAACACAGCGACAACCTCACTGCCTTCAAATACATACACGTCTCCTGCAGTTACATTCTCTGGCTGCGCCATCATTTTGACATAGCATCTATACTCCTTATCCGCTGATATCGCGTTCGGGTTTGGTACCTTGAATGACCGCCATCCATGCGAGATATATGCTAGATCGGAGTTAGAAATATCCGATACGTTTGCAATAAAGCCGGACAAGTGGCAGAGATTATCGATGAAGTAAGGGGAGCAGAAGAAGTCGCCATCCGCGCTTGTGGTTTGGAAACGAATTTTAGCGGTGGCGGCAGTGTCCTCGCTGTCTAGAATAACTTCTTGCATCCCCTGATACTTAGGTGCGTAATGCACGAACGATTGAAACAGCTTATACGCCAACCCGCGGAGAAACTTGTGCGCAAGTCCGGTGGAGAGCCTATATTCTAGGATAGCAATTTGTGTCTCGACAAGGTATTGCGTGCGCTGCCATTCCAATATCCACTCGGCAGAGTCTTCGTATTTGACGAGCCCGTGACCGTGGTCCTCTATGAGTTTACCGTCCCAAGTCACACTGTGGAAGCTGAGTGTGACTTCCCCTTTTTGGAGATCGGCATGAGCCTCCATTTGAATGTGTTGGCCATCTTCTGGTGGTGGTATTTGCGCGATTACTGGCTTCCGAACTTCCATAGCGCAGACATTGAGACCAGTTTCGGGTACTGAGGGCCGGAGAGTTCGGTAGAGGTAATCGGCGGCGGTCATGGCCATATCGGCATAGAAAGCTGAAGGTAGGAGCGGTACATGATTGACAACATGGCCAGTGACGGCAGGTAGGACCTTAGGGTGGGAAAGGTCGGACTGGATAATGAGAGTGCCGCTACCAAGGTCTGGGTTGAGATCTTCGTAGATGAGGCGTTGGCAAGTGGTGGAGGAGAGGCTAGGCTGGCGAGCTACTCGAATATCAGGCATCATAGCGGTTGTAGGGCGGCCGGGAATTAGAAAGGTAGTTATTATGACAATGGTTGGCACAATGGTAGCTATATCCAATGTCCCCACTTAAGGGATTAGCTGGTAGGTAATGTTGAATTCGAACAGTAATTCTGGAATGCTGAGTACTAAAAGAAGCGTATAATTCGTTGGAACAGCAACAAATTTCAATGGAATAGAATAGCCTGAGGCTGAGCTTGAGGATAGAGTCAGTTATATTCAGTGTGAGGAATGGATGGATTTGGCGGCGCATCCATTTGCCAACTGGTAGTTGGATGGATGATGGAAAAATTTCCGGAATAATCCGAAATCACTTATGCGAGACGAGATTATAGGTTTTTTTTTACCGCTATATAGGTGCTATCTCCGTTTCTTTGATTGTAATAATATTTGCCTTGTCCCAAGAATGCAAACACTGAGCTGCTTGTATCGTAGGCTGCTCAAGATGGTTGCGGCGGGTCGTGATCATGAGCCCCATTCGGCTGAATACACGCTCAGGCTCATCGCTCATTGCTGGAATCGAGAGAATATCGAATGCCATTTGAGCCAGATGCGGGTACTCCTTAATACCAATAGTCCGCCACCATTCAAGTGGAAACTCAAGCTCGATTGGCTCTTGGTTGCTATATCGCTCAAACTCATCTGGGATAGCTGCTTTTTGGTTGTTACTTCGTGCCTTAGCCAAACTTTTTGCGCGGTTATGAAACGTCTCCAGCGTATCAGGTTCATGTATCGTAGTCTTCTTTGCTGGTGACATGGCATCTAAGACGGGTAGTTGCTTATAGGTCGAACTCCATAGCGACTTGACTTCTTTTCGGCCGGCCGTAATCCACGACTTGTTGTTTGCCCATTGAGACTCGATAACCTTCCAGGTGTAGGCAGGATGTAGCACGGCAGCCGCAAGATATGCCGGTGAGTCGTCGAGTTTTGCGTAGTACTCTTCAGCTTTATCAAGTGCAAGTTTAATCTGCGTAACGAAGTGCCATTGGCCTTCAGTCGTAGCTAGTGATGCATGTTTGTAACGTTCGTAAGCGGCCGTAAGTTCCTCAACAATAAATTCAAGGTCAAATTGAACTTTGCTGATCCCACAGGACTTGCCATCACCTGGCCGACCTTCAAGATCTATTGTTGCAAGCCAGCAAGGCTCTAGGAGTTTTTGATACTGGGTCAAGATCTCCCAGTCTTCTGAATCAAGCGTATCTTTTAGGATGGCATTCCGAGAATGATCCTCGTCTTGAATCCAGCGTCCTTTGGACTTCTCTCGTACGACACGTTGGCGCTCAGATAATAAGAAGTCTTCGAAAGGGGCTCGGAGTTTGAGGAGTATCTTGATCTCGTCGTAGACGCTGTTCCAGCGAGTATCGTTGCTTCTGTGGAGCTCGCGCGTTTTGATCGTATTCCATTCGGTTGGGTCGATAATGGACTTGAAGTATTTGAGTTGGGCCTGGTGCCACCGTTTTCGTCTTTGTGGACTTGCGTATATCCAAACGACTAGATTGTGAGCCTTACCAACTGGTCCTATTCGCCTCCATCGATTTAACTCTTCCTTCAAATTCGCCGGCACCGACCCTTCGAATTCGAAGAGGTTCTTATCGAAGCCGAATAAGAGATGGCGGGCAATAAGGTTGATAATATGGCCTGCACAGCGCAGGCGGCGCTCGTCAGGATCGAAGCCAAATTCTTCTCCAATTGCTTTCATTGCCGAATCGTTACTCGAAGCATTGTCCAGTACAAAAAAGCCGAGTCTGTCTTGAATACCAAAGTCCTTGATCACGGAAATAACCTGCTCCGCAATATCTGTACCCGCATGCGAGTCGGTTTGCTCGGGTGTCGCTAGCAGTATCGTTTGGTTCTTGAATTCCGCATTGATAAAGTGAGCAACAATGCCGTTGAGCGAGAGGCAATTTCCAGAGGTCCAGAGGTCGAAGGAGATGTGGATCTTGCTGACGGAATCCTGCAACTCCTGTTTGACTTTGGCCTTGTGAATCCTATAGCCTTTCATGATCCAGTCTTTGACAGTCTTTGCGGTAGGTATTGCATCTTTTGCGCGGGGCGAGAGATAGGCAAGAAGGTCGCGAAACGGCTCACTATCAACCTGCCTAAATGACACATTGTCATAGACAATCCAGCGAATAAGAAGCTTTTGGAAGGTGGTTTCATCGAAGGCCAATGCCAGCGCATTTAATATCTCTTGCTCTCGAGACTCATTTGTATCTAAGGCTGCTGGCACCAATATACCCCTTCTTTTGAAAGGGATAATTTCTCTCTCCTTGTTCCAAGTTTTGCCGTGAACTTGGCGGATGTGTTCGACTACATTCGTGCTTCCGCCGTCGACCTTGTAATAATGAGCGTGACATGTCCGTGAAATCGGGTCGGAAGTATGGCAGCGGACACATAGCCACCAGCGGGCGCCAGTCTCGGTATGTTCAATTGGTACGCCAAACTTCCAGATAGGCGAGTTTAGCCTAGCCGTACGCCTCGAGATTGGAATACTGAAGCCAGGAAGTTGAGACCAAACAACACTATGGTATTTGAATTTCAATCCCTCAATTAGTGGGGTGTCGGCCGTACGCGCTTTTGTGCTCCACTCCGACTCGAAAGTTGGCTCTGTTGAGATGTCTGAAGCAATATCAGAAACGCTATCTAGCGACGACTTTACCGACGACGTTGGCGAAGACGGTAACGAAGGTTGCTCAGAATAAGCTTGCTGAGCCTTCTTCATAATATAGAACCCTTTTTAATATAGAAGTTTAGAGAGTTTGTACGTATAGTACGGAAAGTTATATAGAAAAAGGATAATAGTATAAGATATAATGGGTCCGCGGTGGTGTCTATAGATATAGTGATAGTATTATTAAATGTGATAGCCCCTAAGCCCCTGCATACAATATTAAATATAATATTAGATGTGATATTGAATGTGATAGTGGATGTGATATTGGAGGCAACGTACTATACCGATGCCTTGAAATGGATGGATTTGGATATCCATTCTGCATCTGGATAACCGAGATTTGGATGGCTTTTCCAAACACATCCAATTCAGATCCATCCATTCCTCACACTGGCTGCAGGAGGTGACTAGGGAAGATTGGTTATTTTCATACGTTTGCAAGGCCATGTCGAATTACATCTACACGTCCGATTCAGATATGTTAGGAATGTAGGACTCTTCGACTTCTAGGAATCAGGCTTCTCCTCGACTACTGTGATGCAGCCCTGCGTTGCTGCTGTTGTGGCTTCCCAAGGGGCGGCACTATGCGTTCCACGAATGCACGTCTGGAACGAAGAGAATAGACGTGCATCTGAGCTTTTCATATCTTTGATATCCGCACTTGCATACAATCTTAACATTAACTTGAGTCATATGATTGCCGGACACAAGCAGTCTCTGAAGAAGACACATTCTTGTTTTGATCGGAGAATCGCCTGATCTGGGAACACAACTCTCAGCTGCAGGAACCAAAGCACATGTAACAAACTACAACACCAGAATCCCCAAAAGCTGCCGCCACCGGAGCCATAGAAAGTACACTTGATTGGGAATCAGATAGCATCGATCAATAGTTGTGAAGACTTATACTTTCAGGCTCCACATTTATAGAAACAAGTGTCTGATACAACTACTAGATAAAGGCAGGCTAGATAGGTCTGCAGATGTAACCTAGACGTTCGCTGGAGTTTAGGCTTAAGGAGTTTTATGGAACACCTCTGCTTGTAATAAAGATATCATGTGCCCTCATGGTACCACCGCGGTTGCATATCAGGCTAGACTCTATTGACTCTGCTTATGCATCTTCGCTACTCCTGTTGGGATTTGGATGGAAGCCCACCATGGTGGAATACCATTCCATAGTAAGCAGGTAAACAAGCATAAGAAAGGGCAGAGAGGCGTTAGCAGGAAATTAAGCATGATACCGTGGTTTCGCTTGATGTTGGATTTGCACTTATAGCGCTTACGCTTGAGCGTTTTCTCATACTGTCAGCCACAATCAAGATGCATCGCCATGTAGTGCCAGTTCATTCTGCTACGTCCCACAAAATATCACCATCTCTCTAACTACGTAACCTCACGAGATTGCCGGTGTGATCATCATTGGAGATCGTGTCGCAAGGCCTTTCGCAGATAAGCCAGGCTAGGGTGCTGGATACAAGACAAGCCGGTGGAACGATCGATACACTCACGTCATGTTGTGCTTCTTCAGTTACTGACCTCGGCAGCTCAATCACAAACATCGAGATGTGTATGTGTTGAGTAGCACTAATCGTGTAGCAGCGGTTTGCAGCATAGTGACAGGAGGTGTGGAGAGAATATTTTAACATTGTAACATTAACAGAGAGCCATCAGATTTCCGCTGATCAGCTCGATTCCCTAGCGCAGAACGCTACGTACCGGCGCGATCTTTGCAATTATTTTTTTAAAAGATTCCGCATCTGGAAGATTCCGTCTATCCTAGCAACTTTCGCCAGCGACATCTATTCTCCGCCCCACTGTTGCGATCGAACTCAATTTGCATGCTCAAATGAGGCCGAGTAATAAGAGGCAATTCGCCGAATAAGTGAATCGCGACCATCCTGTTAAGCGAACAACATGCTAACGCCTATCCTGCGGCGCAGATATGAACGAACAATTTGGTTCTCGTTTCTTCAGCCTGCCACCCGAACTCAGAAGTCGTATCTATGTCGAGCTTCTATGCCCCAAGGCTCTCAGCTTCGCTGACCTTGCCCGATGCTCAACTAGCTCTATCGCAAGAGACCAGCAAAGACCACGAATGAGGTCGCCGCTATATCCCGCTCTATTATCCACATGTCGCAAAATACACGACGAAGCAATCGATTTCCTCTACGAACTGCACATATTCCATGCTCACCCATCATTGTTGACTGCTTTTCCCCACTACAGGGCACCGGCGAAAGATATCATTTATCCGGATGGCTTGTCAAGGATTAAACGATGGCAGATCACGATACGCTTAGATATTGATCCGCGCTTCGACCTCAACCAATGCACCTCTGCCTTCTCTGGTGCCGAATACCTAGAGATATATGCTTGGCAAGCTGCGAGCAACTACGCCGCAGAAGCAGTACTTAGGCTCTTTGAGGGAATACGAGGTGTGAGAGTAGCCAGGGTGCGCGGCAGTGTGGACGTCGGTTGGAGACTTTGGTTAGAGTCATGCATGACGAGACCATTAGAACGAGATCAACTCTTGCGGGGGCTGGACAAATCTCATTCGTTGCAAGAGTTGTGGTAGGATTGTAAACTAGATCGGGCTCCGGACAGGATTAAGAAAGCGGATGAACCATATTGCTTCTGCCGACCACCCCTTGACCACAAATGTTGCTCGCGCTCTTCGTCATAGAGAGCAACAGTAGCTAGTCGACTGAGCTAAAGAAGATGTTTATGGGATACTCATAAGGTGAGCGCTGTAAGAGTATTCCATGTCTGCGGATCTGAGGCTTATGGTGTCTAAAGGCCTTCCATAGCAACACTGCATTTGGCACAATGAGTCTAGCGGCTCTCCTTTAGACGCAACTGGGCCTCGTCGACCAAGACTGGGGCACCCAAACTCAGTCGGAGTGGAGTGTTAGCTGCAAAATCGTACAAGTCTTCGCATGATTTCGACACCTTATGCGTTCCTGCCTAGACTTCAATGCTCATAGCCAGATTCTTGTTGCAGAAAGACTCCACTTGACCTACACTTTTGACACTCATTCTTGTGTTTATTCTCATACTAGCAAGCTAACATCGACGTGATGGCCGTCAGCAATTTAGTCTCGTTAGCTGTTCTAAGCCTTACGTTAATCTGTTTCATAATATCCTTGCCTCATTGACTGCAACAAGACAGCTGATCCTCACTGATGCGAGCTCGGGCCTGCCCATCAAACAAACGAGCTTCGTTGCGACCGTTATCCAAACGTTTCGACTCCGAATAACTCTTCATGAACACAGCGAACATATTTGACCATACAGTACTTACATTCCTTTCCGACTTGATCAGCGCAGACAATCTAACCCGCTGACTCGAGATTGCTGGATCTGACCGTCAGCAACATGGGCGCCAAGGTTTTGGTAGACTATCGTATCCACCAAGCGTCGGAAGATCATAGCGTTGACACAACGGTGACTGGTGGTGTTGAGCAATCGCTTTGTGCAACCAGCCTTGGAGAGCGGAAACGAGAGCCTCGGATGCCATTACTTAGCACTCATCCATCGCGGCACAAGCAATGGGTCTTGCAAGGGTGCTTCGCCAATCGCCTTCCGTAAGTAGTCAAGCGCTAACTGTTCAGCATCATGATCAGCGACGCATGCAAGTGTTAAATCCAGATAACTAGTCAGCGGCCGACGCAGCAAGGACCCACCGTTGCTGGCAGGCCAGCCCCAGCCAAAGTTTGCTGCTCACAAAGGTGATGCCGATTTCGCTATTGATTGTATCGTGTGGCAGAAGTCGGACGCTTTAGGCATGTGATGTGGTGCTAGGCTTACAATGACTATAGCTCTTTGCAAACTCGGCCTCACCTTCTACCCGACCAATGCATTTGTACGACTCCTGCTATGATGGAATAATCCTAGTTTGGACCAAGTGAACTCTTGCTGATGCTTCCAGTCTCGATCAGGCTAGATTGTTATAGATTAGCTACTAACCCTTACGCACTAGTCTCTCGAAGCACTTACCGCTCCGATCCGCCCCAGTAGGCACACATTACTCTGATGCAACGAAGGCTGCCGGTATTTGATGCACGAACATGCTCTGCAATAACTTACAATTACGCAACTTATGGGAAAAAGCCGTCACCACTTCGCCTGTCCTGTTATGAAGGCTGCAGCCGCAGCCTTCGGTCGCCTTTGCTAACCAATCATGCATACGTATACGGCGAAGAGCATGAGATTGATGAATGAGGTTTCGTTGCTGAATTCAGCGATCACCAGTAGCGTTCACGGGGAAGACCGAAAATGCTGACGATCTTTAGACGGGAATCGTGCAATGCTGTGTCGAGCTTGTGACACGTGGCCATGCACTCGTGCGCAATCGACGAGCGATCGAATGCTTACTCGACTCAAAGTAGATGGCGTTGATCTACAGCGCATCGGGCCGTACGATGAATGGCACTAGATGAGCGATGACGGTCATCCAATAGCTACCGGGTCAGCACTTAATTGTAGCGGCACGACCCGCACCCAGTGCTGATGGTCATCACATGTGGCGCATTCTAGCGTGTTAATGCTGGTGTTGTGGTTACCCATTTAGAGAATAATGATCATAATCCCCTCCATACTACATCAACGACCATTAGCGTTCTACTCACATGCGAACCTGTCAATGCAAGCACTGTCAGGCATGACTAGTCATGACTCGTGGTTCCATGCTTCATGACGCGAGCAAATCATTCATCCCACGCCAGTCAAGCCTCGGCTAAAATAAGCCCTTCCTGACCTCACGAGTATGAGCCAGTAGGGAAAATCTCCGGGCTAATCAAACAGCGGCGCCGGAAATGGAAGTGTTGGAGGCTCCTTCTCGAATCATCACAGCTTGCCCTTACTTGGCAATGAAATGTTGCTGCTCGTTTTACCATTACATGTTTTGTTTGAATGTTGAGACGATTGGTGCTAAAGCGCAACGGGCTACCGTCTGCAAGGATATCGAACACTGCGGCGTGGCGGCTTGCTGCTGCATGGAAGTGGGGCGTTGGCACATCAGCACGCGAACCAGCAAGTACATCGTGGCGGGTACACAAGGACACCAGGTTCGCGGAGCTCTGCGATATTAATTGCTTACCTCCATCACTACAATGATCCAGTATTTTTGGCTATTTCTAATCTGCTTATGCCTCCGTGTCAGCTATGGTGAACGTATCAGGGTTAGCTTTAAATCATCGCTATGCTGGCAGCCGGCACTCCTACACTGATACCCTGCCTATCAGCCAAGCCGTTCATCATACTTTTGCCTCACATAGAATTGATCACTGAGAAAGCTAGTTTTTCGACACGGCGGACAATAAGCACTCTAATGACAGCCAGAACTGTGGCGCAGAATGTTGGCACTTGCTTCGCAGATGATGTTCTATCAGCATAAGCGTACTGGAGGCCAGTGGCTATAAAGGTGTGAACGCCGCATGGTCTAAGGCCTCGACTGTTGTCACACATCGCGACACTCAAGGCTCACTTCCAGTGAGGGATTGCGACGCAACAAGCGACTCCAGCTCCTTGATTTCGTACTACAAATTCTGCCCCAATTCTCCCATATCGAGTCCGGTGTAACAGCCCGGTATCCGGCGAAACAATGCTCTTGTGCTGAACGTCTGAGCGACAACGTGTTGGTGATGCCACAGTGGGCCGACTCTGTTAGCCACAATGTCTGCTGTTGAGAAACTAGAGAAATGCTGTGTGCTGCGCTAGCTGATATTAGGGAAAGCCTCGCTCCACAGGCCTGCGCGCGAAGTTTCATTTCCGCGTTTTCCGCTAGCTCCGTGCTTATTTCCAGTCTAAGTTACATCCTAAACTTACTTTGTCTACTTGGTCAGTATCCTATAGTCTACGTTATGCATGGTACTAACGTGCCAGTACTAGGCCTATAGTGCTTCTCAGGCTGTTTCACGAGGCGTGAGAGTTTCATTGAGGCCTCAAGAGCCGAAGGCTTGCTTTGAGGAAATTCCTCAGCTCTCTGGTAGAGCGTGGTGAGCACACGGTCGCGTCAGCCGCAAGCGCGAATCATCATGGCCAAGTCTGGAGGTATCATCACATTGACTTGTACAACCTCTAACTTTAGTAACGTTAACGGCTGATATCACCTTTCCCCAAGCAAGTTTTGCTAATCTCTCTCAGGCAATTGGACGCGTACAAGAACAATCCAATCAAGATTCATCTACATATCTGGTTTCGTGGCCTGCATCCACAAAATTGCTTGCCCATTCTAGGACTCTTTGTTGAGATCTTTGCTGACTAGTGGCACAGTCTTGGCGTCGCATTTCAATACAGATCTTGCTCAGAATCACTGACAACTTCGAGAGAATGCCTTAGATTGCGCGCGTCATTGGTAGCTTGCACCCACCTTTGCGATAATGTTTATGCTCATCTACTCTACGTAAGTTCCGATCCAAAGAGCAAACGGCTTATTCGCCTCTTCAACTCTATCCCTATACTTCTCCATTCTTAGTGAACAGGAGATCTGCGCCCTGAAAATTGTGCCTCCCAGCCAGCGTGTATCAAAATACCTATCGCTACATGCTAGGCGTGGCTACAGTATCAACGTTGTGCGGGCTGCCTACTGATATCTGTTAAGGTCATGATGATCGGCCTTTAAGTTACCCATACGCTGCTCATATTTGTTCTCAATTACAGTTCTTATAGGGCAGCTCTCCTTCTTCGCCGCAACTGAATAAGTCCACGAGGGCCCCCTTCAGGTCGCTTCTTCTGCTCCCAGCTTATCCACACGGCCACCACTCAACAAGGGAAGAGTAAGTGAGTTTCAATGCCTTTTTTCGCCATTATTTGTACTAAACACCTAACAGGCCTCGGCCAACCCTGTCATGCCGGGTGTCTTGCTAGAAGATGAACCACAGCACCGGCTGAGAGCTTTTGTGGCTATCCACTCACGAGAGCGATTCACAAGGCTGTATAACCCCTCGCCAGGCCGTGCTCAAGCAGAAGGTGGAGGCCTTGACTCCGCTGTCGCAACTCGATTTCCACTAATCTGACCCTCGCAGTGATTAGTCCGATTGTGCCCAACGGAACTTCCGCATCTATTGATACTCAATGAGTGAGCGCTCTGTTTACTGCGTGTAAGTTAACAGCACCACCGTTTCAATCTAGAGCTTCCCAGATTGGCCGCTTGCTATGACCCTAACATCCTTATATTCAAAAATAATCTCCGCCTAAGCATGCGCCATTCATTCACATTTCCCGCAGCATCAACCAACGGCTGAGACACGACTAGAGACTGTCATTCGGGTACTTCCAAGGCTCGAGTTACGGGAAGTCAGCCCAAACACCAAGGCAACCGACGTCTTCGATCCTGTCGAAGGGCAAGCTTCGCTCTACCATCCTACCTCTGTCGAGCTGAATCAAGATCCTCGAGGTCTACAAGAGACAGTACGTTCTATATGGCCCTCGATGATTATCCGGGATGTATCAAGGCTGCAAGGACAAGCTTGAAGGTTGACTCACGAACCCCTAGATCTCGTCTATCAACTTCGAATGATGCTGATGCAGTATCTACAACCGGCTTGTCCCATAGAAGTATGTGTCCGTGGATCTCGCTAACCCCAATCAGACTTCAAAATCATTGCAGCATGCGATCTATACACGAGACTCACTGACCAACGTTGAACAAATCGCAAGTGAATAGAGCTTCTAGGCTCGCGTAGCGTCCTAAGCCGGTAGCAAGTGGCTTCAAGCGCACTCCGACTCTTAGGTGCCCCGCGGGTTTGGTGCTCACACGCGACATTGAGTACATTTGCTTGCAATCGCGAGGTCATCCGCTGACAGCTATCTTGTAGCGCGCTGGCGCCGAATCAAGCTAGCGGTTGCCCTCGCTCTCGAGATCTACTGCGCGAAGGACCATCAGGTAGGCGATCTTTGATCGTGTCTACTGGTTCTGTACAAGCTCTAACTAATCAGTCAAGTTTGCTGTCAATATTTCCTGCGCTTAAGAAAGAGGGGTCACATCTTTAGTGTGCTTACAGCGACTTGCACATCGATTTCGTAACATTTTCAAGGCCCCCTGACCTGTAATCAGCTAACTGTTTGGAATAGGCCCGTACAGCTTGTGTACGCAAGAGCATCATGTCGCAATGTTATATGTAGCGTCCAATGGACGTGTAGGGCGGGTAAACTATGTTACTCTTTCTCGGCCCTAGCATCCTGGCATGGCTTATTTACAGGAAACCTCACAGCACAATCGCTGATGCGGATCGCGACCATCAGGAGGAAGATTCATCGCTCGAGACAGGTAGCTGCGGCAAGAGCAATCGGCAAAGTCTTCGGCAAATCGCTGTGACATTCTCCGGGGCCCACCCAGAAATTCTTTATACTGACGTTCATACAGAACGTAATACAACAAAACCGATTATACGACTAGTAGCCCAAGTAAAAATGTGGAAAAGAGGGACCAAGCCGCCTCGCTGGCTGAGGATATCCGCGGAAAGGTGATGGCTTGCCAACGCATGTACATGCATACCATGTCTAGCGCGTGGACCGCGCCTACCGGCACCAACCGGCATATCTCCGAGTCAGTGTTATACAGGCAGTCCGCATACGCCGTGTCTGCTGCCGAGTCCAACCCTGGGCCCGTGTCATGCAATTGCACGGGCGCCGCCATCACACCGCCGCCTGTCAGTCCTCTCCGGGCCAGCGTCCCTTAGGCCGGTACTTCATAATTGAACTCAGATCCTGAAACTTCAACGAACACAGCGGGATGCTTCTGCACCAATATTCAAGAGTAAGTCGCCTTGCGCAAGTGACTGCGCTTGTGAAGGCCGCAGGTGGCCTAATCAACTCTGCTGTACTGACCGCATAGAGCGTGCAGGTAGTGTGTCCGCTCCATTTCATTTCTAGCCTCTAAGCATTTGTACAGGTCTCACCTCAGGCACCGATGGCCAAACTGCTACTGCGCAACACACGAACTAGGTTAGGCACACTCGTCCAACTGCATATCTGAACATAAGGCGTCAAAGTCATTGCAAATTTCGGGGGGTTCCACATCGGCGCAGCACTCGTCCAAGGCGGTATCATGAAAGCTGAACAGTAGTCCGCCCTTCTCGAGCGGGCGACGGAGGTTCAGCAGCTGACAACTCAGATTGTTAAAGATCTGACTGCGAAGAATCTACGGGAGCCAACCTTCGAAGTAATTCCGGCACAGTGCCGGAAAGTCCGAAGCAGGTTGCTCTCCGCGAACGCCTAGATGACGCCGCTCGAGATCTACTACGCCTCGTGAATGGCTCCAGAAACGATGCATAGACCTTCGTATGCTACTTGTACGATATGGCAGCCCGGCAAGTAGCATGTGAATTCAACTTCTTCGAAGCAATTCCGAGGATAGAGTCGCCAATATCAAGACATTGCGGAGAACGTTGAAATGGTCGAAGGTGCTGTTGGTCGCTTCATGCGCATTCTAGCTACGGACGAAGTTTTGGAGGAAGTGAAAAAGGATGTGCTCAAACATACGCCCAAAGTGTTCTTTACCTGAAAGACAAGTAGTGCCTGGATGTATGCACTATTAGTGCGATTATTCTGCTCGGTCTTGTAGGATTACGATGCTAATGTAGTCTATAGGTTGGATGAGTTCTTCAGAGCTGCCTTTGGGGCTTCCGCAAGTATCCAGGGATCAACCCTCGTGAGCAATAGGCAGAAAAAAGCTTTGGCGACGAGGCACGGAACGAATTTGTTTCAATTCTACAAGCAAGGCCCACAACAAGGAGGTCGCTTGCGAGCGCGATGGCTAGAGTCTCCCGACGTACTACTCTCCTTCCCCAACTTGCAGGTCACTGTGCTAACTTCCTTGTAGTTGAGCGCCATTTTGAAATTCTCAAGGAGAGCCTCTCTTGGGATCAAATCAGCAGTGGCAAAGTCATCGATGTCGGCGGTGGAAGTGGCCACATGAGTGCCTCACTCGCCTGAGTAAGTTTGAAACAAATCCAATGCTCTACAACAAGCTCACTTACGGCTGCTCGAGGCCTCCCCAAACCTTGAACTCATTGTCCAGGATTCTCTGACCATGTTGTCATCGGCTATCCAGAACGACTTCTTAGATCAATGGGACACGGCCTGCGGCAGTGGACTCGTTGCTGTACACTTGGCCTGCCAGAGTCTGCGGACGGGTGAGAGCTCAATGGCTGTGGTTGGAGGCAGCAATCTCATCTTGAGTCCGGATATCCAGATTGAAATGAGCGATATGCATTTCCTGAGCCCAGACCCAATATCGTACGCCTTCGATGAGCGTGCTGATAGCTACGCGCGAGGAGAGGGCTTTGGTGCTGTCACATTAAAACCGTTAGATCTCGCATTGCGCAATAACGATCCGATACAAGCCGTCATCCGCGGAATAGCTGCTAGCTCGGACGGACGGACACCGAGCATCACAATGCCTTCTAAAGAGGCACAGATCGATCTCATACGTTCTGCATATAAAGCTGCGGTTTGTGATGTAAGACAGACAGGATACTTCGAGGCGCGATTCGCGAGGTGTTCGCGGCACATCGTTCCCTCGCAGCAGACGGTGCGTCGATCCCTCTTTCAATTGGATCGTTAAAGGCAAAGATGGGCCAGTTGGAAGGAGCGAGTGGAATTGCTGGCTTAATCAAAGTTCTCAGCGTAGAGAAAGGCACGATTGCACCGAACATCTGGTTTCAACGAGGTAACCCCGCCATCGATTTCGAAGGATGGCAGCTACAATTCCCCACTGAGACGAAGGATTGGCCTTTGGAAGGCTTGCGACGCGCAAGTGTCAATTCTTTTGGTTACGGAGGGACAAATACTCACGTCATTGTGGATGATGCGTACTACTACCTCTAGCAATGCCGCCGTTCTGGTGGACACATCAGGAATGACTCGGGCTTCGTCAGTCCTGCCAGCGAAATGACATTCAGTGCCACTCCATGATCACGCTTGTTTCTGCTCTCTGCCAATGGCGAGCGTGGTCTGGCTTATATGAGGAAAACGCTTGCCGACCACCTCCAAATACAATCCGATTTCGGTGAGGAAGGCTTATTGGGCGTCCTCGCTTATACCCCTTGTGAACGCCGCTCACGGTTTTCTTACAGTGCAACAATCGTCGCAAAAGACAAGCTAGATCTGGAAGGGCGACTACAAAGTCCTGTCCCAGTTTCCAGCAGTCGCGCAACACCGCCGGGGATATGTTTCATATTCGCTAGTCAAAGTGCCCAATGGTGGGGTATGGGCAGGGAGTTGCTCCATTACCCAATATTCAAGAACAGCCTACTGAGATGCGATAAGATTACGAAATGTCTGGGCACTGACTGGTCTCTGATGGAAGAGCTTCTCAAGGATAAAACCACTTCACGAGTCGGAAGCAGAACTCAGCCAGTCGCTCTGTACCGCACTCCGGATTGCTCTCATAGATCTGCTCTCCGCATGGAACATACACTCCCACTCCGTCATCGGCCATTCGAGTGGTGAAATCGCCGCTGCCTATGCCACAGGCGCGTTGAGTTTTGAGTCAGCAATAACTGTTGTTCTTTCGTGGCTTACCAACACCAAATGTGAAGCGCTTTGGGTACGACGGCCGTATGATAGCTGTCGGCCTTTCTGAAGAAGCAAACAACGATCTCTGAAGAAGAAGCAAACAACGATCTCTGAAGAAGAAGCAAACAACGATCTCTGAAGAAGAAGCAAACAACGATCTCTGAAGAAGAAGCAAACAACGATCTCTGAAGAAGAAGCAAACAACGATCTCTGAAGAAGAAGCAAACAACGATCTCTGAAGAAGAAGCAAACAACGATCTCTGAAGAAAAAGCAAACAACGATCTCGCTGAGCTGGATGACACGTTTGGAAAGCCTGTCGTCGCTTGCATTAACAGTCCTCGTGGCATAGTAGTTTCTGGTGATACTAAAGCTATGGTGGAACTCCACAAGGCTCTAGTCGCCAAAGGTGTCTTTGTAAGGATGCTTCAAGTAGATACTGCGTATACTCGCATCATTTGCAGGCAATCGCTGAAGAATGTCTTGCGCGGCTCCAAGAGGCACATGTTGTATCACAAGATGGCGAGTAACAGGCGACAATTCTCTCATCAGTCACAGAAGGCGTTGTCAACCAGCGCCGGCTAGGCGCCGAATACTGGGTATCGAACCTTGTTGGCTGCGTACGCTTCTCTGGTGCGTTAGAAAACCCTTTCTTAATGCCGTCGGTAGATGAGAGTTACGGAGGAGAAGTAATACTGGAAGTTGGACCCCATGCCCTATTTAAACTCCCCGTCCGAGAGATTCTCGAAAACACATTTGAAGAAAAGTCGCACAACCAATACCTCTCCACGCTCATCTGCAACAAACCCGCCGATGCCACTGCGCTGGAAGCAGTTGGCCACCTGTGCGCCAACAACTACCCAGCCAACCTTCACGCAGTCAATTTCCCAAGTGAGCCAGAACAATCCCTATGCGTCCTGACAGACCTTCCTCGGTATCCTTGGAACCACGCTCGCAGTTACGGTGCGAGTCCCGACTCAGCCGTGATTACCCTCTTCGGCAAGTCGCTAGAACTGACATTCTTGGTGCACCAGTCTATGACTGGAACCCGATCGAACCTCGCTTCAGGAATTTCCTGCGGCCTCGAGAGCAGCCCTGGCTTAGAGGCCATGTCGTTTAGGGCGACGCCTTATTTCCAGCTTGCGGCTACCTCTGTATGGCAATAGAAGCTTGCAGACAGATGTGCATTATTGCACCATCGACATTCTTACCCCGGGGATCTAAGAACGTATTGGAGTACAGGCTACGAGAGGTCAGTATCTCTAGAGCACTAGTCGTCCCCGAATGCGACGAAGGTGTCGAAACCTCATTCTCCATGCGTTGCCAATCGAGCAGCGGCACTGCCCTATCAGATGTATGGCAAGAGTTTAGTGTCTTCTCGTATTCCAACAATGGAGGATGGGTTGAGAATTGTCGGGGTCTTGTTTCCGTGCAGACCCAAGCGATTGGCGACGATAATCTAACGCAGGCATGCCTGAGTGAATGGACAGAAGCGCGTGCAAACGGCAAGCAAAATATTGAGTCGAAGATCTTTTATGAGAGCGTCGACGCCATTAGTCTCTCGTACGGATCGTTATTCCAAGGCCTCCAAAGAATAACCATCGAGCCTCAATGTTCCCGCTCAAGTTTCCGGGGCGATCGAAGTGACAAACACGCGGATCGCCATTCCGAAAGAGTTTGAGCGTGATCGATTATTACATCCTGCTACTCTAGATAGCTTTCTTCAGCTCGCACTTGCAGCCCTTGGAGGTCCCGAGCTTCGTAAATTGAAGGGTGCAATGGGGCCCACATTCATGGAAGAAATGTCGATATCTGCAGATATCGCCGCCCAAATCGGCGGCCAACTGAACGTTGTAGTCAGCACCCAGCGACATGGATCACGGATGGGTTCAAGTTTGTTGCTTTCAATGGTGCCAATGAGCCTATCGAGGTGCAGCCATTGGCAAAGCACTACTACAAGCCGATCTGGGAGCCTGATGTGGGACTCATTGACTGCCAAGACCTGGACCGGGAGCTACAAGCGGCACGCGACCAGATGATCAACCGAAGACTGTTAGGCAACTGGAGTTGCTGTCGTACTACTTGATTGATCAAGCCCTTTGCGAAGTCGACGACCATGAAGTATCTACCATGCTTCCTCACAATCAAAAGTTCTATCGGAACCTGTGCGAGCTGCGAGACACTGTGTTAGCGAAGACACATCCACAGCAAACAGATGAGTGGCACCAGCTTCACAACCCCGAGACTGCCACTAAACTTCAGACCCTTGTGGAGTACTATCGACGTCATCAGACGGCGTATGATGGTTAGCTTCTAGTACGAGTAGGGGAGGCCCTACATTCAGTATTCAGACAAGAGGTCGAACCTCTCGCGTTGGTGATGCAGGAGAATCTGCTAGAAGACTACTACACCACTGCCGTCGGAATGCCCAATACATATGCGCAGATATCCCGATACGTCACCATGCTTTCCCATAAGTATCCCAACCTAGACTATCTCGAGATCGGCGCTGGTATGGGTGGTGCGACGGTTCCGATGCTTCAAGGGCTGAAGGGCTGTGAAGATGTCCACACCTACCCGCGACTAAAGCCGTACACATACACCGACATTTCATCCTACTTCTTCCAATGCGCCGCACAGAAGTTTGAGGACTTCTCGCAGTTCATGAACTTTAAGAAGCTCGATGTCGAGCAAGATCCTGAAACACAGGACTTCAAGCCTGCGTCCTACGATGTTATCGTTGCAGCCAACGTACTCCACGCCACATCCGACATGCATCGCACGATGGCACATGCACGGAAGCTTTGAAGGCCAGGAGGCAAACTCATCCTTTTTGAATGACCAATCGCCTTCTTGCAGCCTCAGTCATCTTTGGCACACTACCAGGCTGGTGGAACGCATCGGAAGCGTAGCGGACTGATGGCCCGCTGCTCACTGAGACTCAGTGGGAAGATGTGCTGCGCTCTACTGGTTTCGGTAGTCTTCAAGCAAGTAGCCCGGATGTACTGGACCCGCTGGAGGAGGGTACAAGGCTTATGATAGCCACGGCCGTCGAAACCAAGTCAACTCTCTGCAATGGCTTGCCCAAGCCGCCAGAGAACCCTCTTATTACCATCATGTGCTCCGACTTTCCGATCAAGGTGAACGGGTTAGACATGCCGGTGGCGCTTAAGGTCAGGATGGAAAAGGCAGGCCTTCAAGTACAGCTTGCGTCGCTATCTAGACTGAAACAGCAAGATATAACCGGCACAATCTGCGTCAGCTTTGTTGAGCTTGATGAACCACTCTTCGCCAGCCCTTCGACTGATCAATTTAAGACCCTCCAACACTTCGCTGACATATACGCGGGCCTAATTTGGGTGACTCGTGGAGCAGCGTCTTCCAACCCCGAGCGCCCTGAGCTTGCAATTTTCCAGGGGCTTGCTCGTACCTTGAGAGCAGAGCATGAAGTATCCACTTGTATCACTGTCGATCTAGATGCGGAGAAGAAGTTACCTGCCAAGGGCGTCGCTGACCTTTTGTACCGCATATACGAAAAGCAATTGAGCCCAGGATCTTACTCTGTGTCCGATGACGGCGAATTCATTGGGAGAGGGGGCGTGCTTCATATCAAGCGCACAATTGAGGATGAGAGGTCGAATAAGTTCGTTGCTAGACGCACCGATCCGTTATCGCTGCCACCACAGCTGGAGGATATTGTACAAAGAGATCGCCGGCTGAAGCTCAAAGTCTCCGACTCAGGCCTGAAGGGGCCTTTTGTCTTCGAAGACGATTCGATAGCGAAGCGGCCGTTGCCTCAAGAAGTTGAGGTCGAAGTTCAAGCTGCCAGTCTCGACTCAAAGGACATCCAAATACTTAGTGGTGAACTTTCGTATCAAAACTTAGGCCAAGAGTGCGCGGGTGTTGTTACAAAGATTGGTTATACCGTTTCAGGTCCCTCGGTTGGTGATCGGGTCACTGCCTAGCGCACCGGCACTTTCGCCACGCATGTCCGTACTCCAGCAACTTTTGTGCACAGAATTCCCGATGATGCGAGCTTTGAGGCCGCCGCGAGCATTCCAGTAGCTTATCCTACTGCCTTTCATGCCTTGGTACACACAGCGTGCATAGAGGCTGATGATACAGTCCTCGTTCACGAAGGTGCAGCTTCTGTCGGTCAAGCTGCCCTTCTGATCGCCTCGATGCTTGGAGCAGTTATCTTCGTGACTGTCAATTCGGCCGAGGGGAAGACTCACCTCACAGAGTCATACGGTATTGATCCAAGCCGAATCTTCTCCAGTCAAGATCTGAAGTTTGTTGTTCCAGTCCGGCGAGCAACCAAGGGCCGTGGTGTGGATGTTGCTTTGAATACGCTTTCAGGCGAAGCACTTCAGGCTATATTCAGCTGCGTCGCACCCTTCCGCAAATTTATTGATCTTGCAAAGGACAACTCACAGACCAATGCGCGGCTGGAAATGGCTCCATTCGACAAGAGTGTGTCATTCACGTCCGTCAACATGGCATACCTGCGTCAACAGAATGTCAAACTTGCCGGCAGAATCTTCCAGGAGGCGATGAAGTTCGTTATGAACAAGAAGTTGCAAGCAGTTTCGCCGATCGACTTGAGGTCATGGTCAAAGTTGACTGAGGCAATCGAAATGGTGCAGAATGAGAAGTATACGAACAGAGCGATCATGGTCCCGACCACAGGTGATCAGGTCTTAGTAAGCACCCCATATTACCATTTCCTTGGAAATGGAAGGCTGACAAGTTTTTAGGTTGCACAGAAACCGCCCGAGAGCATCCTCTTTAACTCAGACGTATCCTACCTCCTCGCCGGCGGTCTCGGTGGTCTAGGGCGCAGCATATCTCGCTGGCTAACCACCCACGGTGCCATAAACCGAATCTTCGTCTCCCGCTCTCGTGCTTCTTCCGCTGAAGCATCATCTTTCATCTCCTTCGAAGACTCCGGCATTCGCACCGCAGTTCTCCAGTGCGACATCTCCAATTCATTCGCCCTCTCATCCACTCTCTCAGACGCCTTGAAGACCTTCCCACCTATCCGGGGCGTCATACAGGGCGCCATGACACTCAACGACTCGCTGTTCAGTAGCATGACGCATGAACAGTGGACATCGACCATCTTCCCCAAAGTCCACGGTCAAAGAACCTCCACGAAGCCACACTCTCCCAAACCTTGGATTTCTTCATCCTCCTCCCCTCTCTCCACTCCTTCATCGGCAATGCAGGACAATCAGAATATACCGCGGGATATGCCTATCAAGTCGTACTAGCCAAGTATCGCAATAACCTAGGCTTGCCGGCCATGGCAATTGATCTAGGTATTGTCGGCGACGTGGGATATGTGGTAGAGAAGGAGAGCGGAAAAAATGTCAAAGTGCAAGAGTTCAAACACATTAACGAAGCAGAGATGCTAGCACTTATTGAAATGGGAATCCGACAGCCAGTGACCGGCCATTTAGTCACGGGACTGGACTCTTATCTCGACATCGCAACGATGGAGAAGGATGGCAATATGCCGTTCTTCGCAAGGGATCCAGTATCAAGTCATCTCGACTACTTCGCCCGCATCTCAAGACCGAAACTACAGTGCAGTCTACAAACGACGGGGCAGGCGAAATATGATATCCAGACTGCCCTCATCAATAAGCTTTCTCGTAGCTTAATGACGGATCCTGGATGCTATTCGCTCGATGAGCGCGTATGGAACCGACTCGCTGGTTGCCGTACTGGATCCAGCGCGAGACCAAGGTGACAGTCAGTGTATTTGACATCTTGCAGGCGACGAGTATTGAAAGTTTGGTCGAGAGAATTGCTGAACTGGTTGGTGGCAAGAGCGAGTGAGAGCGAGAGCGAGGCCAGTTAAAGGAAAGCCAAAAATTGCAGAGGATGAAAAGGGATATGAGATTGCAACAACGAAGTGAGTAAAAGACCACATAATCCGACAATAAATCTAGGGAAAGAATGAATGACTTTCTGTTTTGCTTATTCTGGGAGGATGAAGCGTTATAGCGTTGGAGCTTCTGGTGTTTATCCCCTGTATTTCCTTTTCGATGTCTGAGGAATAGTATTTTCTATGGAATCAAGTTTACGAAATAACGAAGTTAATGTTAATGGCAAGAGGGGGTATCATATACTATATTCCCAAAACGCCGTGAATGCAAATATGTCGTCGTCAATCACGTTATTCGTAGTTCGTTGTTCATCGTCCTTGTAAAGCCTGAGGAAGGAAATCACTTAGAGTCGAACTCAACTAGCGCGGATATCAATACTGGCTTTTATATACTTATTAAAATACGTTAACTACATAAGACTAAGTATATTATTTATTTAGCTATTCTTAGAAACTAAAGCTTCTAATTATATAGTATATTAGTCTCTTTATACTATATAGAGAGATAGATACACCCTTTATAGATCATAAATAGTGGGATAGTATACCTAGTAGTATAAATACTCTTAATTACTATAACCTACTTATAATTACCTAGCTAAATAAGGTTTGGCTTTATATATCGTTCTAAATTTATAACTATTTTTCTTAACCTAATTATACCTATCTAGAATCTAGTCTTATTAAAGTTATAGATATTATTATCCTAAATACTATACTTCTTAATTATACTATATATAAGCTTAAACTATATATTAATAATGCCTAAATCTTTTACTTAACTAAAAGCTATTTTCAGCTTATCTAAATATATTATAAACTACTCTATCTAGTTCTTACCTACATACTACCTATCTTATACACCTAGGATTTTATCTACTATATCTACTACCTTATATAACTAGGGGGTAAACCCTTATAACTTAAGGTTAAGGATATATTATATAATTATCTACTCTTTAGTTATAGAGAGCTTCTAATAGTTTAGCTATACTTAGGATCAAAATATAATTCTATAAAGCTAATTAGAGGCCTATTCGTATTATATATTAAAGGCTTTAGTAGTATATTATATACTCTTAAATTAATATATATAATAGATCTAAAGGGTAGGATTAATTCTACCTTCTACTATATTAATATTATATTCTATTATTAAGATCTAACTTTTCGTATAAAGTTGTCAGAATTTAATGAATGTTTTGGTCAGAAAAATTGGATTTTTTTTTTATTTTGGATTCATTGTGTTCTGTCTGCTGCTTTCTTCTATAGCTCCTCTGCTTCCGGAGGTTCCGTAGATCGCACTAGTTATCGGTCCTACTATTTATCGCTCTTTCCTTGTATTTGACAATCTGACAAAAGTATTAGTTATACTAAGGAAAAGTAGCTAGCTTAGTAGAGTAGCCGCCTTGATAGTACTTTACATTAACTATACTATATAATAGTATATACCTGTTAGATAAAATGCTGAAATGCGTTTTGCAGAAATTAATCATTGCGATGATGGATTGTGTGTTGATCATCATTCTATCCCTTGTTGAGTTGTGTCTCCTGCTTTCTTCTATAGCTCCTCTGCTTCCGGAGGTTCCGTAGATTAGCAATAGTTATCGGTCCTACTCTTTATCACTCTTTCCTATGTAGTACTTCTGAGCTTCTCCTTATATCTGACAATTAGTCAGTAGTAAACCACGTGACTGTAGATGTCCTGGGCTTACATAAGGATAGCAGAGCTGTGATGGTAGCAATGCTTGGCAAGGCACTGGTTACACTATCACGCGGGCGCAAAAAAAGGCCGCACCGCGCGTCCGTGCCCCACCATAATTGAAACCCAAGTGCTCTGTCAACCAACTTTGCAGCCACACCACGAACGCTCTACATATTTTTTTTCTCCTCCTCTTCATGGCAGACTGGGACAATGGTGATTCTCATGATACGCCCAAAAAAGCCGGGTTCGGGGGGCGATTGAGTACATGGAGGCCCGTGGCATTCCACACTCAAAAGCAGACGTATTCAGATTCAATGGAGTCTCTAAACGACAAGGTTGGGCAATGATCTCACCAGGCAGCGTTGACAGAAGACACCACAGAAGCGAGGCAGGTGAGCGCCGTGGTAGGCCCTCACTTATCTCAAATGGACAGCTCAAGGAGATGGACAGGATCATAAAAGAGGTAGGTTTTGAAGCAAGAAAGCTGTCATGGCTTGAGCTAGGATTTGAGGCTGGTGTTGAAGGAGTCTTAGCACGTACAATCTCTCATGCGATGGGCAATACTATGAGCTACTCTAAGTGTATTGCATGCTAGAAGAGATGGGTTAATGATAGTACAGCTGCTGCTAGAAAATCCTGGGCCTCTGTCATGCTACACCGCTACCCTGACGCTGTAGACTGGCATCGTGTCAGGTTCTCTGATGAGGTATACTGGGCTCTTGGCCCTTAAGGCAGCATCTATATCATCTGCAAGCCAGGAGAACGCTACTGTAGTGATTGTATCCAGCAACGAGATGAGCGGAGGAGATAACCGTGAGCGCAACCTCAAGAAAGTGCATGCCTGGGCGGCTATTGGCTATAACTTCAAGTTAGCTCTCACCTTCTACGAGATCCCAAGCAACACCAATGGCAAGATGACGCAACGCGCCTATATTGATCAGATACTTGAGCCTGTGGTTAAGCCCTGGCTTGAGCGAGGAGACAACTTTGTACTTAAGGAGGATGGCGACTCAGGCCATGGCCCAGGCAAAAACAACATAGTACGGCAGTGGAAAGATCTCCATAGGCTCGAGAGTTACTTTAACTGTCACTCCAGCCCTGACCTGGCTCCTATAGAAAATTGCTGGCAACCACCTAAGCAGTACGTTAAGAAATTTCCACATTGGGATGAGGGAGATACACGTGAGCTTGCTTTTGAGGGCTGGGAGAAGATAGGACAAGGCTTCATTAATGAGCGTGTTAATTCTATGCCAAATAGGCTGAGAGATTGCATTGCAATGGATGGTCAAATGACTGGTTGGTGACCTCGCGCGAGAGCGCGATTTTGATAGCTGCAACACCAAAAAAACGAGACATATAGCCAAATCTATAGCCTCACCTTGCGAGCATCCTAGTTTGTTGAAATCTACTTAAAAAATGCGCAATTGACCTCCTCTCCATAGTAATTTGTGTGTGTTGGGGGACGCCAAGGCATTTGCGGTGCGGCCTTTTTTGGCGCCCGCGTGACACGTTATAAGAAGTTATTTTAAGGAAGAAGAGCCAAGGTGGATCTCAATAAAGCCAGCCATAGGGGATCAATGGAGTGCCTGCAGACGCTCAAGGGCCATAGCGATTCCGTCTACTCAGTGACCTTTTCGCACGACTCGGCCCGGCTCGCGTCGGCGTCGTGGGATGAGACGGTTCGACAAGGCTGCTTTAGAAGTCTTCCCATCTGGAAGAGAGAATGTTCACCACAACCTCTTCGTTCGTTCGCTTCATGCCCTGGCTGCAACCTTGCATCGAGATATGTACGGTTTAGAAGAACCAGGATACTCTATTGATGAACTGAAATAGCCAGATCCCGACCCGCTGACAACATTGCGCTACTCCTGCATCTACTGGGTCGACCATCTATGCGACTCGAGTGTCGAGTCTTCAGGGACCTACGTCGATGGTCTGCAGGACGGAGGCGTTGTTGATGTGTTCCTAAGGGAGAAGTACCTCTACTGGCTAGAAGGGCTTAGTCTGTGTAAGAGCATGCCAAGGGGTGTAGTCTCGATGGCGAACCTATGGTCGCTGGTCAAGATATGCCTTATACACAAAACGGTAGTTGGGTTTTACACATACTAATATAAGCTAGAAAAGAGGAGATACAACTACAACTACTGAGTCTATTGAAGATGCGCGTCGGTTCAATATGTATCACAAAGGGGCAATTGAAAATAACCCTCTTCAAGCATATGTATCTGCGCTGTTATTCGGTCCGACAGGAAGCTTAATTAAAAAGCTGTTCCAGCACGAAGAACCAAAATGGATCAGTATCAAGCAGGCTATGGGGGACAGCCGGAGTGCTTGCCTGCAGACGCTCGAGGGCCATAGCGGCTTTGCCAACTCTGTGGCCTTCTCGCACGACTCGACCCGGCTGGCGTCAGCGTCGGGGGACAGGACCGTCAAGATCTGGGACGCCAGCAGCGGCGCGTGCTTGCAGACGCTCAGAATTGGCAAGATACTCAATCACTTATTAGTTCAGACAGCACATGGATCATGCATGGCGGCAAAAATATGCTCTGGGTGCCATCAGAGTATCGGGCGGCCTGCTCATCTGTGAGCGGGAAGAACGTTGGCATCGGTGTTGGGTCTGGAAGAGTATGGCTATGCAATTTTAATCAGTCAAGAGGACTGCGATGCGTTTTTGGACTATGCTGCGACATTTCTCTCAAACATAGGGAATTTCTATGTTCGTGATGTTCCGTTGTAGCAGTCTGTAGTATCTGAAGTTTCAAGCAGGGCTCCGGCGACCAGAAATTTCTGCCATCGGTTTCTTGTGCCGCACTGAGAAATGAACGCAACCTATCCAACTCCACCGACGCAAGTTAAGCCCCCTTTATCTTATCAAGAACCACTCTAAAGATGCAGCAGACCTACTCTTGAGAAAACGCCTGACTCGATGCCCAGGCACTTGCAGCGCTATTTCCTGATCTAAATGAGCCAGCGCCTCACCGCCCATAACGCCGTGAACGTAGCATTCACCGACAAGAGTGTAATAACTATCTTTTCTTCGGAGCACGTGAGGAACTGGCGCACCAAGAAGAACGACTATGATGTCTCCAGGGACTGCCAGCGGCGGAGCAAGACCAATAAGACCACTTTTGGTCATTAGAAATCTACAGCCAAGGCAGAACTTCAGGCCGTCAATCGTTACGGGACAGGCCTCTCGTTTTGCGTGTCCATCGGGTGTTAGCTCCAGAGTTGTAGACGGCTGTGCGCGCATAGTAGGCCATAGAATGTCTGAGGCGGGATCCACGAGGAAGAAATGTTCGCCGACAAAGAATATTCCTTTTCCAAGTCTCGATGTAGGTTTGAAGCATCCGCCCTTTGCTAAAGAAACCTGGAGCAAAAAGGTTAGCCGAAAGCTATCCGGAAGCTGACGTGTGAGCTACTATTAATCGTCCTCGGTCTATTACTTACCAGGTTGTTCCACTCATTCAAGACTCTAGCGATTGACTCTCCAGATTTCTCAATGGGGCACACATTGCCGGTCTTCTGGATCACATCCAGTGTGATCCCATAGCATTTAAGATCTAAGATATCCATTCCCTCTCTAGTTTCGAACTTCGTAAGGGCAATGCTACCGCCAGCATCGTATGGCTCAAGATAGAGATTTGAAAGACCCAAGGACGTTAGAAGAGATTCTTTACTCCAGTTTGGAACCCAAGAGCCAGAGGTTTCTTTATATTTGGGACATTGCTTCCCATTGATCGGTTGCGTGGCGGAGAGTATCCGTAGGGATGATTGGTGTTGGATAATTTTGACTGCTACCTCCGCATAGATCTCAGCGACCGTTTTCCCGTAGTTCGGTTCAAGGATGAACCTATCCTCCGGCAACAATATCCCGGCGAGTGCGTAAACTTTGTCCCGGGGGTCTGTGGCACGGCTCACCCTTGTATCGTGAAGTTGTTGTAGGAAAGACTTTTTCATAACGGGGTTGTAAGCTAGTATAGAAGAAGGATTCTGTCTTGGAGGTACACAATATTCTGAGCCCACCAAGCTGGAAAATTAGCCCAGAGCACGCATTTGGACCCACATATCGCTAAAGCACAGTCTGCCAAGGCCACTTCCTGCAATACCCAGACACGACTGAACCATTTCCGGTGTTCAAAAAAATCGAGTACCATTTTCTGTATCGAGCTGGTGGAGGGTTTGCGTTCGGCAATGGCATCCATGGCGCTGTCGCTATAGTCGTCCGCCTCGCCGAGGTAGATCAAGACACGGCTTGCACGTTGATAGATTATGTCCATTGCTCGAACCTGATCGTTCCGCTCTTGGAGGTCCTCTTGATTGATGCACATTGCATCGACCCACAACAGCCTTGTGGCGCGTATTAGCAACTTTAAGGTTTCTAAAATGTTTTTTGTCTGGGGAGTTCTCCGTACCGCGTGTCGGCTGCAAGACGAAACCGCCGCAGCAAGTTTTCAACGCTCTTCATGACCTGGATTGTCATTCCCGAACATGTGACCGGCGTCGTTATCATTGGGTCATCCCATGTATAAGACACTGCTTCGAAGAATGGCAGTTCTGGTGGCTGCAGCGAGAAAGGTTGAAGAGTGAGAGATATGGGGTCAGACCACTGCCCTGGATGAAGATGAATGAGTCGGGACTCGCTCCGCCGAAGCGGACTATATAAGATTGGCTCCATCCTGATACTAAAACCAAAAAGGCTAAAGAGCACTATTGCCTCAGTTCAATGGGAGAGTATTTGATTTTATTTGTAACCAAGATTGGGGCTATGGTAAGGTAAGGCGGTGGCTGAGGCGCTTGCGAAATCGGCTTCCCCTCCAACCGCACAGCCGAAACTTTACCCGCCAGAGCGGTTCTCTTAGCCGGTCTTACCGAGCTAAGTTAAGCTTCAAACAATTCCTCCAGCTTTTGGGCGCCACATCGTTCACACGACTCGTACGTCTGTCCTCTGTCCTACCACGTAGTCACTCTGTACCAACCCAACACCAATCCTACTGTACTCGCCATCCACGCTAGTCGGCCTGATAACTAGTACATAGTACTCCTCAATACCACTATTTCTCTTCCTTCCTACCACCACACACTGTACATAACTAGTCTATTTAAATTTACATTTGCGCAACGCGTACTTGAGCAGGACCTAAGATGGCTTCCGCCTACAAAGAGTGACGTGCGAGATATGGCTAATACTCACTAAGAGAGCGTGCCTGAAAGGTGGTAGGCAGGAACGGGTAGACAACTTCATCAAGCGTACACCTGAGCTGAAAACTCAATTAAGCCGTCCGTACGATCGCCAGCGAGCCTTGTGCGAGGATTCAAGGGTTATCAGCCCATGGTTCACGCTTGTTCAGTCCTTTGGGGAGAAGTGCGGTATTGTGGATGAGAACCCGTACAACTTTGAAGAGACTAGCTTTATGATACGCGTTATCTCATCTCAGTTACTTGTCGCAAAATCAGAGGGACCTGGTAAGCGAAAGAGCGTACAGCCAGGCAATCGCGAGTGGGTTAGAGTAATCCAGGGAGTCGGCGCAGCCGGGTGGGCAATCCTATCCTTTATTATCTTTGCAGGCAAGGTCCTCCTCTCCTCTTGGTACAACGACTTACCTCACGACTGGGTGTACCATAAAGATGACCTCTTGATGAACCAAGTTTAAGTCTGGGGTTTGGTGTTCTTCGAAGCTCGCTTATAGCATGGCCCGTGTTGCGCTTTGCCGTGCACGTTACACTTCGGAGTATTGTGGAGGTGAGGGTTTTAGCATCATCATTAGAATCAGATGAGATATTGTGCCGAAGTAGCTTGCATCTAGCCACAACCAGCATTCATCCTACGCTGCTCGTTACTTCGAGACGCTTTGTTTCCTCAGTATCATCAGCTGCTTGGCAATTCTGCATCGGCGGTAAGCGCTTTGGGTCAGCGGTACCTGTAAGCGGTACCCGTTGCGCCGGGTCGTCGCTTCGGATGCGCCACACAATCTAAACGCTGCTGCAGTCATCACTTTCAAGTCCCCAGTCCGTGCGCATCAGTGATCGGCTGCATGGAGTGCTGACGTGCGCGCCGACACATTATCCTGTAGAGCGGAATACGTACATTCGCTAGAGCAAGCATAAGAACAAGTTTGCATTCGAATAAGCATATTCCAAGCTATGGACTTCCACCTTGGTGGAAAACCAGGGTGATGGATATCCACGGCTATTGGTGCACAAGTCAGCACGCCGATCGATGGCGATCATCCGTTGCGCACAGACGGGGGATATCTATATATGAATTTCGTAAACCTATCTCCCTAACCGCCGCCGTACCCGGCCTGAAACCGGTATTAAATTACTTGTAAAATCTGGCGCTATCTTTCTATCTTTTTACTTTTTAAAAATCAGCCCTATACGCCCTATAATTTACGTCTAAAGTCGGCACTTTTTGTCTGTGCCCACTGTTTTACAGTCACATGAAAAAAGTTTCTTCCGCTAAGCGATTTTACACCAAAACTACCACTTTTTATACTAATATTACTCGCTATCTACATGTTTAACCCTTTTAAAAGTAATAATATCTATAAAACTTTACTAAAACTGTAGTTTAGTTAAGAGTAAAATTAAAAATAAAATTCTTTTACTATATAATATATCTTTAAAGATAAGAAAGATTAATTTTCCTCGAATTTGTATGTAAAAAGCGACCTTTTCTACTTTTTTCTACCTTTTTTCTAGAAATGACTATGCATACTATACTTATAAGTATATATTCTAATGTTTATAATTTTTAATAAAATAATAAGATATTATCTGTTTTAATTTTCAATTTTAATATATTTTATTGAAAATTTAAGGAGTTAGGGTTATCTTATAATTACTAACTTTTTAGTGTAGGTGTTAGATAAAATGCTGAAATGCGTTTTGCAGAAATTAATAATTGCGATGATGGATTGTGTGTTGATCATCCTTCTGTCTCTTGTTGAGTTGTGTCTCCTGCTTTCTTCTATAGCTCCTCTGCTTCCGGAGGTTCCGTAGATTAGCAATAGTTATCGGTCCTACTCTTTATCACTCTTTCCTATGTAGTACTTCTGAGCTTCTCCTTATATCTGACAGTAGGTTGGTGGGGAAAAAACTTGGCGGAAGAAACTTTATTCAAGTGACTGTACCAGCAAGCTGGCCACCCCAGCGACCTGGCCACCCCACCAAGACGCGCGCAACGCGTCTCATCCCATCAAAGATGACTGTACAACATAACGTCCAATCACTCCAAATTCAAGGTAGAATAGACCTTGCAATTGCCTCTTTTCAATCAAATCCATTTCAATCTCGCCGCAAACTTGCAAGGCTTTACAACGTCCCAAGATCAACCTTTGAAACGCGCCTCAAAGGTGTCCCTGCAAAGCACGTAACAACGCCCGTCAATCGCAGGCTACGCCCTATCGAAGAGGAGTCTCTCGTTCAGTGGATCCTTGACCTTAATCGTCGTGGATTTCCTCCCCAGATTATCGACGTACGACGAATAGCAGACGCTTTACTCGCTGCGCGCGGCCAAAATCCTCCTCCCCCTCCCGTAGGTAAGAATTGGGTGACACGCTTCGTCACGAACCTGAAGGAGCTTTAGACAAAGTGGAATAGAAAGCTCCACTCACAACGCGCGAAATGTGAAGATCCTGTCAAGATCAGCGCGTGGTTCAAGCTTGTGGAGGATACGCGCCAGACGTGGGGTATCGCGCACGAGGACGTATACAACTTTGATGAGACTGGGTTCATGATGGGAGTGGCTGCAACGTCTAAAGTTATTACTAGCGCTGACACGATCGGTCGAGCGACTGTCGTACAGCCAGGCAACAGAGAGTGGGTGACAGCGATCGAGTGTATCAACGCGTCTGGCTGGTGTCTGCCACCCTTCGTGATCTTGGCTGGCAAGCTCCACCAAGCTGGCTGGTACAAGGACCTCCCATCAGACTGGGCAGTCGCTCTCAGCGACAATGGATGGACAACTAATGAGCTTGGCCTTAAGTGGGTGAAGCACTTCAACAGATACACAGAGTCTCGTACATAAGGCGCGTATAGACTGCTTATCCTTGACGGCCACAGCAGCCACGCTACGCCAGAGTTTGATCAATTCTGCAAGGATAACAAGATTATCACTCTCTGCATGCCTCCTTACACCTCCTACCTCCTTCAGCCTCTTGATGTTGGCTGCTACTCTCCTCTTAAGGTGTTGTACGGACACGAGGTATCTGAGCTTGCGCGCCAAGGAGTCTTTCATATTGACAAGCTTGACTTTCTATGGATATACTAGAGGGTGAGGCAGATAGCTCTGTCAGAGAGTAACATTAAGGCTGGCTTTGAGGCGACAGGGCTTATCCCACCTTGTCCTGATCGCGTCCTATCTAACCTTACTGTCGTCAGAACGCCGTCTCCACCAGGGACAGTAGGTAGTATATCAGCGTCTTGGACAGCAGAGACTCCACGTACAACTAGTCAGCTTAAACAGCAGGCTCGTCTCGTACGAGGACTCCTTCAACGACAGTCTCAAAGCCCCACAAGCCAGGCAATCGCCCAGCTTGTCAAAGGCTGTCAGCTTGCCATGAACTCAGCAACGATCTTGGCTGAGGAGAACTCAAAGCTACGCGCTGCTAATGCCCGCCAGCGACGCAAGCGTCAAATACAACGACAGTATATAGCACGTGGAGGAGTGTTGCAGGCTCAGGAAGGTCAGAGGCTGGCTACAGAGGCTCAAGTAGGTGTCCAGCAAGGTGACCAAGGAGAGACCCCACCAGCACGTACAAGAGCACCACCAACGTGCAGCAAATGTCACGTACAAGGTCATAACAGGACTCAATGTAGACAGATCTAGTCTATCCTCTGTCAAAGTTTCAGATAAATTCAATTTGTGGTTGTTGAGTAATTGTACGCTGAAGTGCGCGCGTCTTGGTGGGGTGGCCAGGTCGCTGGGGTGGCCAGCTTGCTTGTAAAACACGTTATCGGTGGTTCTCGAAAGACCTTTTACACCCCACCGGCGCTAGACCTGTTCTTGGTTAGCTGTCCCCCTCACATAGTAATCTACACCAAAACTCAGACATCAACGCAACTCTTGGTCTACTTAGTTAGCTAATTGGCTAGCTATTTAACCAGTCTATAAAGTATATTTTCAGTGTTTTAGGAGGCCTCCCCGCGTTACCTCTGCGATGCCCGATGACGTCAACCAGCCTAGTGAGCTACTTCAAATTGAAGTCGATGGCCAGCCACCTGCTAGAACTCCTAGTACTGGTCATCGACTCCAGTTTACAGTAACCCAGCGTTTACAAGAGATGTTTGCCCAAGGCTATAACAACTGCGAGATCCAGCGTTGTACAGGCATCTCACGGCCGACAATTAGCAAAATTCGACTAAGTTTTGACGTGTATAGCCAGCCTTTTCCTCCTCCTACTATTCATGTCGGGCGGCCGCGACGACTACTCGAGTATCAACGTAAAGGCCTGCTCAACTATCTTAAAGAAAAGCCGACAGCGTACCTAGAGGAGATGCAGTACTTCCTATACGATCAGTATGGTATTGAAATAGCCCCACAGACAGTTTACACCTACCTAAGAGAAGCTCGCTGGTCGCGGAAGGTGGTTACAAAACACGCTCGTGAGCGTAGCGAGGCTCTACGCTCAGTTTGGAGAGCCCATCAATTGTACTGGACTATTGATCAAATCGTCTGTTTAGATGAGTCTGCTGCTAACGAGCGTACTGGGGATCGAAAGTATGGGTGGTCACCTCTTAACACTCCGTCGGTTGCCCCCTACTCTGCCAAACGCTCTGAGAGGTGGAGTATCCTTCCAGCTATGGCGAAGGACGGTTACATCGCCTATCAGATCTTTCAGGGCGCTATAACTAGTGAGATCTTCGAGGAGTTTATTGAACAGCAGGTACTCCCTCAGTGTACACGTTATCCAGGCCCGAGATCGATCCTTGTGCTTGATAACGCCTCCATCCATCGTTCGTGGCGGGTACAGCAGCTCTGCCGGGATTCTGGAGTCTTACTAGCTTTTCTACCTCCATACTCGCCTGATTTCAACCCTATTGAGCAGAGCTTCAAGAGTTTAAAGGCGTGGCTAAAAAAGAACTTCTGCGAGGACTATTTTAACGACTTTGGTTACTGGTTAGAGCTAGCAGTTAAAGAGACCTGTAGGCGAGATTATATAGGTTATTTTAGGCGTTGTGGGTATATTAGCGTTGGAGATATGTAAGCTATAGGATTGCATATACTACTATAAGAGTTATTATACTCTACTATAGGTAATAAAAGGTGCTACAACTACTCCTCTTCCTCCTCCTCTTCCTCATTATACTCTGTTACCCACTCGCCCTCTAAGAAATCGTCAGGATGGGCCTTGTACAGAGGCTTAAACCTCTTAATAGCTCTCCGCAGCCTAGCAAGCCTGCCATAAGGATAGTAGTAAGGCCCATCAGCCCACATACTTTGAGTAAGGCAGCTTGAATCTAGTAAACTGTTTAGATCCCAGTCATCGTCAATTAACCTCCCTCCAAGCTCGAGAAGCTCTGACCCGTTAGCTTCCTCCTGACTGGCCCACCATGTAAAGAAGCGTCTCATTGTAGATTTAGGGTGATTGTCAAAGGGGGACTCTGGAGAGCGCCGTTGAGGTGGATCTGTACGCTGAGATAGAGGCTGATAACTCTGCTGTTGCTGCGCGAGCGTAGCCTGGAGAGAATTGGCAATTATTAACTCAGTGAGGACCTTAAGCTGATCAATAACAGCAGTAGCAGCAGTAGCAGCAGTAGCCCGAGGAGCCTGCCTCTCTGCTTCTCGCCTCTGCCTCTCCCTCTTCAACGCAATCTTTATGTTATCTGACGGCTCTTGAACAGTTGACTTTTCAACACTAATCTCCCTATCCCACATCCTTAAGAGGTCGCGGCTTACTGGATAGTGGTTCTCGAATCGATCAAGATGGCGATCCTCTTGCTTAAACACCCAGCAAACCTTGTGATAGTTCTCACAGGCGTCGTTGGTACACCTCCATCTGTCAATTATACCCATCGTCTGGCCGCTTGTTGCTACCTCCTCTGCCAGAACGCTCTGCAGGCCCTCCTCCTGAATTCTGGTGGCTGTTAACCTGCCTCCAACCCTGCTACTTCCTCCGCTACTCGCAGCAACTTGTGGAATTGGATCTGGCTGGTTTGGCGCCAAGAAGAGGTCAAAATCTATGTTGCAAGTCTTCTTTGGCCATGCTGCGGGCATCTGGGTAACTAACTCTTGGAGCTAATAATAACTCTTTGATTGATCATCGCGCCTCAACACCTGAATCCACCGGTTATCCTTTCCCTGGCCGCTATAGTAGAGAGTAGCCGTAAGGTGCTTATACTGGCCCGGCTGCTCCACTATTACTTGATCAACCCACGACCAGATCTTATCCTCACGCAGGTCAACCTGCCTCATCCTCTGGGTGGTAAACACGGCCATAACCGCCTGCTTATTCAAGAAGACGCGCCAGCGACTCATGAACACGAGCTTCATGCGCGCCTCCGCCTCTACCTCAATCTCGGCCTCCATTGCAGCCATCTCTACTTCCTCTGGCGTCGGATCCTCAATGTCTACAACCTCGTCCTCATCTTCGCTGACGAAGAGATTATCCGCTTGAGCGTCGGCAGCGAGCTGGCTGGTTAGCGGCAGCAGCGAGTTAGCAGTCGTAGGTTTTAGAGGAGCCCTCGGCTTCTTAGCTAGCGGCTTCTGCGCCGGCTTTGTGGCTCGTTTAGAAAGAGCTAGCGTGCGAGGAGGCTTGTTTACACTATTTATGTGAGTCTCTGAAGCCGCGCAATTCTATACTGACCCCTTCCTACACGCCCTCAGTGCTGGCGCTCGAGCAGCTATTTCCTCTGCCTTCCTCTTCTCCCGAGCCTCTCGAGCAGCCTTTGTAGCCTCTAAACGCGGCGACATTGATTCTTATATAGATAGAAATAGAGTGTAGAGTTGTGTAGGTGTCTGAGTTTTGGTGTACATTACTTTGCAGTTCAGACAGCTAACCAAGAAGGCTCTAGTGCGGGGGGGGTGTAAAAGGTCTTTCAAGAACGACTATAACGTGTTCCACCAGTCAGTGGCGAACACCAGTCAGTCGCGCACCACCACGAAACGAGAGGATCTCAACGTACGATAACGCGACAACCACGCAGCAAATTTGCTAGTAGATATAGTAATAATATTCTCTATCTCTGTCTACACGAGGTGCGAATATGACCTTGAACTCCACACTTACTGCAGGTTGGAGGTGCTCGTTGCCGAGGCCGAGAAGCCTCACCCTCCACCCTTACATTTAAGGCTCTTTCAGCAGCCACAGCTAACGCTCGACCTGCCTGGACCTGTAACGCGCCTCCAGCTGCAATATATTGTCGCTGCCTGTCCTTCCTGCGTCGTAAACGCGTGTTTGAGGCACGGAGTTTGCTGTTTTCTTCTGCTAAGATTGTAGCTAAGTGTCGCACTGGACGTGCTAAAACGATGAAAGTTGAGATAATGATGATAAGCAGCAGCGTTGTATTGATTGATGTTGTGTCTGAAGTGTGGGGTACTCCAACCCGCAGATTTACATGCAGCATCACAGCTGGATTACTAATACAGTTGCTTCTTGGGGCTCGCAGAGCATGCCCAGCCTGCGACATAATTCCCCATCTACCACTGTTTCGAATACACTACCACACATGTGACCTCGGCTCAAATAATGACCCAAATACCACTGTTTCGGACCCAAATGCCACCGTTTTATTAGTGGGCTTCGCGCCTTCCCAGACGCTCTCGGGCAGTAGACAAAGCAGCAGTAGCCTTGCATAAAGGGAAATGCCAAAGTTTGTATTATAATAGATCTAAATCTCTATCCAAAGTCTCACGATTGGTCCGTTCGCGCTCTTTTCCTTGATCGCGTTGATAGGGCTGGAGGCTCTTCACTTTGGACATTACTCTCCTCTCCATCTCTACTTGCCATAGATCTTTTATTTCCACCCGGTCGGCTTGATGTAGCATTAATAGCGATATTTAGAACAGAGCTAGATGTCCCGAATGTAAAGGTATTGTTTGTAACGGTGGAATCAATGTAAGTAACTTGTAAAGCGGCTAGATCTGCTTAAGAGCTGCTGCTGCTTTGCTGGTTATCCACGTCTGGCCGTAGCTGCTGGTCTACAATTGGCTGGGATACTGGCGGTTCAGCTGATGGGGGCCGCAAGGTTGAATGCTCTGCTTCCGTTATAGATGCCTGTGCCCCATGAATTTGACCGTGTTCGTTGTTTCCGTCCCCGTTTACTGTCTGCCTAGCAGCTCTAATTCCCTGAGCCTGGTGACGTTCTCTTATTGCCTCGATTTCCGTGAGGCTCGCTTGTATAGCTCTGATCCGTTGCCATAAGGCACTATGCTCCCTTAAGTCTGACGGTTGGGAAATCAAAGATGGACTGGATACCGTTTGACCAGGAAGTCGAGATGATACCCCTTGATTAGGCATGGCCTGTTCGGGATAGTGCTGGATAGGTGTACTCTGACTAGGACGATTTGGTGTATCTGGGCGTTGTTAGGAATATATTGCGCCTGATTGATACTGGTATCGAGTCTCATTCTGTTACTCCTTCCGACCGCTTAATAAGGCTAGATTTCCGAGCCTCCGGGCCTCTGTCTCTCGCGTCCTTCGCTTCATCCTTTTCTAGACTGGGCGACCTCGCGAGGGAGCGTCAGGAGGTGGCTTTGCAACGCCATCAGGCTCGAGATCGTCCAGTAAAACTGGTAACAGAGAGTACTTGTACTGCTCACGATACTCAGATATCTCGTAGGACTTGGCGATATAATTCTCAGGTTTAACATTGTAGAACTTGGCGCTATAATTCTCAGGTTTAGCATTGAAGAACCGACAGACGGCAATCGCATGTCTACAAGGAATTTTGTGATCCTGAAAAGCGAGATAAGAGCATTTCTGAGCTTTGAGCTGAACGAGACGAGTCTTCCGGTCCCCTAGGTGTGCTCAGTATGCCAGAGCTACCATATTCTCGCGCTCTTAAGGAGTTACAAGGTACTAGCTACTCTCTTCGAGCTCTTTCCGGAAATATATCATAGCATAGTTAGTATACTTCTCATCTTTCTAGGGATTATGACGTCTTCGTAGAACTTCGACATCATATACGTCCATATATAATAGAGTAAATAGAGAATCCGTAAGTCACGAGCCTCCTATAGCTTGGTCTTAGCCCGAATAGAATAACAGGCTTTCTAACAGATTCACTTACCATCTATGCGCTATTTATCGACTCAGAAATATTAGAACATGTTTGACCAAACCGTGGGAAATCGACCAGTGGTGCATATGATGTTGCATAGTGCTTTATATTAATCTAATTCAGATAGTAACGCGCAGGAGCAGAAAGAGACTCGATCTAGTCTAAAAAGGCTTCAGATTTAGCCTTAGTCTCGACCAGACAAGCAGCTCTAAATATCTTCTTAACCTTTCTTCTAAATCCGTTTCCAACATTCTCCGCAAGGTATTGCGTGCAGTGATAATAGAAAGCTTTTAGGAAAACCTCCGCGACGGCTGGAACCAGACCTTTTACTCGATCGCTGACGATTGTAAGATATTCGAAATCGTCACGTTCTTTCTCGTTAGTATCGAGGTTATCCAGAAAGTACTCCCTAAAACCATGCAGAAAGTCGAGCCACGGTTCTTTAGACTCGCTTCTGGCGAATCCCCACATCAATAGTAGGATCTCCTCGTTTACGTCAAGTATTATAAGAATAAGGAGAATCAGGTTCTTATCTAACTTCATATAGGCACCATTAACACAGAGAAACTGTCGGGAGTGCCAAAATGCATAAATACAAGCTCTTAGTGCCACGTGACACCACTCGAAGAATCTATCATTATTCCTCGAGATGGCAGCGTTCGCTCTGGAAGTAGCATAGTTTCCATCGTCATCTAGATCCATATCTGTATTCAGCTCGCAATTTGTAATCATTTTAAGGAACGGAAGGATGAGCCGGAAGGACTTCGCCTTGTCCATGAAGGCACTCTTTTGGATATCCTTCCTTGCGCGCCACGCTTGTTTGTACGATATCTGATTTGAGTGCTGAAGTCTTTCAGCAGTCTGAATCTGACGTGGCCTCGTTCGAAAGTCGCTCTTGACCATATCCCCGTGATGGTGGGCAATGAGCTTTATGGAGTTCGATGTTTTCCAATCTTGATAGGAGCTAAGATCGCAGGTATGGGGGATCAATTTCCGAAGCTCAAATCGATCAGATCGGTTCATATAAGCGACCCGGAGGAAGAATTTACAACTAGTTTCCTCACTTGAACGGCAAATGGCGTGGAATCTTGTCCGGCCGCTGGAGGCTACTTTGAATGAAAGCCTTTCGGTTACCATGACATAAAGAACCGACTCTTTGGCTTCATCGATTGAAGCGAATGTCTGTCCAATGAATAAAGTATCCATACACTCTGGGAATCTGCCATCGTAGTCAATTGTCGTATTTTGGTTCAGAGTGGGAGAACCTCTTGTTATCCGCGTTCAGAACGCGTCGACTTTTCAATCGCGTTGGACGCGTTATGAGCCATTGCGCGTTTGGTAAAGAGTGGTCACTAAATACTGTTGGCGCGGGCCGCTAAATTTTATTGGGCAAGAAACGGTGGCATTTGGGTCCGAAACAGTGGTATTTGGGTCATTATTTGAGCCGAGGTCACATGTGTGGTAGTGTATTCAAAACAGTGGTAGACGGGGAATTATTACGCCAAGCAGTGGTATGGCGGCCATTTGCCGCAAATTCTAGGATATTGCTTGGTGTTTTTGACTGCCAGGGACCGTCTTCGACGGTGGGTAGCGGTGGAGTGCGCAGGCGTACGTTAAGCTTCTATATCACAGCCTCTGGGTCGAGTGGAACTAGGCCAGCGCCTCGAAAGCCTCCTAAGATATTGTTCTTCGTGATCGCGTTGTTAAAAGCCGCTTTGAAACACGGTAAGAACTCAATTTTGGTGATGTGGTTGATGTGACTGCGCATCAGATCCTCGGCTTGGCGTCCATAGGCCTTCTTCAGAGGCGCAAAACAACCCACATCAAGTGGCTGTAGCAGGTGCAACGAGTGCGGAGGCATGCAGAGAGCAACAATCTTGTTATCCTTGCAGTATTGCTGGAATTCAAGCGAGTCGTGGCTCTCGTGGCCATCGATAATAAGCAGCCGATACTCCCCAACAGTACGCTTCTTTGTATGAGCATCAAAGTGCTTCAACCACTGGATGCCAAGCTCATTTGTTGTCCAGCCGTTCTCGGAGACAGCAATAACCCAATCGTGAGGTAGATCATCCTCCTTGTACCAGGCGGAGAGGTGGTGCTTGCCCTGGAAGATGATGAAGGGTGGGATCGCCCACCCCTTCGCGTTGATGCCCTGGATCACCGTGGTCCACTCGCGATTACCCTGCTGCACCGTCTTTGGCCGTCCTCGGCGGTCAGAGCCTGTGACTACTGCTCCAGTTGATATCATGCCCATCATGAAGCCTGTCTCGTCGAAGTTGTAGGTGTCTTTATCCAGGATGCCATGCTTACTACTACTACTACTACTACTACTACTACTACTACTACTACTACTACTACTACTACTACTACTACTACTACTACTACTACTACTACTACTACTACTACTACTCCTAACGTTTTTCACCAGTCACCGGCGAACACCAGTCACTGGCCTGCCCCACCAAAATCAAGACGCGCCTTCAATTCAATCAACCATGGCATCAACACACAACGTTCAGAACCTTCAAAAGGAAGGTAGACTAGATCTTTCAAAAAAGTCTATTCAAGATAAACTTGTGTCAAGCGTTTATAAAGCAGCAAAACTGTACGACGTCCCTGAAACCACTCTTCGGCGTCGCATCCAGGGCTCAATACCAATCGCGCAATCAAACGCCAAAAAACGAAAGTTACAGCTCTCAGAGGAGCAGGTAACCAGAATCCTCCGCCGCCACCCGTCCGCAAGAACTGGGTATGCCGCTTTATCAACAACCAGCCAGACCTGCAGACAAAATGGAATAGAAAATTCCATTCTCAACGCGCGAGTAGACGAGACGCGCCAGAAATACGGCATCCTGGACGAAGACAGCTACAACTTTGACGAGACCGGATTCATGATGGGTGTATCTGCGACATCGAAAGTCGTTACAAGCTCTGATACTGTAGGCCGAGCAATTCTCATACAACCAGGCAATTGCGAATGGGCGACGGCGATTGAGTGCGTCAATGCGGCCGGGTGGGCAATCCGCCCTTCATCATCCTTGCAGGAAAGCTCCACCAGTCAGGCTGGTATCGGGGCCTACCCGGTGACTGGATGCTCGCTGTTAGCGACAATGGCTGGACAACAGATAAACTGGGATTCGAATGGATTAAGCACTTTGACAACTGTACAAAGTCTTATACGAAGGGGGCCTACTGTCTACTTATACTTGACGGTCATAGTAGCCACGCGACGCCTGAATTCGACCAATACTGTACGGAAAACAAGATCATTACGCTCTGCATGCCGTCGTATACGTCACATCGTCTTCAGCCGCTTGGCTTAAGCTGCTACTCCCCTCTAAAGGCCGCGTACTATCACGAGGTTCAAGAACTCGCCCGTTATAGAGTCTACCATATGGATAAAGAAGACTTCCTAGAAATATATACTAAGGTACGGCCATCTATCTTTACAAACCAGAATATTAGAAGCGGATTTCTTGCTGCGGGCCTAGTGCCGTACGATCCCGAGCGCGTCTTATCATTGCTTCTGATAACGAAGACTCCGTTTCTACTAGGCACAGCTAATGGGGGGCCACCTCAATGGACTTTGGAAATGCCGCATAATACTGCCTAGCTAGAGTAGCAGGCAAAGCTCATACGGGACATCCTCCAGCGCTAGTCATAGAGCCCTACTAGTCAAACAATCAATCAACTTGTTAAAGGATGTCAGATAGCAATGCATTCCACTACCGTACTTGCAAAGGAGAATTTAGAGCTTCGTACGGCAAATCAACGTCGAAAGCAGAAGCGGCAGCACCGCCGAAGGTATATCGCACATGGAGGCGCTCTACAGGCGCAGCGGGCCCAGGTCTTAGTTGAGGGGTTGGAAAATAGGGAGCAGGAGGCCGACCAGAACTAGGCCGGTCAGGTGCGACAGCGAGCACCACCAACGTACACCAATTGCCATATCCAAGGCCACACATGGCGTCAATGTACTGGTATCTCAAGGATGTCTTAAGCATAAATTTATTCGAATATATTGTGTTGTGGTGGAGTAATCGTGCGAAGACGAGTCTAGATTTTGGTGGAGAGCACGCCGGTGACTGGTGAAACACGTTACTGGATGAGCTCCTTTTCTTGGTGTGGATGGAGATTTTGTTGGTTTTGAGCTTTGACCTCGCGCGAGGTGGATGTGCCTTGATTGCGCCTTATCAGCGTTGAGAGCACGACACCATGATTTCTAGCAATTTGCGCGTAAGGGATCTTATCTCCAGGCTGCAATGAGTTGATTTCTGCAAGCGCATCCTCAATTTTCCCCATATTGGTTGAGTTACGTGGCATAGGAAAGGTGGTGTTGCATGCTTAGAAGTTAGAACTTGCATTACCTGGGGATTTGCGTTACGGGGTGAACCTCGGTATGTTACCCTATAAAGCGAACGAGTCCAACTAGCAACCTTAAACTGCATAACGCGCTGATATCATTCCATCGTTCTGGTTACCCTGGACAAAGGTATCGAAAGTGTAACCGACTACAGAAGGGACATGTTTACGAAGAAAGGCCCTCGCAACTGGAAGGCAGGCGCAAACAATAGCGATATGCATCTCTATCATCCTAAATTGGGATTAGATATGCCTTTCTATAACCGAGGTACAAAGTGAATATATACTAACCACCATATTCCACTATTTACATATTCCCACGTGATGTCTGGATTGGGAACCATATCCACTGTTGTCTTCAATCTCATGATGCTGACGACTAAGACACTGTTCCGCGCATCAGCATACTCTACCTCCAGACTATTCGAGCGAAGAACGCACAATCCTCCTGTCATTACTGCCAAAACCAATCCAATTTTTTCCCACTTGGGGAGCCGGACCTTTCGTAGCATGAATATGGGCAGAAGTAGAATAACGCTGTCTGTAATTGTATTCATTACGCCGGAAAATACATTGATTTTTGTCCATTCGATGCATGAACCGCGGGTAATGCTTAGATCCCAGAATTTTTCAAGTGGGCGGCAAGCAAACAGCCATCCAAACGATCCGATGAGACTATACAACACTACTACAGCGATAGTAGCAGAGATGGTCTTTTTAGGTTTCTGCGGAAACGACCGTAGGAAGAGGACCAAGATTGATAACTTGCTAAACATGATCGAAAGGCCGTAGAATGTCACACATATTGCGACAAACTAACGGCCTTCATTAGCAGGTTCATCCCAAGCATACGTTATGGAGGACCTGAAGGGATCATTTCTTACTTTAAGAAAATTGCCATTGAATGTGGAAAAAGGGACATCCCATAAATGGCGCCCCAATCCATAGCGAATAACTGGGTGTCATTAGCTTAATATAAAATGCGCTAGGCGTACGATGGACTTGCGTAGAATTTTAAAAGTGGACGATGTGCATGCTAGAAGCTAAAACCAGGAAAAGCTTAGATAGGCGCATATACAAAACTACAGGAAACGAACCCATGCAAAAGCGATCATGTCTGAAAATTAGCTATACTTGTTCATGCTACGATCGAAATACGTACAATCGTCAACTCCTACTGAACGTATAATAATGGCCGTTGTGTAAAGCCTCAGAATCACAAAGACCGCTGAAATAGAAGATAAGATGATGTTCGCAATCAGGGAATATGCTGAAGAGATGGTGGGTTAATGAAATTCGGTGTGACATCTGGTGGCGACGAAATCACTCCGACAATATCCTCTCGCAACGAGAGGTCAAAAGCAGGCATTACGCCGCGAAGGATATATTGCGATAGATATTGACACAAACCTCGCACCAGGGAAATGTTGCGCCAGACTGATGGTTTCGGAAACCAGCATTATAAGGGGAGGCAGTAGCGACGCCACTTGGTATGTGCTGAGCGCCACACAAGTAAACATGCTTCATTGGGAAATCTTTTCCCATGAGCGTCCCAGACTCCGGCTGGGGAATCTTTGGGCAGATATGGGACGGGGCACTGCCCCACCTTTCTCTACAGTTGCTGACGAACGCTACCTTCACGGCTTAACCCTTCATATGTCGAATTGTACAAGTGGGAGAGCTGCGAACTCCCTGTAGAGCAGCATGAGTCCTGGTGTCACTTATACGGTTTAAGAAAAATAAAGTTCTCTAGTGGCGCCCACGAAGAGTTTAAAGGGTTGATGTTAGGCGGGCCAAGAATTCTCATGAGCCTTTTCCGGGTATGCTGGATTCTCAGTTTCTGATACTGAAAGGCAGAATCAAGGAGCCTAAAGTTCACGTCAGTTCATATGCAGGAACATCAGAATGTTTGCACGCCTGTATTTCGTCCCAACATCGCTTTCAGCAGACAATATTCTAGGACAAAGAAGACTAATATGATTTATATTTAGCATTTTTTTCAAAGACGATAACCTAGTCTTCTTGCAGCTGAAGGGAGAGACGGGAAAGGTGCCTCTCTTCTGCATAGACCTCCGATTGGCTACCTATCGGGCCGTTTTTAACATATGCTCCAGGCTTCTTGGTTACGCCCTTTGTCGGGCATCTCTTCCAAAGCCCTAAAGCCAAAGATTGGTCAATAAGGCGGTTGCTGATCAACTGCTACGAGCCCGAAATGGAACTTTCCCGAATAGGTTTACAGTTAAAAGCAGGGTGCGTCAAGTGTTATCAAGGGCCTTGGCTCTTTGGGTCAGGATCCTATTGGCTAATTCTGACAGCTAGCGAGAGTTAAATGCTTTTTCGCCTCGCGAGACAGGTGTGGTACTTGTGACGAAGCAGAGAGCGCTCTGGCCAACGTCATAGATGGCGTTAGAACGCACAACATCTGGCACACAAGCATTTATCCAAAGCCCAAGCTTCCTAGTATGCCATTTGTCTTTCTCAGCTAAGGGCTCGTGCTTAAGCCGTGGCTGATGCAACGCAATATCATGCGTCCGCGCAATTCCTACGGCCAATGAAATCAGCCCATTGTGTTGCTATAAGGTTTGCGGCATTTTTGGAAATTAGCTTCAAATGAACAGTGACATCAGCAGAATGGTTCATTGTAGGAGGCTGAAGCAACAGCATGTGCTTGGAGTCCGTGCCAATGGAAGTTCCCATACCGCTGGGATTGTAGCGCTGTAGGGGCAGTTGCCATTGTGCCAAGTGTTCCAAGTTATGCACACAAGATATTCCCAGGCATCCAGAAGCCCGTGGACGCAAATATTCAAACCAAAGAATCACTCTGGGCAAACTCCAAAGACGCCTGGGCTTGCGGCTGAGAGTCATTGCCAAATCAAACGCAGTCTGCGCTAGCCACTCAGCCTTTTGCGTTCGGCAACAGGACGACCGGAATGTGCTTGGGCTAGCGATGTTGCGCTCTTTACATGGTAGTTCCGCTCAAAGAATGTGAATAGACGCGGGATGTCCTGCACGTGGATTCAAAGTCTGTCATTGGCAACTCTGCTCGGAGGTCAGCCGCGGCCATCAAGGGGATCAGCCTGCAGAGACTCCGGATCCACGGTGTGCACTCAGCGGTCGTTGCGGGACCCGAAAAATGCAGAGAACGAGCGGCTCGGGGAAGTGGATAGCCGCCCGCTGACTCGCGTGGAAAGAAAACAGCGTTGGCACTGCTGACGCACAACAGATCTGCAGCAGCACACCCAGGGCTAAGACAGCATCCCTCCGTGCCCCAATCAATAGATCCAAACCCGCAAGCCTCGTCGCCGCATCCCCAGGCTTGGCTTGGATGGGCGTGATCCTGCTTGACGGACCTTCCCGGGCTCCTGCATGCCGTTGTTGGCCATCTCATCGGCGCCCATCGTCCGCTAACTCTGTATTGCAGACACAAGTTCCGAGGAAGATCCGCGAACCCGCTAGTTGACCGTTCAGAGGGGGAGGAGACTAGTATATAGGAGCACAGGCGTGATGTTACAGTACTAGGACAAAAGTTTGTTCGCGTCGCGCACGTGCCAGAACAACAACGCGCGAACGCTCGGATGCACTGCTTCTTCAACACAACACAATTACATCAAAATGATAGCTTTTGGTACAGAAATTAGTGGTAATCGAATGTAAGGAGGTGAACTATCAGAAAGCGAGCGCAATTATGTTCTAGCCCAGAAAGAGGCGGGTGTGCGGACTAAGGAAATCGCAGAGACTCTTGGCTGTTCGCAACGCTGCGTTCAGAAGACAATACAACGATGGGAGGCCACCGCCAGCAACGCCTCGCGCCCTCGGGTAGGCCGTACACCTGTTTTAACTAGGCGCGATCATCGCAAGCTGCTTCGTCTTGCTAGAAAGTTCCCAAAAATTGAGTATCGCAAGCTCCTTGAAGAGGCTGAGATGTGGGCAGCTGATGAAGCTACCCCTAATGTGTCAAAGAAGACTATTTAATGTGCCCTCCTTGAAGCTGGATTACATAAGTTCGGAGCAAAGCGCAGACCAAAAATCAATAGAGCTACAGCAATTTTACGTCTTAAGTTTGCTCAGGATTGGCATAGCTTTAATTGGCAGAGGACAGTCTTCAGGTTCAGCAACGAGTGCTCAATCACCCGAGGCTCTGGCCACAACACACCATGGGTATGGCGATTACCAGATGAGAAATGGAGGCACGAGATGATAGATGAGGCTACTACTGCTCGCCAACCCGCTCGCATGGTGTGAGCGTCGATATGGATGACTGCAGGGGGTCGTGTTGGGCGTAGTCCTCTAGTAATTATGATCCGCGACCCATCAGCACAACGCAAAGGCTATAGTGCGTGGAGTTATACCCAGGCTCTTGAGGAAGGCATGTTGCCTCAATACAGAGCTGGCGAGAGGTTTATACAGGATAACTCACGTATCCATACTGCTGCTCTCTCGAAGGAGTGGCTGGAGGTTCACGGCGCATGGACCATTGACTTCCCACCTTATTCTCCAGACCTCAACCCAATTGAACACATCTGGTGGGCACTCAAACAGAAGGTTCATGAGCTCCACCCTGAGTTTGATTATATGGGAGAGTCTGCAGATGACTGGGGTCGCTTCGAAATGGGGTTGTTGGAGGCATGGGCAGCCATCCCCGACTCACTGATCCACAAGTTGATCACCAGCATGCCACACCGCCTTGACGCTGTAAGACTTGCCCAGGGCTACCAGACCAAATATTGAGTGTATTGCGATTAATTTGCACTAAAAATTGTCTAATTTGGTCTATCCTACGTGATGTTGTGGTGCTTTGAAGTCGAGGGCTTGAGTGGTGATGGGGACGCTAGCCTCCTTGGCGAACAGACTTTGTCCTGTGACTGTAGAATCGAAGTGGTCAGCTCAATGCCACCATTCTGCGATCCTTTTTCCTCCCAACAAACCTCTCTGGAGTAACCTGGCCATATCAATGCTCCAGCTGTTCCCACTCGACCCTGGCATCATCATGGCGGGCGAGTCGGGGCCCGCGCTAGTATCATTACTGCAGGCTATGACGATAGCTACCTTTTGTGGCGTGTCCGTCTACGACTCGGGATAGAGTCATTTCGTGTTAGCGAAGAGGGGGTATGAAGAAATAAGCTTTGGCAGGGCCGCATAGGGTCTCTTTTAGTGTTATGAACAGCACTCGGCATGGAGGGAGTTGAAGTCCATCTCCGTTTATTCTCTCCCTTCCGCATACTCCATGGAGTTTAAGGAGGATGCGAAGTAGACCTGAAACTTCCTATTCGGGTATAGCAGGTGTTAAAGGCTTGTAAACGTGTGGGGTTTCTCTGCTTCATTATGGGACGTAGTTAAATACGAAGCGGACCAATAAGACTTCTACCAAAGAGGCTATGAATACGCCACAGCTAGAAGCACTTTGTCCCTAACTTTATTTAGCCATCTGCATATTCCGATTTGTTTCCATTCAGGCGGAGGCGAAACTAGCGCGCTCCTCGCTCCACTTCCCCGGAATCTTGTCCCGCAGCCCATGTGCAAAGGATTTACGACAACGCGTCCGATGTAGTTTTTCTCCTTCATCTTCGAGTGCAATTCCTAACAGAATAGATAATTTTTTTAATTGGGAAATAACAACCTCGCCAAGATATACGTATACATGACGTATGGAGGCAAGGGACCAACCTTCGTTTGGATATTGTGGTGCGAAACTATCTTCTCTCTTGTCTTCGCCTTTCTACGACTATAGACTCGGACTCGGACTATGTATTGAATACATTGGGACGATCACTTTGCTATAGTCTCTTGGGTAAGTACGACGCTTTTAAGCGTTGCTTTTTTGTTGATTCCACGCTAACTTACCGAAAAGGTGGTGCTGATGTTGAACGCCTTGTTCACCACAATCGCAGCGCTGAACGGGTTTGGAATGCGTTCTAAGTTCTTGATATTACCAGAAATCGCACGGGCAAATAAGTGGACGATCCTTGGGCAAACGTTCCATATTATCGGTATCGCTACAAGTAAGGGGGCTGTTGCACTCTTCTTGGCACGAATTGTAGTTGAGAGATGGTAGAGGATCATCCTCTGCTCCATCGTTGGTTCTGTGCTCCTCTTCTTTGGGCTCTGCGCCATCTGTGATTTCGCCCGATGCAGCCCTGTAGCTCACGTGTAGGACCCGTCAATACCGGCGAAATGCTGGCTGTCTGCTGAAGCCTTTACCATCTATTCGGTTGCTCTCGGAGGTGTTTCTACCGCTATTCTGGTGGAAGGAGCAGCTTATGCTAACAGCATAATAGTTTATTCTGCTATCATTGACATTGTCCTTGCCGTATTTCCCTGGTATATCCTGTGGAATCTGCAAATGCAAAGGAAAGACAAGGTGCTTATCTGTTCTGCCATGAGTCTTGGAACATTGTACGTTAACAGCCCTACTCCGTCATTCACACTGGTATTAAATCGAAACTGATGCGAATAACCCAGTGCCTTTGTGTATGCGGTAATTAAGACGATAGAGTTACGAGGGCTTAGCGCCAGATCGGACTATACCTGGAAGTAACATGGTTGGTTTTGTTGACTTGGAAAGAACTCCTCTGAACTAAGCCCTCTGTGAATGCTTATTATTATTTTAGATGAAACAGTACCTCTTGTCATTTGGAGCTCTAGTGAAGTTGCCACAAGCATTGTTACTTGCTGTATACCAACCCTGCGACCTCTTTATAAGGTGTTCCGAATAGCCTCCCACCAAACCGAAAACAACTACGAGTTCGAGAACCACAGGGGTCACACTCTGCCACCCGAGAATGAACACGATAATGAGTGGGCGGATATCTATTGCGGTGCCAGTGGGGAAACCTCGAATACTATTATCAAGCATGAGAGGCGGGACGACGCAAGTGATCAGAGCATTTTAGGCACAACGCCGGTCGCGAATTGTATTAAGCAGATGCACGAGATCACAGTAACTGTTGAGAGGATTTAGAAAACATGCAGAAAACAGTACGATTTCTGTTGTATGTTGGGACTCGTTTCGGTCCGTGAGCGGGAAAATCGAAGACAAAAGGAAGTTGAGTTTTATATCAACAAGCAGTTGGAAGAACCCGAACTGGGGTCGTAGATGCCCTCCTCCACGGCGCCCTTCATGCACCTTTCTTACAGCGGTAAGTGGCAGCAGGCGTACTTGAGAAGGACGCTAGGGCCGAGCATTGCGCTGTGATGGCGACTAGATGAACCTCATATCGTCCTCCATGCTGCTCAGCGTGCGATGCAAATGGGTCATAGCTGTCTCGTCCATGATATCATGATCTGGTGGTTGAGATGAAGACAGTGCAGGAGCCGTCTACGGAGGAAATGGAGCGCAGGAAACTTCAAAGCATAAGGAGACCGCGAGTTTGGCGACCTTCCATTTTGCTTCCCCATGCTGTCATTTGTGACAATCCAGCCGGCACACCATATTATGCCCTATTGCACTAAACTCTTGACGTGCTCCATCATGCGTTTCATCGCTAGAGCCCCCAGCCTACGCTTGGTCCGATGCCCGTGACCAATACTCCGAGATCCAAGATACACAACTGGTCGATTGGTGGAAGCGACGTTCCTAAAGTAGGAAACAGTCTGGAAACATAATGCTGTGGGTTGCTTCCCATGAACAATCAAAACTATCTCGGAATCCAGCGACGTTGATGAGCTATTGCGTGGTTTCTCCGCACCTCTTGCCACTGCTGTAAAAAAAAAAACACTAGAATGCAGATTATTGATAGTATATTGTATAGCTGCTTCAGCGGGATCTATGTAAGTTGCTTGTGTTGACGATTTCGCGATTAAACTAGGGTGACGCGTTGTCGGTGGGGTGACCCATAAGTAGGCCTAGCCAAGAAAGTATAATTTATAGCTGAGCTTAAGTTACTGAATGGAGAACTAGGATTACATGTTGGCGGAGATGTATTCCCGATGAGGCAATGCACGTGCGTCCCGAAACGGGCCGAACCCACCTAAGTATCTGGCCTTTCTTGATTTGTTTGTGTTAGCCGATGTGGCTTGCTAGCTATCTCGGAACCGGAGGTCTTTTTCGATTCGCTCGGGGTGCGCTACCATGGGATGGGTACGAATGTGAGGTCCGGGACCGTCCCGGCGCTCTGGTGTGGCCTGCCCCGCGACTTGGCTACTGCATGCAGGCGCACAGATTAATGCTCGCTGTCGATGATGCCGCCCGACTCGTTCTCATTGTTAGCTTGTTGACTGGTACTTTCGAAGCCCCTTTTAATTGATTGGATGCCGCTTGATACAAGTTGACGAGTGGCCGCAGCTGTGTGGTTGGTTTAGGGTGCAGCACGACGCGCACCGTTCGTTTTCTGAATCGCAGTTACAAGCCTTCGCAACCTGTCTGCAGTACGATGGCTACCTTTGAGTAATATCGATTCTCGGCACAATCATAGCTTTTGCTCAGCTTGGCGAACGGCGATTTTGAGCCGCTCATTCTTCTGTGGCACACGCCGCCAGGGAAGACCAGGAGCAACTCTCGGTCGGATTTGTTCCAACCTATTCCACGACGACACGAGCAGCACTGAAGCATGCCGCAACGAGAGTATCACATAGTCGTCCTCGGATCTGGTAAGCTAGTCAAATGCGATGAACAACTAGAAATACCTGCTAATGATTGGCGTAACAGGTGGAGTCGGGAAAAGCTGTCTAACAGGTACGTTGCCGGATTTGGCACCTCGATTGTGGTTTCAGCAACGCTGACCGTTCACAGCACAATTCGTACAAAATGTCTGGATAGAGAGCTACGATCCCACTATTGAGGATTCATATCGGAAGGTCCTTGATGTTGACGTTGGTACCCATGAGCGAGTCGCCAAAAACGTCCACTGACCTATTTTAGGGCCGTCATGTGGTACTAGAGATATTGGATACAGCGGGCACAGAGCAATTCAGTGAGCAGTCCAGTCCATACATGAGAGCAAATTAGCTGATCTTATACAGCCGCCATGAGGTACATCTTCCGCATCCCGCTGCTCTCTTTCCGTAACTTATGAAGCGCAGAGAACTGTACATGAAAACTGGCCAAGGTTTCCTACTTGTTTTCAGCATAACTTCGGCATCTTCTTTCCACGAGCTCGCTGAGTTGCGCGAGCAAATACGGCGAATCAAGGACGACGACAATATGCCGATGGTACTCATTGGAAACAAGTCCGATTTAGAAGAAGACCGAGCAGTACCACGCCCACGAGCCTTTGCCATATCCCGCGACTGGAAAGTTCCTTATTTTGAGGCCAGTGCACGAAGAAGAGCAAATGTAGACGAAGCCTTCGTCGAACTCAGCCGACAGATCATCCGCAGAGATCAGAATGAACGACGAAACGTACCACCCGACTCTCCACGACCCGGTGGCAGGCAGAGAACAGGACGCAATAGAGAAAGGCAGACCAGACACCGGCCGAAATGTACGATCCTTTAGTTACGATACCCAACGACAATGGCCGTGCCAGAGGCAGTGGACCTGCTGGGCCGGGCACTGCCATTGTCATAGGCTAAAGCCTAGTGGTAATGTTCCTCGGTGGAACCTTCGGAGTCCTAGAAACTCCTAGAAGTTTCTCGATCATAGAGTCACGAGGAGTTAGGGCAGATATAAATGCTGCCTTACTCCTGAGATAGCTTTCTTCTTCATTGAATACAATCCTGTTACCAGGCATCGGCGCTTTGCGCAGCCCCCTTACAGCCATCATCCCATTCAATTACGTCTTTCCACACTTTCATCATCAGCACCACTTTGGCATTATAGAGGTATTAGAACACCCGCTCACTGCGGCAATTAATCTCCTTCGTTCTCAGCCCTTATCTCTGAGTGCCTACTCTGGGGATGCCTCAGCTGCGCAGCATTTACGCCGCCCTGGCTGTTTTCGCTTCTCCTTCCAAGTTGCTAATATGAAAAGCCACTGAAGTCATCAAGTACCCCTATCATCAGACCAAGTCGCAAAATTGTTAACACAGAGCACAAGTGCGCGACTCAATGGAGCGACGTTCGACACTACCGATGATGCACCGTTGACGAGTCACCGACCAACGCAGGAACGCGCGCCCGAGGATCCGTGCGATTCATATGCAAACTCGAACGGAGAGAGCCACCGAATCATAATCTTACTGCGACATTTTCCTACTTTCTCGTGTTGGTGCCTAATGCTCATTCTCCCAATTTTTTTCAACGTCTATACCACCCAAGAATGCTGCGACACCATCACAACTGTTCACACGATTCATGCATTCGAATATACCCATGGTCAAGGTGGTTATCGGCCCTTCCTCCGACCTAAAGCGCGGGCCTCTGAGGTTGACGGTCGGATGCAATGACCCGGACACTGATCCAAGCTTTTCGGGTGAGAAAGAATCGCGAGAGGGTAAAAACGAATCCGGTGCCGAAAAACGACTGACGGACGTTGTGGTTGTGTGCCCAAGCCGCGCCAAAGTCACATATACCGTGTCCGTAGGCGTGATGCACGGATTCGCATGATGCACGCGGAACACTTACCACCCCAAACTTCAACATCACATAACTCTACTATCATAAGCTCGATCAAAGCTGCGATCAAAGCAATAGAATCGCTGAAGTCTGGGGGGTCATTTGAGTACACTAAAATAGCCAACAAGTTTGGTGTTAATCGCTCTACGCTATCGCGAAGGCACCAGGCTCTTACCCAGCCGCATGCAGCCAAGTCAATTAACCAACCAACAAATGCTCAACCACCAACAAGAGCAGGAGCTTGTACAATACATTAAGCAGCTCACAAAGCGAGGCCTACCTCCTACAAGGCCTCTAATACAGAATTACGCGTCGAAGGTGCCTAAGAATCCTATTAGCAAGAGCTGGGTTACCCGTATTGGCAGGTCTAGAAAGTACGGTGATATCTGGATCGGAGAGAACGAAATTCTAGACCTTCGGTGAGACCGAAGAGCTGGAGTTAAGGCAGTAGATATAAAGGAGTAGGTTGCGCTCTGTAGAAAAGGACAGAGATTTCTCAAAAATAGAGATAATTTCAAGTCTATTGAGACTTGCGTCACATGCGCCACAGTGTTAGAGTTCTCATACCGATAGAGAGGTTGTGGCGTCGTCCATTTCGGTACCGCTATTTGTCGTACTGGGGTTGGTAGGGGAGTACGTACGTTAATTCGCAGTGTGCGAAACTCTTAGGCGAAAAGTCTGTGGCTCCGGAGTTCTCCCGAATTCAATATCCTCAATATTTCTCAATATTGAAGAACCCTATACCGAGGTTCATCGCGTAACGATCATCCTGGCGTAACGATCACCCCACCAGGACAGCAGCAAAAGTTCAACAGGCAATAACTCCACCAATATAACCCCAATTGAGGCTGCTCTTGCAGCAATAGAATCGTTAAATCTTGAAGAAAAAGTTGTATAACGTGGTTTATAAGCGAGCGCCGCGTACAAGCGAGCGCCGCACCTCGCCATGTTTGCCCACCTCTCTGAGCGTACAACTTAACCACGTTGCAAGCTAGTAGATAGATATTAAGAGAGTAGATTAAGCAGTACCTTAAGAATCTTGTTTACATGTACGTGAGTTGTGCCCAGGCTCTCTGCACTTCTTACAGCGTGCCAGAGCCTGGCGGCTGCGGCCTAAATGCTCTCTACTTTGACGCTGTTCACGAGCAATCTGTTGATTAGCCTGTCTTTGAGCAAGTATATCCTCTCCAGATCCTTTTATTAAGACTCCTCCTTTCTGTAGCCGCTTTTTTTTACGCTGCCTCCGCTCTGACGCTGCCTCGTTGGCTCTCTTAAGACTAGCAATCTGACTGCGCATCAGCTCAGCTGAGAGCATCATTCTCTCTGCCCCCTTTTCAAGCTGGTTAATCTTCTCAATAATTGAGGCTGGTGATGAGCTCTTATGCTGGCGAACGCGCTCACGAATAAGAGATGATTGAGCCTCAAGCTCACGTACGTTGCTTGGTGTTCTAGCCTCCCAGAGAGCGTCTTGAGTAGGTAGAGCAGGCGTCGGCGTGCGCAACTGGATATCTAGCTTTGATAGAACAACGTCTGGTTGGAGTGGGATAAGCCCTGCGCCTCGAAAAGCAGAGCAAATATTTGCTGTAGTGAACGTCTCATCAAAGGCTGCCTTGAAGGCTGGTAGAAACTCAAGCTTGGTGACGTGGTTGATATGGCTCTTAATCAGGCTCTCAATTTGACGGCTGTACGCCTTCTTAAGAGGTGAGAAGCAGCCAACATCAAGAGGCTGTAGCAGATGAGATGGGTGAGATGGCATGTAGAGAGGATAGATATTACTCTCTTTGCAAATCGTTTGAAATTCAAGAGTTTGGTGGCTCTCGTGATTATCAAGGATAAGCAGCCGGCGCGCACCTACTCCTCTTATCTTTGTGTGCATATCAAAGTGCTTAAGCCACTCTACTCCAAGCTCATTTGTTGTCCAGCCATTGTCGCTAACTCCTATAGCCCAGTCGCGTGGAATAGCCTCTTCATTATACCAGGCAGATAAGTGGTACTTAGCAGTAAAGATAAGGAATGGTGGGACTGTCCAGCCTGCAGCATTAATTCCTTGAATCACTGTTATCCACTCACCACTACCTGGCTGAATAGCCTTTACCTTGCCTCTCCTCTCAGAGCTTGTCACAACTAGCTGAGTTGTAGTCTTGCCCATCAAAAAGCCAACCTCGTCAAAATTATAGACGTCCTCGTCGCAGATACCGTGCTTTGCTTTTGTCTCCTCCACAAGCTTAAACCAGTTGCAGATTAGGACTGGGTCCTCGCATAGAGCTCTCTGCCTATCGTACGGTCGACTAAATCGCGTCGTAAGACTGTCTGTACGCTTAACAAAGTTACGTGGCCAGTGGACGCCAACCTGACCTCCACTACGCGCAGCTAACAGCTTATTAGCCATATTACGTACAGCTGTGTACGTAGGCGCCAGGCCACATTGATCAAAGTCCAGTATATGCTTAATAACAACCTCCTCCTCTAGCTTGGTAAGCTTCTTTGAGTTGGGCTGACAATCGCGTCGGGAAGGGACACCAGCGCGTCGGCGGCGGAGCGTTCTGTCAGACACGTTATAGACTGCTGCAGCAGTGCGATTGGCTTTGAACTGGTTCGTAGTAATAGACAAGATAGCAAGCTGGATATCTGCTTCGTTTAAAGATAATTGAGCAACGTTGCGTGGAGCCATTGTACGTTAAGACAGGGTAGGTGGGCAAACATGGCGAGGTGCGGCGCTCGCTTGTACGCGGCGCTCGCTTATAAACCACGTTATTCTTTATAAATATACTTATACTGCTCATCCACTGGGTCTATATTCGGCACAGTAAAGCGGCATCAAAGTCCTATCCCTATGTTTTCTAATTGTCACTTGTTCAGAGCTTCAAGTAAAGACTCTGTGACTGAGGATCAAGGGCCTGTTTCTGTAACTGGAAGCATGCTCTTATCAATGATATAGGTTCTTGATTGTGGCTGTGGGATTTAAACGTAAACGCGAGTTACCCACGGTGGCCAGTGTGTCTCATCCCTAAGCGCTCACGTTCTCGTCTCTATCACCCGCACCTCTAGGTCTTCGGCCTCACTCCATCGCCTTTGACTCCAAAATGTCAACGCCAGGTTGGCCGTACTGGTGGGTATGTCTAGGTGCTCTGGCCCAAGCACCTTCTCCGACCTACTCTCATAATCGGTCATTCCGTACGGCCGTGGTACCCTTACTGCGCAACTCTCCCAGGCAAGCAAGCCACAATGGAGCTTGTGGCGGGTCTGCCTATTCAGGCAGACCAAGCCTACAAGTATATAAATACCTACAAGGTCATATAGTAATATACACGCTTGAAGAAACACATTTCAACTGGAGATGCCTATAGGCATCCCCGCGGCTGGTTTCGTTATGCCACTTGTGGCTAACAGGTAACTACGCCATATATATTGTTGATCTCGTCACGCGCTGTTCTCTCAAAACAACTGATGTAGCCTGGTAGGCAAAGAGATGTGTGTGTCCCAAACCAAGAGTCTTTCGCTACACAGGGGGGGAGGTTACTTTTCAACATTTGAAATTCCAAAAAATGTGTGACCACCAGTTTTACAGGTTCACAGAATGTGGCCGCGATCGAGCGGTGGATATCACTTAGTGCGATACTGCTAGAGCTCGTGGTCAATGCTGCCCCTCAGCTCAACGGGGAAGGGCACAACAAGCAGGAGAGACGAAGACAGGCAAATGCCCGGTTTGTATAGGGGATCACCCGCATCGTCAAATTAATGAAAGGTAACGCAGTCGCTATTTTGCTTTTAGGTGTTGCTGAATTGTCGGTGTTTAGGTTGTACCGCCACTTTGGCGTTTGGCTTCGGAGCATGAAGGCATATGGCCATCACAAGTCACGATTAGGCGCAGGCGGCGAGCACAGCATAGCGAAAGTAAAAAAAAACGAGCTCAATACATTTGTCAAAACTTTGGGGGTGTAAGAGTTGTCTCATTAATCAAGCAGGGCCTAAGACTAAGTAATGACGCTAATTAGTCACGTAGACAAGGTCACATGACCACTGCCTTCATCGCCCATCTTGACAACATTATTGTTCTCCCGTTAGTACATCTTTGCCGCCGGTGCTCTATATACTTTTGGAATACTCTTATCCTTAAATTGTAGTTCGCTCGTCCGTGACACTTTAGCCCTTGGCTCTGGGTCACCAGCTTCCTACCCTAATGTAGCACTCTTCCGCTTCCGACCACGTGTCTTTTTACCCGTAGCAGCTCCCTCTACCTCTGATGCAACACTTGTGATATTCCTGGCTTCTTTAGCAGCCTTTTTGGCCTTTTTCTCCGCTGCCTTAGCGTCCTTTACAGCGCGCTCCGCTCGTGCCTTCTCGAGATCCTCATAGGTCACCACCCTTGCTGTACCGATTACCTTTTGGTCGGCTGCTCGGCGAGCTTTGCCTTCGTTGTTGGTCTTAGCTAAGATTTGATTTCGGTTGTAAAGGAGTGCAATTTTGGCAAGATATGTCTGAGCAGCATTTGACACCTTCTGTTGGAGCCTCGCTTTGTGCTGGCTGCTCGTTTCATCATCAGGAACCTGTTTGATCCTATCAAGTAGCGACGTCAGAGCTTCCCCCGATACTGGCGTTGCGGCCGTAGGCAGTGCTTCGTAGTCCGGACGAGACTCCACCCTCGGCTCATCAGCGGTGGAAATAGTTAGATGGGCCGGGGGGGGGGGGGGGGGCCTGTGGAAGCCGTTTGACCTCCTCAAAATCATTGACTGAATACACAGTTATGGACAACCTGAACGATCAACGGGTGGATCACACAGAACCATATACATTTGAGCCCGGCTTCACTGAGGATCTCGTCATTGCATATCCGATTCAGATCCGATTTCCAGCAACTGGCACCTCTGGTTCATCAAATACGAGCACGCCGCAACAAGGCTCAGGTTCTGCGCTATCCACCGGAGCAATTATCGGCATCGCCTTTGGCGGATTCTTCGGTCTATTAATTGCCTGTTTGTCTATATATCTCATTTTAAGGAGCCGGAAGCGAAGGCATGCGGAGAGTCAGCACAGAGATGATCTTCCTCAGCCTGGCAATTTACCAGAAGCATACTACAGTCCCACTAGCCCCGCAGTTGCTGATCCTCGAATGGGCATACAGAGAAAGCCAGTCGGACAAGACTACTATGATCAGGTAGGCAGACGCTCTCTGATACCATGCGAGCAATGACTGATACTGGTTAGAGTCCAACATTCGAGCTTTCAGGAGGTCCAGCATCGGAAGTGAATGAGATGCCAGGAGGTCCGGAATGAGATGTCTTGGGTTGAGGAGAGTATAACTGAGACGAGTAAATACAATGCTAATTTGTAAAAATGGATTATGGTCACAACTCTGTTAATGTCGGTGGCATCTAGTATCATCTCAAAATGGTCTCCAAAGGTTCTTCCGCTATGCTATGCGCCTGCCGTGACGTCGGGAGGTACTTATAACTTGATCATATCGGCTGTAGGCATCGATGAGGTGCCAATGATTGCTATTCTTGTCATCCTGGCACTAGCGCTATCGTCTCATGCTGGAATATCATACGCTCCGTCGCCGGGATAATAGGATTAAGGAGTGCAGACATTGTAAGAGCATTTTTTTTTACACATTTAAGGCCTTTGCTACCATGTTAACTGCCACTACGAAGCTGCAGGCGGCTCTCTCAATCGGCGTTTGTTGCGCGAAGCACCAGGCCCTACATGGTCCAGCTCTCTTTCCACCACTTCTTTCCCAGAGTAGAAGTGGTTCATCGATAGTGCTGTTCTGGTTTATGATGATGTTGCTCTGCTGTGCGAGAACCTCTTTGAGGCACGCGATCAGCTGTACTACTTCATCTAGCTTAGTGCTTCTTCCTCCGCCTTCCGATGCGATAGACACTCGCTCGGTGGAACAGGGTGCTGCCACATCGCGTGCTGCTTGCTGCCTGCTCGACACTGCTTCCGTATGCGACGGTTGCGGTACGGTGGTTCCAAGTCGACTGCGCACCGTCCGTACCGTTGTTGTCCGTGTCTGCAACGACTGTTGGGCCTCTAGCACCTTCGAACTCGGCTTTCTCGCGCGTGGTTTGGGTGCGGCTGGCGATGGTGTTGATGGTATGCGGTTAGGGCTTAAGGCGGCCATCAGACCTGGACATCGTTCGTTTCCCCGAACGATCGTTTTGAACGATCGTTCATCGTCCGAACGACGTTTATGGCCAAGAACTGGTCCTTATTCTAATTCATTAGGTATTTACTATACAAACTATGAAAATCTCATAAATCTTAGCTATTCCTAATTCCTGTTTTAGGAAAGTTGTATAGGCAGCACACATGCCATACTGTTAGAATTTAATGAATCTTTTTGGTCAGAATGGATGGGTGAGAATTGATTGTCCTCATTGTTGGTTCTGTTCTCTCTCCTTTTAAACACAGACCTGATACATCGGTGATACATAGGTGATACCGTCCACGATGCAGTATTCGTATACTTCAGTTTTTATGCCTCTTATCTGACACATACTCTATATTATTTAGTCAAGCTCTCTTAAATAGGATTTCCTATCCTATTAACGCCTGTATATAAAAATTGCTCAGCTTATTTAAAACAAAAGTCAGAGCTCGCAATCGCTGCTAACTGTCGCTACAGTTCTAGTGTTGAGAAACGACTATTAGCCAGCTCCCCTACTGCCGAAGTACTCGAGAAGCTCAGCTGCGTCGCACTCGGTGTCAGCTGCTCGCCACCCTCCTCATCCTCTACTTCGCGGTTGCTCTTATCGTTGCCTAAGCCTGCTGGCGACCCTAGTGTAATAAGCCCTTGCGCATCCCAGTTTGCAAGCAGTTCGCTTGCCTCCATTACCTCTACACTCATACTTTGACGCCGCTTATCAAGGAGGATACCAGCAAGGGAGAAGACCCTCTCTGGCTCGTCGCTCATAGGTGGGATAGAGGATATCAATCGCCATTCGCGCGAGGCGAGGATAACGGCCACGAACCTCAGCGGAATGCCAGTACTTGATAGGGTTAACACTGCGTACTCGCGGCTTACTTATCCACTCATCGTACTCGTCTGCAGTCGTAGCAACAATAGGATCATCCTCATCAATTGCAGCGGCGAGGTAGGTTCTTAGTGCGCCCAATATAGGTGGCTTTTTACTTAGTAATCTTGTTGATGTGGCTTCAAGTTCACCTGGCAAGTCTTTATACTCGCGCTGCCACAGATCTCTTACTGATTGCTTCGCAGTCTTTAGCCAAGCTCTACCTGCTTGCTGCTTCCATTGCCGGTTAATAAAGTGCCACTTGCGGCGTGGGTCGAGTACAATGGCGGCTGCCAGTGCTGGTGAGCGATCCATAAGACAATGGTACTCATCTGCCTTCGCCCATCCATGTTCGAGCAATGCGTGTATCCTCGTATCGCGACCAGCGTACTCAGCCTTAGCATCCTCAAGACGACTGAGGATACATTCAAGCGTAGGTAAGACATAACCAACTCCTACAAAATCGCCAGCGCTGGCGTCGCCTTGCAGAGCCATTGTTGCTTCAAAGAGTGGCTGGAGGAGGCCTTGAAAAGTTTGCAATACGCCCCAATCGTCGTGTGTGAAGCGATTTTTAAATACCCACAACGACAGGGAGTCTTTGCCTTTTTGAACGCGCTTGCCACTGCTAACTGCTATAGAGTAGCGGTTGCTCTCGTCGTCGATGAATGTGTCAACCTGTCAGATATAAGGAGAAGCTCAGAAGTACTACATAGGAAAGAGTGATAAAGAGTAGGACCGATAACTATTGCTAATCTACGGAACCTCCGGAAGCAGAGGAGCTATAGAAGAAAGCAGGAGACACAACTCAACAAGGGATAGAATGATGATCAACACACAATCCATCATCGCAATTATTAATTTCTGCAAAACGCATTTCAGCATTTTATCTAACACTAATCCGTCCATTCCTAATTACATGTATATTAGCCTCACTTGATACACAGAAACACGTCAGGATAATACATGACTTTTCATTACTACCCTGCTTACACCTTATCCATCGCGAACATGAACAGTCTAAACCGCTTATGTCCCTTACATGTCAAACTAAATCACATCTCTACAACCCTAAAGATTGCAGTGCTCACGTAGGGAGCTGTTTGTTGTTTGACCATACGATAGCTGGATCACTAAAACATATCGAGCCCTTCCACCTTCGTATACGCTTACAACGACGGTGTTCCACCAGCGACGCTCAACCCAGTTGCCGAAGCGTAGGCGCCAATTTCCAGGGCCACGGCACTCCGTCTTATCTTATATCCCTCTTGTGTCATCGTATTCCCCTTCAACGAGCTGAGATTAGATCTCGGCAGCTGCTTGGTCTAGGAATTGGCTCGAGTGGGCTTGAGACATGGGCACATGGTGAGCCTAATTAGGTCTTTCGTTCGGTCAGCGGAGGGAACAACAGTGGGCTTCGGGGCTTGAGGGCGAGGAAGCTATCGAGGTCATCGTGCGTTGGACCGCATCTCAATGTGCGTAGGATAGCTGTGTTGACCGCTTCGACGCTGGAAACAGGTTGGCTGGCTGACAAGCGCCGTGGCCGTGCGCATATTGGCACTGCTCCCAATCCCAAGCCGGATTTAATCATAACGTGTTTTACAGTCACATGAAAAAAGTTTCTTCCGCTAAGCGATTTTACACCAAAACTACCACTTTTTATACTAATATTACTCGCTATCTACATGTTTAACCCTTTTAAAAGTAATAATATCTATAAAACTTTACTAAAACTGTAGTTTAGTTAAGAGTAAAATTAAAAATAAAATTCTTTTACTATATAATATATCTTTAAAGATAAGAAAGATTAATTTTCCTCGAATTTGTATGTAAAAAGCGACCTTTTCTACTTTTTTCTACCTTTTTTCTAGAAATGACTATGCATACTATACTTATAAGTATATATATTCTAATGTTTATAATTTTTAATAAAATAATAAGATATTATCTGTTTTAATTTTCAATTTTAATATATTTTATTGAAAATTTAAGGAGTTAGGGTTATCTTATAATTACTAACTTTTTAGTGTAGGTTGGTGGGGAAAAAACTTGGCGGAAGAAACTTTATTCAAGTGACTGTAGATTGCCTTATTAATAGCGCTCGATTAATAGCTCGTTGACAGCTCAATAGATGGTTAGTTAACAGCTCGATAGATAGCTCGTTGATAGCTCGATTAATAGCTCGTTGATAGCTTGATAGATGGCTCGTTAGTAGCTTGATAGATGGCTCGTTGACAGCTCGATAGATGGCCCGTTGACAGCTCGATAGCTGTTAATTAACAGCCCTGATAGTAACTTGCCAAGCGAATGCTTACTAAAAAACCTTGCTCGCTGGCCCATTCACTGGCATAATGTGATGACTACAGTTATGTCTAAGATGCTCACGCGTCGCAGGGGCTGTTGCGTATCGCGCTAGGTGGCATACCAAAAGTGCCGCAGAGCAAAAGGCACCTGGAGAGATGCACGGACCACGTTGCGCTCCTGTTCGTCACGCAAAGTAAGGCCGCCTGTCCTCGCCGAGAATCCAAGTGTCTGTCCGAAATAGAGCATGTGCCACCAGCACGCTGACACATCACCTAGTTGGCTGACCGTGGATAACATTCTGGCTTCCTTGAATTGTCTCCTCCACTTCGTGCTCTGCTCAAGTACTGTACAGTATACACACCATGAGAAATAAGAATGCGCCGCGAGGCAAAGTCTTCGATTTCAAACACAAGTCAGAATGGAGCGATGAAATTGCTCAGCAGGTGCACTTATCATCCCAATACCGATCTCATATGGTGGTTGTCTTAGGGAAAGCATTACAAAGACCGCCTGGGTGGGTCAGGATTGTTACGGTTTGCGTCTATTCTGCTCATACACCGGAACTTTTCTAATTTGATCAGATCACGTCGACCTTACCTACGACTTTTGACCCGAATCACTACCTTCCTATATATCCAACAAGGAAACTCCAGAAGGGTGGTGTACAATTGAAACTATGCGGAAGTTTCGAAGGGCAAACCATCTTACGTTTACTATCATACGAAAGAATCGACAAAGTCGAAGAGGTGCCGTTGGAGATCTTAAGTGAAACAATCAGATCGGATGGGCTGAGTGTGATGCTGCAAGAGAATTCTTTTGGTACCTTACAGAATCGTTCAGGAATATGAGTTGTCGAAACAGGACGGCGAAGGGCACAAAGACTCAGCAATACTACAGCATCCTTCTCACTCTAAACCATCCACATCTACTCCGCATCGTCTGGAAGAACGTCGATATTGTTTTCGTACTAATTTAGCTGCTTAAAGCTGCTCGTCTGTAAAGACCAGCCCCGCGCCTCCGCCTCCGCCTCCCGAATCGTAGCCTCAATCAGCTCCTCTAACCTCCTCTCCGCCGCAACCATGTTCTCTGGCACAGTGTTGCCGATGATATCTCTCCTCCGCACCTTCGACAGGAGCATTATACCTGAAGCGACGTACCCCGCGACAGCTGCAAGTATAAGCTATACGGATCGCATTGGCTCGGGACCGCTTGCCCGCGGGCCTGCACCGTCCTCGTCCCACGCAGCTCCAGCGCCACCCGCTCCAAAGTCCTGCCCTGGACCTTGTAGTCTGTGCAAGCGAAAGCCGCCGTGCATGACGTGTCGCTGCGATGGACGCCGCCTCACGCACTCGATCTTCGAACTCAGTGGGGAGGCATGCCGACGAAGTCGAAGTCCTTCGTCGATTCTGCTGCGAGAATGATACCAGCAGGCGGCCCAAGGTGTAGGATGGTATTCGCGGAGATACCATAGCCTGGATATGCCTTGTCAAGGATGACATGTCCCGCTCATTTCCTAGTTTGTCATGAGCAGTTCGTATTCTGAGCGGTCGAAGCTGATATATTGGGCTACACGAAGACAAATAGGTGCAACACGTCCTGGGCGTCGAGACTGATCTCAAGCGACAGTTTCCTCCATGAAAGTTAGTGGCTGCAGTGTGCGCCACGTCCGTGGCGCTTTTCGACGAAAGATTTCATCATGAGCTATTCATGGCCCGAATCGACACAATCCGGCAATGTTGGTCCGTAGGTCACATACGCAGTTGCCCAGAAGCTCGAAATAGGCACCTACTTGGATTGGCTGTCTTCTATAGTCCGCCTAATCGGCATGATGGCACTGTGAAATTTAGCTCTTTGATATTGACGGCTTGTTGCAAGTGCGCAAGGATCAGGAAAGGTGACACCCTACTTAGCTATGCTCAGTAAGGTGCCTACTTCGCTACCATTACATGAAAATACCGCCAGCGTGAGTTTTAGCGTGGTCACTCGCCCTAGCCTACCCTTGCGGGCGTGATCAGCAACATCAAGACTCCCTACGGTGGAAACCACGCCGCTGCCAACGTCAGCCCGGACGGAGTTATTTAGATCGTGATAGAGAAGAACGTATGGAAATTGTGCGACTAGCATTCGCGAGAATCCCAGGATATATAGTTCTCGTGTCTCTCCCTTATTGCCATTTTCCAAACCTAATAGGCTTCGATATATCTCGGCTAGCCCTATTTATTCGAGTGTTAGGGACTAGCCATTATGCTCTCCTTCATATTCACAGCTGTCATCGCAGCTTTCGCGCTTATTGCAAGCGCATCAAACACGCCATTAGTTTCGCCACAGTCTAGCAAACAGGTCTACTGTTCTGCCAACAACCTCAACAAACTAGCCGAGCTGATGCCTAAGAGCACACTCCCCTTACCAAGTGCCTCTCTTGAGCTTAAGTACGTTCTTCTCGGCATTGGTACGCAGAACTATACCTGCAATACTGGAGACGAAAGCACTACCCCTGGCACCACTGGCGCCGTTGGTAAGCGATCGGTCTGATGACGAAGCTGTGCTGAAATGTTGTAGCTCAACTCTACGATATCGGCACGTCCCTCAACAGTGACCGTTTGGCTCAATGGAAGATCAGCTCCATTTCATGCCTCGCGTTCTCTCTGCGCTCCATGCCCCGGCAGCTCGACCAGACGCTGCAATCGCAAGGCTTCCAGCACATAGTCGGCCACCATTTCTTCAGCGTCGATACACCGATCTTCGCCCTCGACCAATTGGCCGAGAGACCATACCCTGTGGCTCATGTCAGCAAACAGGGTGAGATCGACGCCCCCCGGTCGTGTTGCCCCGGTGATCAAGCCGCGGGGGTGATCAAGTGGCTTTACCTTCAGGACACAACGGGTATTTCCCGTGGCGGCATCGACACCGTATACCGTATCGAGACTGCTGGTGGCAACAAGCCAAGCACTTGCAAGGGCCAGAAGTCCCACTTCGAGGTGGCATACACGGCACAATGTGAGTAAAACCAGGCTCGCAAACGCGGTTCTACAGGCTAACGTGGCGACAGACTGGGTCTTTGGTCCCAAGAAATCAGTCTATTGCGGGCAAGCGTAGGTGCCTGTTGTGATCCTTGCATACATAGTATTTCATGGCTTCGTAAATTTTTGTCACGCCTTTGGAGTGTTACTAGGTTTCGAATAGGTCGTGGGAACACAAGATGACAGATGAAAGAATGCAATTAAGTAACGTTAATTAAGTTAACTTAACAAGTCTCAAATCGCTTGTCCACATGACTATATTCAATGCATTTTTCGCAAGCCAAAAAATGTCTCGAATAACCTTAGTGATGGGACTAACTAACCGCGTTTGGAACTGTACGGATTTCTATATCTCTAGGGAGCCACAGAGCTGTACTCGCACTCCTGCTGTTGACTAGTGCACCCCGGGTGGAATCAGTTCCTATATTGCTGATACTCTATGTCTTTTGACCGCTTCAACGCAACCTCGCATGTCCTAGAATTAGTCCATCTTCGGAAATAAATAGTGAGCATGCTACTGCAAAGGAAATCTTTCCTGGTGTAATTGAAAGCACTCGAATCTCTGGTATTAGAGATACTTAAGCGTCAACTGTTCTATGATGTCCTCTTTTGACTTCGCTGTAACAGGTGCCACGGCCACAGACATCGCAAAACCTCGCGCTAACCTAATAGTTACAAAGTTCGCAATATCTTTCTGGCTCTCATCTAGAGTGACAAGGTACTTAAAGTCCTCCTTGTAAAATTGGCACATGGAGCGCATCGTTGGGTAGATTTCGTCGAACGAATGTTGCGAAACTCGTTCCATCTCTAGTGTCTTATTTGGTCAGCCCAATCTCGCTTTCAGAATGTGATCAGAACGAACCCACGGTGCTCCTTCGAGCATTGACACCGCCATACAGTAGGCTGCCGCAGCTGTGACACTGGGAAGCTGTGGCACTATCCGCTCATTGAAGAGTGACACTTCCAAGATGAAAGTGGCGAGTGTCTTAAGGGTCGATACGTCGCTCTTTGAACATATGGTACTCTCGAGATAGTTATTTAAGAATACGAGAGGTCCGGGCCAATTCAACTGGTAGTTCAGGCTTTCGAGGATCTCTTCCTCTTGTTTCCTGGAATCGTCCTTGCAGCCATGCCATATTTGCTCCAACTTGAAGCGGGCATCTTCCTCGTAGTCACTAGCAATTTCAGCAATATTAGTTATTACCCACGTGATGCTGTCCTTATCGGGTTTAATTTATCAATTTCTGCGATAGCCACAATATTCTCCTCGCAATCCTCCCTCCTCACTCAACGCATCGCCTACAACCACTTGACGTCAGTATCTTTGCGCCACTTGCAAAGGCGTATTCAATAGGCATTGACCAGCTAATCCAGCGCTCTTATGGTTTCTCAAGAGTTACTAAACGCACCTTTTGGCCGATTTTTCATGAGGCATGGGGAATGGCGCTTACGTTTGAGAATATCCGCTCCGCATTCGCAGCTACGGCTATTTCCCCATTCCAACCACAAAAAGTGCTAGCGCAGGTTCAAAAGAAGACTCCTTCACCATTGCCGAGTGATGTTGAGCAAGCTCAAAAAACTCCGGGATCTGTACGCGGCATCCGGCGCACAGTTAAGGCAATTGCGCGGGATCAACAGCTGCTCAACGAGGAGATTCATCAACTTATCAAAGCTAGCGAAAAACTCGCAATTCGCAACGAGATTCTAGAACATGAGAATCTTAACCTGCGTAATACACTTGTTACAGAGCAAAAAAGGCAAAAAAGGGGGAAAGCGATGGGTCTTTTTGATAAAGACCGGCGCGGAGAGGCGCAATTCTTCTCGCCCACTAAAGTGGAAGCCGTACGGCAGCGTGCTATTGAAATTGAGCTTCAGAAAGAGAAAGAACGCATTAATTCAGCTAATCGACTTATCCAAAGGCATATTGAGAAGGAAGAAAAGGCCAGGGAGGCTCAAGAGCGAAGAGAAGCGCGGATTCAGGCACAGGAAGCGAAGCGCCAAGAAGCTGCAGCTCGGAAGCGCCAGAAAGAGGAGGAAAGGCAACTCAAGCTAGCCAGCCAGCAGCTAGCTAGTGACCAGCGGAACCAGCAGAAGCAGGACAAAGCAAAAACTAAGCAACTAAAGCGAAAGCAGCCTGTACAGAGCAGTGCAAGTCCAAAGAGGCGGAAAACTGGTGTTGCCCGGTCAGGACGCAGTATCCAGTTACCAGAGCGATATTGCAATTAGATAGATATCTAGATATTTTCTCCATGTCCTATTATACAGGATGTCCAAATTTGAAAGCGACAGCAAGCATGGCTGTTGAAATATTGCAGTCCTAGGTTGTGAGGTGCTTGCGGCGCCAAGTGCTCGCCGAGTGTCGGTGCACGTTCGGTGTCGGATTACGTTAGGGGAAGAAGGAGATGATGCTCTGGGAACATCGTACAGATCGGACGAGATTGGCAACGCGACGCGCCTCATTGACGTTTTCAGAAGCACAATGAGAGTCAACCAGATCACGGCTGGTTCGAAGGAAGTGGCGTCGATGGTACAGAACCTTTCGAGATTCCAGGAGGCAGCGCAATTGGATGATTTGCCTGCGACAATAGTTATCGAGGGTACGTCAAGAACGGTGAGCACCTCGGCGAGGCTGTATGCCGGTGCTCATATACCAGGTCAAGATAAGGTTAAGTCTATCAAGTTGCAGCAGGCGAGCCTATCAAGGGAAAGGGAGAGGTTGATTCAGGGTATCCAGGAACAGCCTGGCCACACCGCAGATAGCCATACTGCAGAGGGCCACAATGGAGCCGTGTATGGTGCACTCAACCGTTTTGGAGAGGAGGACGTCGTTATCGCACCGTCAGACTCAGGGGCTGCGGTCCGGAGTATGGGGCCGTCAGCGAGCGTCCAGCTTGGGCCGTCCACATCGTTCTCCCAGGTTGGCATGCAGCTGGCCGAGTTGTTCAAGCTAAATAGAAGGCAGAGAATTGCCCTCCGGCTGGTATGCCGCCATCTAGATCTAGTAAAGCGGAGCGAGCGAGGGCTCCCGCAGCTATGTCAATTCGAGAGCCGTACGAAACAACTTCCATCAGCAATGCATGGCGGCACGACTCTCAACTTTATACCTGGCTTAGCAGCCTAACCAATTCGAGATAACATATTTGCGACGGACGATATCAACATAATGATAGGTTCCAAGTTACCCGAACGATCAAGTCGAGCTCCGAGATGCTCTCGCCTCCGATGTTCCGCTACCCTGCATAACTTGGCAAGAGCTTTGCCATATCCGCTCTAGATCCGAGTAAAGTGCCGTTGGTGTGGCACTAATGTGCCGTAACAACGACTGAGAGCTTCGCCTCTCAGCTTTGGGCAACGGTGCCCTGCTGCTGTTTCTGCCCACTTCTTTAAGTGCAACAGTGGGCGCCGCGGAGTTCTTACAGTGATTCACGCTTTCCATGATACTTTCCTAAGTTGGCAGCCGAGGGGTTGGAGCGATTGGAGGGACACAGGCTGCATCAGACTGCACTTCTGATTGCGGCAGTGGCTGGGCGCTAGTACAAACAGCTATCTCCATGCCTTGCGAAAGGTCCTGGGAAAACTTTTGGATTGTTTGGAAAGGAAACCCGCAGAACAGCCAACTAGAGCAGGAGCTAGTGTACCTGCGAATAGTAAGAACAATTGACGTTAGCGAAGATGTGTTTTGGGCTCCACAGAAGGCGCTACAAATAGGTGATTCTAAAATAGAAAGGGCCCGAAAGATGAAGGGAGCCGAAGCCGAAAAAGGGCCCAAATTGAATGTAGCCCAAATCAAGGCCAGCTTTATTTTATCGCATCGCAGGGTTGTGACAGCTATAAAATCTCAACGCGTCTTTCACCATGATGCTGTTCCCTCAGGTACGTACCACATTCCACTGAGGCGACCACGCTAACAAGCAAGCCATATATGCTTGAATATCTCGAGGGCTTCGTCCCTTGTATTCCTGTTCCCGAACGCCTGCCTTAGTTCCTCCACCGTGTCCACCAATGAGTCGCTGAATCGACCCTAGTCCAATTACGTAGTTCTGTGCGGGTATACATGCCGACAGCAATGCTTTTGACCTCTCTAGTGATTGAGTGTGTCGATCGATTTCCTGGAGACATCCACGCCTTCAGCACAGCTCAGCTCACAACATTACACAGCCGAACAGCGAATAGTAGAGTACTGTCAAAACTTGCCATCGTTGACAAACCCCTACTAACTACTAACAACCAAATAACCTTTCCCACGACTGAGCCTATCATGCTTCCTGCTGAAGCTGTACACTCGCCACGCTTATCCCTAAAACCGGTACACTCAAGCTCGATGGCAACGCAGTAACTTCTCTTGACTTTGACCACACATCAAATGCTCAGTGCAGTCGATCAGTTACTGACCTCGCATATCTTTCGCATTCGATCACTTGTAGAGCTCGCCGCTAGATCCTAGACATCATGTGCGCTTTTGTGGCGCGAGAATAGGACGCTTAGTTTGGTTCTCCTTGCAACACTTACGTCGTGAGCGATGTCATAGGGTCCCACGATCTCTATCCTGATTTGGATGCGACCCTTCCAGCTCAGCAGGCGGGCATGGAATCACGAAAACGTCCCTTGAATCGATCTCCACGGGTTGCGATTCTCCGTCTGCCTCGGCTCTCCATTTCCCTCCGAAGAACTTTTTGAACCCAGCGCTCTGCCCAGACATCTCTGGTAAAGTGGGAATTTGGTTCCTCTTTCGTCGACGCAGCAAGAACAGAATAATAAGTCCACCAAGTAATGCAGCACCGGCAACGGCTCCAATTGCAATCCCTGCTATTGCACCTGTGCTCAGCCTTCCTCGAGATGATATAGAGGTATTTTCGGGCCCAGGCGTATAGGCCGTTGTGAGCGGTTGGCTAACAAGACTAGAAGGGTAAATGATACCAGTGATAACGATAATTGAAGGTCTTGGCGTGCTGACTAGTTCCACTGGAAGTCCTTAGAGTATCGACTGCTGTCCCGGGGACCGCCATAGTGAACAGAGTGCTCGAGAGCTCGATCAAAGGAAAGACAGGGAATTATTACAGAGCACAACAGCAAAAGAACGGACCGCAAGCACCCCTTCGTGGCGCATGCAAGAACACACTATGGCTGGCGTTTATGTCCGGCCTGTCCGCGGCGTCGCTTCCCCGCTTCCGCCACAAAGGAGGGCACTTTTCCACTGTCACACAAGGGCATTGACGTCGGCGGGACAGTGCAGGCATGCTTTGGCTATCTCACCCGGCACGTTCGATCAGCCCCGCACAGACCAGTAGTTGCGATCTAGATCTGATGTTTTGCAGCGCATCGAATTTATGCACGTTGCGGAAGGTAGTCACATTTCCACAAAATATAATTAACTTTTTGGAAAGCTTCCTGCTTGCACTACAGCGGTCCGTGCTTGACAGCGACCTGCTGCACCAGAATATGGAGATATCGTAAATCACATTATCCCGAACAAGGTTATCCATTGGAGCCAGACTGTTGGGTCGCGCAAGCCGATTCAGGGGGTTCCATAGTAGGGGTGTAGTTTAGTGATGAACCCACAGCTTGGAGATTGCATGAACAGAATTTTCATAGCCAGCAAATCATTGTGTCTTCTTCTTCTTCTTCTTCTTCTTCTTCTTCTTCTTCTTCTCCTTCTCACCCTCCTCCTCCTCTCGATCAAGGGTATGCTGAACACAATCACTACAGAGGCGCTCTCCAGGCTACCCGCCCCCAGGGCCAATAGCCCAGTGTACTTCGTCAGAGAACCTGACCCTCCTCCACTTTCTTGATCTGGGTAGCGCTGTAGCATAATCTCTGTCCAGGCCTTCCTCTGTTGATCACGAAGACGACCTAAATGGCATTAAGCTTACTGCTGAGGATTGGGATATCCTTAGCAAAGCTCACTCATTCTTGCAACCATTTGCAGGTGCGACTCTATACGCAGAAGGGGATGAGTCATCAATTGGACAGTGCCTTGAGATTATGGATGTTCTCCTCTACCATTATGAACAAGAGAAGGTAAACTAGACGTCTTATTAGGTGTCTTTACTAATAAGTTATTAGGAAAGGTACTCTACGCCTGGTCAAGAAGATCCTCAGATGCTCCACGCTATTAACATGGGATGGTATGTCCTTAGTAAGTACTACGGTCTCACAGACGAAGCACCTGTATACGCCGCAGCCCTTCTTCTCGATCCTTCAAAGCGATCAGCCTATATCAAAAAGAACTGGACCCGAATGAGGGCTTGCTCCCGCTGAAAGGATATACTTACCAGCAACGCATGAATCTATGCTGCTGAGTTTGTCCGACGAGCTGGAAGCCTTCTCAAATTCACCATAAATGCAATGCGAACGGTTTGAGTCAGAACGCTCGACTCCTTACACTGTACCCCTGACATTGCTCTATTTCAGAATGAGCATTTGTACACTATACCAGGCGAAACTCGGAGGGCCTATAGGGAAGATGCTACGCGGAACAACCATTGGTGGAACTCTCAGCCACTATCATACCCATCTCTTGCTGTAAGGCAGAAAGCCGGTTCGCTGGTGACATACACAATAACGCATCAAAGGGGCCGGCAACAGATGATATACCGGCAAATTTCCGCCATACCACTGCTTGGCGTAAAAATTTCCCATCTACCACTGTTTTGAGTACACTACCACACACGTGACGTCAGCTCGAAAAATATCCCAAATGCCACTGTTTCTTTCCCGAATACCACTGTTTCTATCCCAAATGCCACCGTTTTATTAGTGAGCTTCGCGCCTCCCCCAGATTCCAGCGTTCTTAATAAATTAAATTAAATTAGCTAACTAGTCGATTTGATTCGATTTGAAGCCTCGGCGGCCTATGGGGGTTTAGAAAATAGCAAATTTAACACCCCCTAAGGAGGGGGCATAGGGCTTATGCAGCGTCTGGAGCCCAGACGCTCTCAGACAGCAGACAACAGCAGCAGTAGTTTTACATAAAAGGAAAGGTTAAAGATTGTATTATAATAGATCCAAATCTCTATCCATAGTCTCACGATTGGCCCGTTCGAGCTCTTTTTCTGGATCGCGTTGATAGAGCTGGAGGCTCTTCGCTTTGGATATAACTCTCCTCTTCATCTCCACTTGCCACAGGTCTTTTGTTTCTACCCGGTGAACTTAATGTGACATTAATGGTAATATTTGGAACAGAGCTAGATATCCCGAATATAAAGGTGTTATTCGTAACAGTAGAATCAACGTAAGTAACTTATGAAGCGGCTAGATCTCCTTAAGAGCCGCTGTTGCTTTACTATTCATCCTCGTCCGGCCGTAGCTGCTGGTCTACAATTAGCTGGGAGACTGACGGTTCAGGGGATAGGGACCGCAAGGTTGAATGTTCTACTTCCGTTGTAGATGCCTGTACTACATGAGGTTGGCTGTGTTCGCTGTTTCTATTCCCGTTTACTGCTTGCCTTGCAACTCTAACTCCCTAAGCCTAATGGCGTTCTCTTACTGCCTCAATTTCTGTAAGGCTCGCTTGTATAGCTCTAATCCGTTGCCACAAATTACTATCCTCTCTTAAGTCTGACGGTTGGGGAATTAAAGATGGGCTGGATACGGTTTAATCAGGAAGTTAAGATAATACCCCTTGATTAGGTATGGTCTATTCGGGACAGTGCTGGATAGGTGTAATCTGACTAGGACAATTTGACGTATCCGGGAGTTATTGGAAATATGTTACGCCTGATTGATACCGGTTTCGAGCCTCATCCTGTTGCTCCTTCCGACCGCTTAATAATACTAGATTTCCAAGCCTCCGGGCCTCTATCTCCCGCATCCTTCGCTTCATCCTTTTCTAGACTAGGCGACCTCGCGAGGGAGCGTCAGGAGGTGGCTTTATAAAGCCATCAGGTTCGAGACCGTCCAGTAAAACCGGTAGCAGGGAGTACTTATACTACTCACGATACTCAGATATCTCGTAGAACTTAGCGATATAATTCTCGAGTTTAGCATTAAAGAACCGACAGACAGCAATCGCATGTCTACAAGGAATTTTGTAATCCTGGAAAGCGAGATAAGAGCATTTCTAAGCTTTAAGCTGAACGAGACGAGTCTTCCAGGCCCCTAGTATACCAGAGCTACCATATTCTCACGCTCTTAAGGAGTCACAAGGTACTGGCTACTCTCCTCGAGCTCTTTCCGGAAATATGCTATAGCATAGTTAGCATACTTCTCGTCTTTCTAGGGATTATAACGTCTTTCGTAGAACTTCGACATCATATACGTCCATATATAATAGAGTAAATAGAGAATCGGTAAGTTACGAGCCTCCTATAGCTTGGTCTTAGTCTGAATAGAATAATAAGCTTTCTAATAGATTCACTTACCATCCAAGCACTATTTATCGACTCGGGAAATATTATAATATGTTTGACTAAACCGTGGGAAATCGACTAGTGGTACATATAATACTACATAGTGCTTTATATCGATCTGATCCAGATAGTGACGCGCAGGAGCAGAAAGAGACTCAATCTGATCCAAAAAGGCTTTAAATTTAGCCTTAGTCTCGACCAGACAAGCAGCTCTGAACATCTTCTCAACCTTTCTTCCAAATTCGGTCCTAACATTCTCGGTAAGATGTTGCGTGCAGTGATAATGGAAAGCCCTTAGGAAAACCTCCGCGACAGCTGGAACCAGACCCTTTACTCGATCGCTGACGATTGTAAGATGTTCGAAATCGTCACGTTATTTCTCGTTAGTATCGAGGTTGTCCAGAAAGTACTCCCTAAAACCATGCAGAAAGTCGAGCCACGATTCTTTAGACTCGCTTCTAGCGAATCCCCACATCAGTAGTAGGATCTCCTCGTTGGCGTCAAGTGTTATAAGAACAAGGAGAACCAGGTTCTTATCTGACTTCATATGGGTACCATCAACACAGATAAACCGTCGGGAGTGCCAAAATGCATGAATACAAGCTCTTGGCGCCACATGGCACCATTGGAAGGTTCCATCATGACCCGTCGAGATGGCAGCGTTCGCCCTCGAAGTAGCATAGTTTCCTTGGTCATCCACGTCTGTATCAAGTTCGGTATTCGTAATTGCCTCGAGGAACGAAAGGATGAGCTGGAAGGACTTCGTCTTGTCTATGAAGGCACTGTTTTGGATCTCCTCCTTTGCACGCCACGCTTGTAAGTACGGTATCTGATTTAAGTGCTGAAGTCTTTCAGCAGTCTGGATCTGGCGTGGCCTAGTTCGAAAGTCGCTCTTAACCATATCCCCTTGTCGGCGGGCAATGAGCTTTACAGATCTTGATACTCTCCAATCCTGATGGGAGCTAAGATCGCAGGTGTGAGGGGTCAATTTCCGAAGCTCAAATTGATCGGATCGATCCATATAAGCGATCCGGAGGAAGAATTTGCATCCAGTTTCCTCGCTCGAGCGGCAAATGGCGTGGAATCTTGTCCTATCGCTGGAGGCTACTTTGAATGACAGCCTCTGGGTTACCATGACGTGAAGAACCGACTCTTTTGCTTCATCGATTGACGCGAACGTCTGTCCGACAAATAGAGTATCGGGCAAATTCCGGGAGGATGCCATCGTAGACAACTGTCGTTGTTTTTTGTATTGATCTCTGTTTATTCACGTCAGAACGCGTCGTCTCTTTAACCGCGTTGGACGCGTTATGAGCCATTGCGGTTTTAGCGGGCCGCTAAATCTGACGCGAATAACAAGAAGTCCTACCACCCAATACCAAAATCAACGACATCTTACAGACTCTCTTTTTATGTAAAGCTACTTTTGTCTACTGCCTGAGAGCGCCTGGGGGAGGCGCGAAGCTCACTAATAAAACGGTGGCATTTGGGATAGAAACAGTGGTATTCGGGAAAGAAACAGTGGCATTTGGGATATTTTTCGAGCTGACGTCACGTGTGTGGTAGTGTACTCAAAACAGTGGTAGATGGGAAATTTTTACGCCAAGCAGTGGTATGGCGGAAATTTGCCGGATTAATTCGTCTTGCGCTCATGACTAAGCCCCGATATTCGGACCACTAATGACGCCTGTTCACGTGCCCGGTGGATGTAAGATTAGTACTTTTCACTACCACGTATCTGACATCTCTCGGCTTCATCGCGAGATTTCTGGGCCTCGAGTGTGGCTGTCCTGGCGCGTTTTAAGAGGCCAAATTCACTCCTATAGCCTTCTTGCATAAGAAAGGAGTTGATACCGCCCGCTTCCTTAATTAAATGGACTACTGGACTTTAATCTAGCACGTATATATCCCATAGCCTATCTACATCCAGTTCCTTGTCTTCAATTTTATCCGCACTAACAAATGTCTCCGTAATCGTCCAGCTAGGAGGCTAGAGCTCCTTACCATCTAATGTTAACTAGATATTCCCATAACAAGTCGCATTTCTAATATCAACGATGGAGTTACGAAGATCTATAGAGTGGTAGTTAGGTTAATAGGGTCTTGAAGCTTTTCGGTACCTACATCGTCCATCGCATTTCTTAGAACAAAGACAAGCTAGGATTGGCTCCTGTCGTACTCTTTGCGGTTTGCTAGCTGTGCGTTGCGCTGAAGGCGCTTTCGTAGTATAAGAACGCCGCAGGGTTGTAGGCTCCGGTGTACGTTTCCGGGACCGCAGCAGATCACTATATTCTAGCTCGAACAGAGGACGGGCTTTCCCTTTGGACTTGATAAACCTAGCAAACTTAATAGCTTCCAAACGGGTATCGTCCTTTTGTGCGATGGGCGTTTGCGGGCGCGAGCTGCCTGGGTTCGCCTCCTGTCCTTCCAGCACATTGGTAGAGCCGTCTGCAATGCTTATACTTCTTTTAATCGACTGTATACTCTCGTAGATGTCCTCGGATATGTGTGGAGTGGATGGTCTACTGCTGCGATCCGAAGAGGTTATGAAAAGAGTACCGCAGTCTACTATAGGTTGTGGATCTAATGTGTTGTATAAAGCGGAGCGGCCATCTTCTGATATTCTTTGCCCAACACCTTCCCCATCGTCAGCTTCGAGAGCGAAGTCGTCCGACACCGAATCACTATGCGCAACGTATATCGAATTGTCTAACTCGTCTATGGTTGGCAACGCCTGCCTCGCACTCGAAGCGTCCTGCAAACATGAATTGGCTTCATCAATTTTGCGTCGTGCAAGCTGCAGTATCTCAGACCGTTGTACAATCTCTCGTTCAAGCTCCTCGCTGACCTTTTTGGTCGTTCGTGTAGGAGTAGGTGCCTGTTCATTTTGATCAAGCAAAGGAGTTTGTAGCGAGGGCCCAGTTCGTCTGTAATGCTTGCCTTCTAACCATACCCATCGTCGAGATTGGGACGTATCTTGAAGTTCAAATGAAGCCGGCTCTCGCCTTGTGCCCCACGGACCGCTACCGCACGAACCCCGGCCCCGGAACCCTCCTCTCCGGCGCCGTTGGGGTATTGGTATGGGTTCCCGTGGCCGAGGCGGGACCTCCTCAGACGCCGCTGTACGATCAAGCCACCAATGAGGGTGAAAGTCAGTGACTTCCAACGGGGCTCCTGTCGCCATTCGTCCAAGAATAATGTGTTTGCAGGGCATGCTATACATATTTATATAAATACCTTTGCATAGGCCACACGGCTTTTTCCCAGCAACGAGTTTTTAGCATTGGCCGAGCGCATATTTGTGTACTTTATAGGCAACGGTATCGTAGATAGTATTTCTAGCGTTGAAAGCTCTACTTATGATGCCTTGGCCCTTTGCGTTTTCATACTCGGTGTGCTCGCTATCCCACAGACTCTGCATCAATCGAAAGAAGCAAAACAGATCATTTCGAGACGTCTGAAGGTATCGCTTAATCTTCGCATGGCACCCCTCCGCCTTTGAGGTCGTAATCGTACCGAAATGCAAGACCTTATTGGTGTAGGCCCGCACAACCTTCTCCTTATACAGATCGAGCCACTCGTACTGATAGTACTCAGCGACAGCCCGGTGCTTGCTGCGAAGCAGCTTAAGCCGTTCGTTAAGCATATCGTCTGTCTCTAACTCTACTACGCTATACTAAGCTGCCATAAATGTAGAACAGCCCTCGGAGTCTTTCATTATAATATTTGACTCTGTGGACTTCTCCGGGTCGACAACCTTTGGCATGTATACCCTTGCTTTTGTAAGGACGTTCTTGTTGATATGCCAATGGCAGAGTAAGGTAGGGACGGAGGGAAATGTGTATTTAAGCGCGCGTAGCAATGCGAGGTCACGATCAGTAACGAATGCACTTGGATCTCTAATGTTGTTTAGGCGAAAGATCGACTTGAGCCTCTTAAGCGCCCATTCGTAGTCCTTCTGGGCCTGTCGAATTTGGAATTAGCCAATAGCTACTAACCCGCCTACTTTCATATATCTACATACCTTATTGTGTTGGAAACACACCCCGAGATTGAACGTGGTATTCATTCCGGTGCAGCCGACGATGTCAAGTAGCGGGTAATTATATCGATTAGTCTTATATGTACAGTCAAGGATAAGGACGTCGAAGTTTTCCTTGTAGATATTCAGGGATCGTGGATGTATCATAAGCAGGTTACTAAGAGTTCCTGCTTTCTCGTGCCCTTCCGGAAATGTCTCGTAAGCGTAGGAGTAACCACCGGCCTCAAGCTCATGGAATAGAGCCTCCACTATGGATCTCCCTTGCAGAGCCTTTATCTTTGCTTGGACCCGCTCGTTGAAGATATCGCGTTTGGTGATGAGGACCCCTGGAAATTGCTGTTGCAATTGCGCTTGTGTCTGCCGCACGGCACAGCCGGCCCATAGGTCTTGAGTAATTCTTTCCTTAACGGGGGTTGCCCTTTTCCTGTGAGCCGCGTATGTTCCAATTGGTGCGGGATTATGATTGTGTTGCCCTTCTCTTATCGTCAGTCGCCACTTCCCATCTGGCTCTTCCTTTCCAACACAGCACATCCGGCAGCCAGTTTTCTTGGACGATCGGTTCGGACGTTGGCGAGTTTCTTCGGTAAGCTTCCACTTGTTTGCTGGCTGGCCGTAACAGACGCATGCGATTACAATGGTCTTATTGTGGGCATTCGACTTCAGAATTGACATGGCATATCCAGCTTGCATTGCGTGGTCTTTACATTGCTTAACGAGATCTTCTTTTGAGTCGCATAGGCCTTCTGGAGGCGGCTCTAGGGGCACCGGCATTGGGTCATACGCGTGTGTGCGCTGAGAAGGACGGAGTACTGCGTTGCAAAGTCAGGGACCGCGAAGTTACGCGCTGGAAACGCGCTCTTGAAAGCGTAGCCGGATCGGGTTAAGCGGCATTATTTTACTTGTAATGCCCAACGAGCGTTAAAACCATTATTGCTCCCGCCTTGGCAGGGTGGTCCAAAATGAAAAGTGGGTGGTCCGAATCAATTCCCACGTTAGGTCTGATGGTCTGATTAGTAATAATGCACTGCTGAAAAGGATTTATTAGACTAATGGCGTTACAGCAGACATGCCTATTGCTCCTATTATATACGCGCTCCTACGTTACCAGACCTCTCATTAGCCACTGTTTTTGAAGCTGATCAGCCTCAACAGTCTCAGGTGATAGTCGATTGCGCTCGTCTGTAATCATCTTCTTTGTCTGGCTAAAAACTCTCTCGCACTCAGCACTCATACCAGGAATTGAGAAGAGATCCAGTGCTATCCGATAGAGGACTGGATATTCAGATTGATGCCGGCTCCACCACCCAAGAGGATTCGCGACGTCGAGATCTTCGGCATAGATTGTCCGCGTTTGAAATAAGTCAAGCTCGCTAGCCGTCTTAGCCTTCTTCCGTTGCGCATTTAATGCGCTAATTGATCTCTTCCCAAATGAAGAGTATTCATTAACCTCAGAGTCAATTCCGCTATCATCGTCCTCTAGGAGCCCAGCTTGAGCTTGAGCCTCAACTTCAGCCTGCCGCCGATATTCATTGAATAGGGCGTAAACGGCCGACTGCATATCCCTAAACCATTGTGGCTTCTTCATCGCCTTTTCCCAGTGTCGCTCAAAATAGTCGTAGCCATATGATGGGTGAAGAGCTAGAGCCGCTCGATAGACAGGTGTGATGTCTGATTTGACGTAGTACTCTTCAAGCTTCGCCCATCCGCAGTCAATACCGGACTTGAAGTGGGAGGTCTCTTCCAGTTGAGTATCTTCCGCAGCCCGCTTGAATTTAATGAATATATAGTCCATTATCTTGAGCGTCTCCCACACTGCGCCATGGCCTCCTTCAGTATCCGGTTTATTGGCGGTACCCTCCATAGTTTTTGTAAGGACATAAAAAGGCTTTAGGAACTCGTAGAAACGTTCCAATTCAGCCCAGTCGTCAGCGCTAAGGAAGTCTTTCGTCAGGTCACGGTGATTAGGGTCGTTCTTAGGCTTTTGCCAGCGGGACTGATAGAGCTCGATAGCACTACGAAGTTCGAGTGCTAGATAATACGTAAGCAAAGGGAAGTAATAGTGCGTTATAAACGTACCGCGTTTAATCATAGCGTAAATAGAGTTCCAGCGTGTTTTGCCATCAATAAGGACCTCTACAGTGAAGATAACATCGTCACCTGCGAGTTCCCTCTGTAGACGCCGAAGAACTTGTCGTCGTTGGTCTGTCCGGCGGATGTACAAAATAAGGTTGTGGAGTCTACCGATAGCTCCTTTCTTAGCCCAAATCTCGAAACTGAATTCTTCGCTAACCCCACGAAGCTCCGCCTCAAACTTGCTGACATTTGTGCCAAAGATAACAGCCCTGACGACAAGGTTGATAATATGGCCGATACAACGTAAGCGGCGTTGGCTGACATCCATCGGATACCACCTTGCAAGAGTCTCTAGGCAGGTGTCGTTGCTGTCGGCATTATCAAGCATGAAGTATCCAAGCTTCGAGCCCAGTTCGTATCGATCAATTACCTCTTTGACATAGGAGGCGATATTCTCACCAGAATGTGGACCAACTAGGCGCGGCAGTCCAAGAAGGACATCACGTTTTTGATTAGCGATGTCAACAAAGTGGCTGACAATTCCAATGTAGTTAAACCCATTCGAAGCAGTCCACAGATCAAAACTTAAATGAACAGAGCTCTTCGCGTTCTTAACAAGGTCAAAGATAATCTGTCGCCGGCGTTCAAAGCTTTGACGGATCCATGAGCAGACTGTGGTGTGGTGCTCTGGAACTAGTTGACTTGCAAGCTCTCCACCGTTCGCTATTAGCCACCGAAGTCGTTCACAGTCCTGTAGCCAGGTGCTCTGAATATTGCTATTTTGAGCCTGATAGACGAGAGCAGGCGTAAGCGCTGTGCCATCGGCGCAGATGCAAGCTATAGTGGTTATCCACTCACGATTACCATCCTGTAGGATGCTCTTGAACTTCCCGCGATCATAGTTCTCTAGAGAAGATGCGCTTCTGCTTTGACAGCATACCGATAAGGAAACCCTTCTCATCGATATTGTATATATGCTGGCTATCAAGGTTATATTGCTCGATTTTTCGCTTCAACAGCTCGAAGTAGAGGCTATACTTGAAGGTGGAGTCGGCTTTGAAGCGCTGGCGATCGAGGGCGGATGCCCAGTGTGAGATGAGGTCGATGTAGTCGCGCGAGACGAAGCGATCAACCCAGTTCTTGCCAATAGGCTTTTGGGCTATTTGGGCTGCAAAATTTCGTATCATCGGTCGTGAAGGTGGTAAGCCGCGTCCGCAAAGGTGTTTTATATACTGTGTAAGCTGTTTCTTCTGCGTGGTGTTGAGTAGCCTGCCATTTGCGATACGCGTTGCATTTTGACTGCTGCAAGCCGCGATGGCGCCTCGATAGAGTTGAACGGCTGCAGCCAAATTGTTTCGCAATTTCTGAATATTGAAACGATTCCGATTTCAATGCATCAAGCGCGGCGTCAATATTCGCCATGGTGGTTGAGTTATGTCACGTCAAAGTTGGATAATTTTTGGTGATAAACGCGTGGGGCAGGTGGTGGAACACGTTAGATCATTAGAGCGTTGCCATGAAACGGGCCGTTAAGCGATGCCACCGTACAGACAGGATGCGTATGGAAATAAGAGCCTCCAAGGAAAGCCGTCCAGTGGCTATTAGGATTTAAGCCATTTCGGAAGACCTACCTATTCGCGCGTTCGATGGCCTCCATTATTTCGGTATTGTCCATGGGCGTGTGCTCTTCGTCACCTCAGCAGAAATTCGTTCGTCGGGATGGAGGTTTGCGCAACTTTTATTGACAGAGACTGCAAAGCAACGTCGTCGATATAGCCTTCTTCATCGAACGTGCCATGCCCCTAACCTGAGAGCGTCAGCAAGTTTTGCAGCACCGACAAAGTGGCGTGTTCTGGTGACGGGCGGGGCCCGCACGAGTCAGCCATGGGTGTCGTTATAAGGTTTGTGGCGCTTGGATATGGTTTAAGTCTTCCTATCAGCTCGACTGAACGGTTACATTTGCAGAACATCCCGCATGATTACCTACGTCCAGGCTGTTGCCTCACATTCTGAAGTGTTGCGCTAGGAAACAAGGAGCTGAAATCCCCAGAGGCTACGCCTCTTTTCCAACCGAATCAGGGGCATATACGTAGACCGTTTGAGAGAGCTTCGTCATAAATGCCACATATTGTCTCGCGAAGCGAAAGCCATTTTGACTTACACTAGCATTTTCAGAATTGGCCAATAGCATCCTTTAACCAGAAAGCCAAGGCCCCAGGGTCCTGAGGAAGCACCCTACTTTTAGCCGTAAACCCCGTCGGGGAAGTTCCCGTTCGTGGGGTCGGTCGTATTGCAGAGGCATGTGAAAGGGTTGAAAACGGGCTGCACAGAATCCGCGTGGAAAACTGCGGGCCTCAGAGCCTCATGCCACACCTGGGCCTATGGAGGATTCAGATCGCCATTTCTTGAGCAAGAGCGTGGGAGGGCGGGCAGCCCCGAGCGTCCTCTTCGAGTATCCATTCTACTAAGAATTTCTCCTGATGTGAGCTCAATCGCTGGTGGTGGTGATGAGCACCGGCTAGCCGGCTTCAGCTTGCAGCTGCAGGTGAGCAACTAAAAACGCGGGACTCACAATGGCTGAATTATCCCTGATCATTTATACTTGAGGTTCACCGACCTGTTGAACTAGCTCTTATTGGTATGAGTGCTCTAACAATGTGGCGCATGTGATGCAGTTCTCAATAGACTTGCAATTATCTCTATTTTGAGTTGTCTCTCTCTCTTTCTTCAAAGCGCAGCCTAGTCTTTATATCTACGGCCTCAACTTCAGCTCTTCGGTCTGGCCGACGGTCAATCCGATATTCTCGGTCTCACCGAAAGTCTAGAATTTCGGTCTCTCCGATCAGATATCACCGTACTTTCTAGACCTGTCAACAGCTCTTACAGCCCGTGCGGCTGACTTGATCTGGTTGTCCTTTGTCTGGCTTCAGTGGATGCGCGGTTACCATAAGCAGAGTTGGGAACAATTAATGATCGACCGGATTGATTCCTGATTAAGGGTCTTCACCTTGATCTGAGGCATTTCTAATTAGGAATTAATCTGGTCGATCGATTAATTGTTCCCAACTCTGGCCATAATCGACGCTCAGCTTGAAGAACGATTTGCAGTGCTGGCAAAGCATTGGTCCCAAATGATTGAACCTATCAGTAGTCCTATTTTGCAACCTGGAAGCCGAAAAGGTGAGATGAACAGAGCATAACTATTCTTTCTTTACTTTGGATACACCAACATCTCGATTCCCTACTTTAGCATTTCTATATCAATATCTCCCCAATCACTCAACATGTCCATACCCGAGAGTGGAAGACTCGCTAGTCCTCAGGATTTGGAGACGCTGGGCATCGATTTAGATCGCTGGCCCGTCATAACCGGCCCCAACGCGCTCAAATGCGAGGAGGCACGGCCAGAGGGAAACACTGACCAATCCTTCTCTTTGAACAACTGTACTGGAGTCCCACGGACGCACCGTGCTGATAGTTGGAATTCCTCCGGCATCGACTTGGCCAGAGAAAGCCATGGGACCTACGACTTCCTACCTAGACAGCCATTTTTCATCGACGAGCTTTCTCCACCCCCACTCAAAATCGAGGAAATCGAAAACATACCGATCGGGAACTCGACGAATGAGGGTATGGAAGATGCCTTTTCTCCACGGGATGTCCGAACCGCAAACAGTTCACGGCGTGTTCATTTTCGTGCACGGAAGGAGCCCTTCGCAACCATGGGTGGTCGTGCGCTCATCACAGTCGTCCTGTCTTTGATGACATTTTTAAACGCTAGGGCCCTAGGATCGAATTTGGAGTCTCGCCAGCTAAGTCTCGCAGAGATCCCACCTTGTGGCGTAAGTCGGAGAAATCATGATCGCAGGTGAAGAGGCTTTTCCGCTAACGACTACCTAGATACAATGTCTATTTCTTACTGTGCCGGCAAGCGGATGCGGCTTGGAGGACTTCGATTGCGTATGCAACAATGACGGGCTTACGCAGACGCTGGCCGCGTGCATGCTCGCCAACTGCACCATGGCGGACAACCTGGGCACAGCGAGGGTGCAGGCAGATATTTGTAATCTCTCAGAAGAGTCGAAAAGAAAGGAAGTGTTCATGTACACCGGAATCGTGTACTCCATGGCATTTCTCTTCGTTATTCTGAGGATAGCCGGAAAGCTGGTATCGAAACGCCTAGCGCTGGATGATTGGATCGTGATCGCAGCCCTCCTGTTGGCCGCAGTCCCCCTCGGTTGCGTTCTTACTATGACGAAGATGGGGTTTGGGAACCATTTGTGGACCCTCGAAGACAACACGCTACTTCCCATCTTACGCTTTTGTAAGCCGTGGATCCCTCTTGGATGCTCCTATACTAATGCAGATAGTTTTCATCTCCTGGTCAACCTATGTGATAGTCCTCGGCATGATCAAAGTCTCGCTAATCCTATTCTACCTCGAAATTTTTAAGACGCGACGCTTCGAGATCTCCGCGTACATAATACTTGCCTACATCATCGTGAACAGCCTTGTCATTTTCTTCCTCACAACATTCGCCTGCACACCAGTCCAGTCGTTCTGGAATCAGAACATCAAAGGCAAATGCATGGATATTCAGGGTCTCGCTTATGCGACTTCAGCCAGCGCTATCGTGCAGGACATCATGTTGCTGATACTGCCCTTAGTATTTATCCGGAATTTGCAGATGAAGAGATATCGCAAAATTGCTGTTGGTTTGATGTTCACGATTGGAACGTTTGGCTGTATAGCCACGATTATTCGGCTCCAAACACTTCTTCCCTTCAAGATCTCGATCGACCCAACGTGGGACTACGTTCCTCTCACTGTATGGACGGAGCTCGAACTCGCCGCTGGCTTCGCTTGCGTATCGCTCCCGTCTATCCGTATACTCATCAGGCTCCTGGCGGTGAAGGCGAACGAGTTTCTCTTGCATATCTCAGCACGGAGTCGAAGCAACCGAACACCGAAGCAAGAGCTGCCTGCACCGCAGCGGGAGTGGCGCAAGCCATGGTCTTGGATCAACGTATCACTGGACATCAATAATAGCAGGAACAGGACGAAAGGCAGACAGAGCTTCATGAGAAGCCTCAGGTCTCGTAATTCTATGATACCTTATACCCATCACAATACGCGCAGCGGCTCCCGCCGCCTCGAACCTACAATGAGCAATTACTCCGAATCTGGTGTGGCACTAACGCGGCCGCCTTTCCGCAATGAGCAATGCGAGCGAAGCGCTGAACAAATTGAGATGCTGGAGTTCCCAAGTCTAGCAAGTCTTCGGCGAGACAGTCATATAAGAGCTGTGGCAATCGAGGCCAGTGTTCCCAACAAGCAAATCGTTTGATCAAATCTGTGATCACACAAGCCCCTCTCTTCAAACAAATCAGCTTCAAACAAAAGGCGTAATAGCCATCAAATGAGCGATCAAATAAGGAGTCTGTAAGCAAGTGTGGCGCTGGTGTTGGATCTCATGCATGAGTGTATTCATGTGTGTATGTTGATTGATTGATTCTTACGCCACAGGGTGCCCAGAAGGCCCGTAGGCTGACTATCCCATCTGACCTAATCGCTTAGACCTCGGTACGCCCACGCTTCATTCCAAGCCCAAAGCAGCTTCGTCCCTCTCAACTCTGACCTCTCTACTCCTTGTAGCTATACCGTCCAGGACCTGCCTTACTCTTGTCCCCACGGTCCTTCGTATCCGAGAGCCGTTTCCCGACCGTCGACCTTCTCATTACCGGCTGGCCAACTTCAAGTCCGCGAGGATATAACCTGTGGTGGCCTGGAGGGTCCTACAGTATCGTGTTCACCCTAGGCGTCCAGTGGCAATAACAAACTCGACAGTCCTGTTGAGCACATTGAGGTTAGGTTTCCAAGACTCCGCCTTTCCATCCAGTGGTTCGCCCGAGGGTAGCCGTTGTTCCGACCGTCCTCCCAAGAAGAAGGACAGGTCGCCCCACCTGTTACCTGCGACTTTCCGTAGTGCCGGACGGAGCTCGTCCCATCGTGAACATTCGAAGAGGAAGTGGCGAACGGTTTCTGAGGTCTGTCTTTCACACTCGCATAAGTCTGATTCCGTGGCGCCTATTTTCGCAAGGTAACTCTTGAGTCGACTCTTTCCAGTACGTAGTTGGCACAGTATCGCTGCTTTCTTATATGTGAGGTTTTCGTACATGGTTCGCGTGTGTCGGCCAGGTAGTGCTGCGTCTAGGGGTACCGGCTTATCCAGTTTTGTCCTTGGTAAGAGGGCGTGAGTCCTTTTCAGCGCCGACGGTAGTGTGAGATCGAGCTTACAGACTGTACGACTCTGGAGAGCACAATGAAAGACAGTCCGATGTAGCTTAGCGGCATCTGACCAGAACCTTGGGCAGCGCCTGTAGATTCAGCGCCGGTATTCACGGTGTCTACATGCTTGACTAGAGCCGTCTAGGTTAGTACGTTACAGGTTAGCTATATAGAGGCCCGTCTCAGCTAGACAGCAACTCAGCGCAGTTCCTCTACTCTCTATTGACGCCTACGGTCGTTTACCGTCACATTAGGGAATAATTACGTCCGAGACCATGATTTCAAGGCTCCCAGTCTCAGACGTAGTTGACTTTTTGTCAAAGTTAGTTATCAAGCGCCGCTTATTATTGTGTAGCAGGACTGAATGAGGTAAGTCAGCACTAGAAACCAGTCTTCGGCAAGGAGGGAGGTAAACTCCATCGCCGTGGATTTACTCCACTCCATGACCCCTATACCTATTTAGGCGCTAGCGTGTCGCAGGAGAGGGATTTAAGGTGTGATAACGGGGTGGGGGGAGGGGGGATGATTTGGGGTGTTTCATGCAGGTCGACCTCATCACGTGAAAAACAGACCTCTTCTCTCTTCTCATCCCCAATCCTACCGAGAGCCAAGCTCGATAGCGGCTTATGAAGGTTTTACTGGTGTTTGATCATCAAGCGTAGCTACCCCCTTTTTCCTCCGTACGGAACTCCATGGAGGTGTGAAGTATTGACGGAAGGAGGTGGCTCCCTCAATGCTGAACCCTGCTAGAAACCTCGTGCATCCATTGGAGCTTGACGTAGAGCTAAATTTGAACTTCCTCTGCAGCAGCAAGGGCTGACTAGCTGATGGGCCTGTCATCGTCTTGCTGAATGAATGCTGCTGCAAGACCGCTGAAGGAGTGTACCGAAAGTAGTTGACCGGCAGGCCAACCTTGCCTACGGTAAGCTCAATGGGGGATGTGACTCGCTGTAGGCTCTCAGCCCCAGTCTAAGCACGCCCGCGCTGAAGCACAACCTGTCCCTAGTCCCCCCAAGCGTCAGCTTGACGCCCGCCCTGCCACCCGCCTGCACCGGCGAATGTAGCCAGAATACTACATGCTAAATCCTTCTCGCGATCGTTTCCGTATTGATCCTAGTCTGGCTGGATCTATTCGCTCTCATTCACTACTCTATATAATGTATTTCTCTTCTTACTGCTTGAGGCCTTCATTCCAAGATCATCTACCACACATACACAATGTTCCAAGCTGTATCTCAAACATATACTCCTCAGCAATCACCACCACCGATGGACAACATGCTTGCCGTTCCCAAGAATACTATAATGACCACGGACTCAAATGGAGATCAGAAGCCTCGAAAGATGCGAGCTTCCTGCGATGCATGCTCCCGTGCTAAGGTACGACATGGTCTTACCTCAGCTCGTGGAAGTCAAATGCTAATGCCATCACCAGGTTAAGCGTGATAAAGTGAGGCCTACATGTCACCGTTGTGGTAACATGGGCATTTGCTGCAACTATTCTCCTTCCATGAGGTGCGATGTACAGTTAATAGCCTCTGCTTTTCGTAGCTCACACAGAGTAGATTGGGAAAGCCACGTAAGAACAGAAACCCAGATGGCACAATCATACGCGACGTATCGCCTGCTAGCTCCTGCGGGCCACTGGGACCTAGATCAGACATGATCCCACGCCCTACCTCTTACACTACTGAAAGCTCCTCGGAACCTACCGAACCATTTTTCTTCGGTCCTGCAACCCCAGAGTACCACTATCAGCATGCTTTCATGGTGAATGGATTCGATGGCAGCCAGTCTCCAGCGTACTCAGACGCGGGCTCTCTTGTCAGCGGCTGGTCAAATGCGGACCAGTTGATGTTCGGAAGCCCAGCAGACATGTTCGCCCCTCTGCCTCATTCTGCTCCAACTCACTCTCCATATGCTGGACACGTGCGGTCTACCAGCGTGCAAAGCCAGCCGGAGATGTTCGCACCCTTGGACGCTCTGAACTGCCCACCCATGGAGAGCCCCCAATTCTTCGGTATGCCAGATCCAATGTTCACGCAGGATAAGATGATGACTTCACCTCCTCCAATGGTCCTTGCACCTTTGCCAGCACCACCTGCTCCTGCTACTCTCCAGAACCACGACTGCACTCAGTTTGCCTTCCAGATACTGAACACAGTGATGCATTGAATCCGGGCCGCTTCAACGCTGATTCAATGAATCTGAATCGCAGTCCCGCTTCAGATTCAATGAATCAGGGCCTGCGTCAGAATCAGTTGGTTCAATATATAGATGGACCGTGATAGGTTAGTAGGTTCCAAGGCGACAATAAGGACGATCATTCAGATGAGGATATTGTACAAGACTATAATATATAAGAGTGGATTACCTAGCCGCAGTAATTATATACAATTTTGATCTCTTGGCGTCCAATCCAATCAATCTTTTAATCAAGTTGCAATCAAGCCGCCCCAAAACACCAACGATCAAGCTACAATCAAGCGACGACGACGTCACCAACAAGCAAGCCAATCTACAACCCCAAGATTGATTGACTTGCTTGTTGCGGAGTCTGCCAGTCCCATGATAACCGTGCCTCTGGGAGCTCATTTCCCATATTTAGCTGGAATTCCGAATCGCGCTCTTCATACTACTGTGTGTTTTCGCTCCTGTCAGCACTCATCTGCTGGGGGAGGTTGCTAGCTTCTTTGGCTTCATATCTTCCCTTCACCCCTTTCCCTTGCTTGATAGAATCGCCCTTAATATTGCTACCGGCAGGTACAGCAGATGAAGGATGGGATATGCTCTCGTGATGAGGGTGCTCGGTGCCGGTTCGTATGTGACCAATATCGGATGCTCTATGCGCTTGCGAGAGAGCGAAATCACCCGAATCGAAGTATTTACGTCTCTGTGATTGAGTTGAATCAGCTGGTGCATAATGAACTGCCAGATGTAGCGCGAAAATACCTCAAGTTGGCGATTAAGCAGATCTCCCTTTGCTGGGAGCTTTCCATAGCGGCGAAGCAAACGCCTATATCCCTTGATAAGAGGCTTCCGCGGCGTGAGTATATACGCATGAGGTAGTGAGAACGGACTTACCTCAGAGTCCCCCTGATCCTGAGGACGGTTCATCTTGTGGAAGTGTTATAAGCGGGGAGAACATGGTAGGGTTAGGGAGGGCGGGGATGGCGTGCGTCCTAAGCATATCTGAGATGTTATATAACTTGGAGGGATGGATTCGTTCCACTTTCGCTCCCAGCATAGCTCCAGCATAGCTCGTGGCAGCCGACTTGGCCTTACATCAATCATGCGTCATACCAGCATGACGTTGCAAGGATATCAAATCAGTTTGGGCACGAGCCACAACGGTGCGTCACACTGGGGCGATTTTGTTCCGCCAGCGGAGGATCGTCGCACGGCTAGTGAGATTTGTCCCCCCCTTTGAGATTTGTCCCCCGCGCTAGTCTCAAAACCAATCAATGTAATAATAGATTACGGCTAATGAAAGTGCACCGATTCTAGATGTCTAAGGGGAGTGCTAATGCTAGACAGGAGATGCAACCCGCGAGGCGCGGTTTGCAAGAAGAGCCTTGAGGAACGAAGTCAAACGAAGTCACAGAAGGCAATTTAATCCTTCACAATAAAGTATTTACAATAAAGTACGGTTAAGATTGAAAGTGCGGCTTTAATTAGGGTTGTAATCAATTGGGTATGTGACTAATGTCTAAGCTATTGTATTGTACTAGTTGATGTTAAAACTTTTTAGTGGGTTGACGATTTCGATGCGGTCTGTTTGTGTCATCGGTAGAGAGGACAGGGGCTTGAGGGCTAGAATATGGGACAAGATTTGTGGCAGAAGGATTAATGGGTTTGGTACGTAATAGATTTGCGGCGTGAGTTGGAGTGCTAGATGGAGTGGTAGATCGCTCATATAGGGTAATGGTTGGGGAAGAGTCTTTGTGAACCGATTTTTGTAGGATATAGTCCGTGTGTGGGCGTTTAGACGGCGGTGATGTGTGTGTGTCGGACATGTCTTCTGTATAGGGAGTATCAGGCGTTTGTGCTAAGATATTGAATCAGTGTGATGCGATAAGTGGATATTGGTGAAGTCTTACAGGACGGTGTGGTCATGCATGCTCCGTTGTTGGATGAGGCGTTCGGGGTGACTGGGTCTGAAAGCTGATCAGACTTACGTTTGGTTGGGGACATAAATTTGGATCGAGGGTCTGAGGAAGATCGCTTAATTGAGGTAGTTGGTAGAGGTGATGTCGATAAAGAGTCTCGTGACGATTTTTCTAGGAAAGACCAGGAGTCAGGGACGACGATAAAGACATAATCCTGTGGGAGCTGTGGTGGGTGGACCATGATATGGTGATTGAGAAAACCGGCGATTCTGCCTGTACAGTTGAACGTAGTGTTGGGCTGAAATTGAGTATTTTGTCTTTCGGCCATCTTCTTGCAGCGCGTCATCCATGGGTTGACGTGAACAGGGAAGATGACAAACACCTGAAACTGGTGCGACCCTCGGAAAGGAGGCATGGTTAGGTTCCCTGGGGTGATAAAGGTTGAGAGCTGTACAAAGCCGCAGCATTTTCGCTGTGTCTCTGAAAGGCTAGATACAGGGTCGTTATGGAGGAGTATGAGGCCGGAACCGACTATTGGGCCGGTGAAAGTGACAATGGGAGATACCGTAGGGAAGCTGTTCATGACGTCGAACATTCGAGCGGCGATGCTGCAGAATTGGTTGAAGTCAGTGAATTTTTGGGTCATCAAGGTCTTATTACGGACTCACGGTTGATAGCAGAGGTCTCGGACAATAAGAGATGGGATAGTGTAATTTTGTACATCGCTGCCTGTGTCTGAGCTGTCGTCTGGCTCGATCTCCCAGGTAAGGGCGTAGGGATGAACTAGGCCGTACAGGAAGAAGTACATGTCGTCTCAGTCGGAAGGAACGATAGTCTGGTCATAAATGGACAAGTTGAGACTGAAAAGTGCGGAGTAGGCATTCTCGTCATTTGTTTGGGGCTGGAGGGCTGCATATTCAGATTCGTTCAGCCAGGGTGGTGGAGGGAAGTGGACAGTTGTAATAGTCTCGAAATTGAGGCCTTTGATCTGCTGCCGCTCGGGAGATGCAAATTTTCTTGGAAGTGGGAGACGTGCTATGAAAAACATGGACATGTCGCCGCCAATATTTCTCTGGCTTTCGAGTGGTTTGCGTAGATTAGCGTGGGCATTGGTTGATGTGGGTGAGATAGGCATTTTGTATGGAGATATCTTTTGATGAGAGTGTTGTGGGGGAATCAAAGTCATGCTAATCTAGGGTTCTATATAGAGGATAGAGGCGAGCGAGCGGGGTAGCGGCCATTGGAGATATACTGAATATGATGGAGCGTTTGAGGGGCGTAAATGGAGAGGTCAGGTGTGAGACTCGTGTGTCAGTAGGAAGTTGGACTCGTATGTCGGGAACTGAGGGTGTGGCAAAGGTTGAGAAGTCGCCTACAAGCACCGTTTTGAGATGGGTTGAAGTTGGAGACTGAAGTACAGTGGTCTAAGTCATCACTAAAGAGGTTATCAGTCATTAGTTATGTTAAGGTAGTGGGATGTCTATCTGGGGTTGGCAGAATATATCGAGAATCGAATTGTGAGTTAAGATAGGATAATGAATGCATAGTAATGAGTCATCGAAACTTCTAAATTCGACTTATCTAGGACGTTAAGGTAAGTCTGTTTGCACAATAGTAGCTGGCTAGTGATCTATTGGCTTCCAAAGCTTTTGATGTTCAAGCCCTTCGGCTTCAGGCTGAACTGCGATAGGCTAAATCTGAAACATATGAAACGGGATGAATCTAAACAGCCAATCGTTTCACTGAAACGAAACGGCCAACCGTTTATGTTTTAATGAAACGGACTGAAACGGATACGGTTTATATCCATCACTGTCCTTGTGTGTCCTGCAGCGAAGGAGGACGTGAGCGACGGTCTGCGGCCTCTCTTCGCACTCGCAGCGGGAGCTGGTGACGCCTGACGCTCTTCGGCTGAAGAGAAAGTCGTTCAGCCCGATTTTCTCGGTGCGCAGCTGCACCAGACACCCTGTCGTTGGTCTATAGGTTCCAATGAAATCGGCAACATGCTTAGCATAAGACAGATATGCTGTCCCGACTTCCCTTTTGTCGTAGGTGTCAAAAGGAAGAAGCCCTACTAGTCGTGTCAGCCCCTTTTTTGTTCACACGTTCCACTGGGTGCTTTCAGCCAGCCTTGCATCGCTAGGCGCACTAGTGGATGAACGCCAAATGCCCAAAAATGGCGGATATCATACAATCGTTGAAAGATGAGAGAATGATCTTGTCAGATTGTCAAATACAAGGAAAGAGCGATAAATAGTAGGACCGATAACTATTGCGATCTACGGAACCTCCGGAAGCAGAGGAGCTATAGAAAAAAGCAGCAGACAGAACACAATGACAATCATAATCCACTCTGCCCACAACATTCATTAAAGTCTGACAGATCTACGCCCCATTCGTAACGCCAAACATCCAGGTATAGTGTCGAGAAGTGATCTACGCCATTGATTCATATTGTGGAAGTTCCTAGCTCAGATATTCGGGCTCTCTATCTTGCCATCGATGTCCTCAAGCAGATCGAGTCCGCTGTGATCTTCCTGATGCTGAGACTCGCTGGTCATCCGGTTCGATGGCAAGTCTGCACTCGGCACGCGCAGGAGTTTACTCGGCCTCATCCTGCTGATCGCTAGGCTGTGCGTCTGGCTTCCTTTTCCTGATCCGGGCATGCTCGCAGCTGCCTTAGTACCGAGTAGGTCGTCTACGCATTGCGCAAGGTACTCCTCAATGGGCCAGGATCCACATCCGGCGTGCCGCAGAACTTCGCTCTTCAGCTCCAGCGCCTCTTTGCGCAGTAGGGCGACGTTCTCCCTGAGTAACTTGTTCTTGTTTGAGTACTCCCGAGCGCGGCCTTCGAGCCCGTTGATGTACTCCTGCTTGCGCATACGGCACTTGCGTGCTGCGACGCGGTTCTTCTCGAGGTAGGATTGGCGAGCTGCTGACACCTGAAACGAGAAGCCGTCAGCAGTGCAGGCTTCAACCACCTGGGGCTGCGACTTCGGTCGGCCACGCTTGCGCTTCGGCGGTTGTGGGCTGGGACCGTCCATCTGTTGAGATGACAGGGGAGGGGATGGGCTCCGATTGATTGGAGCTGGATTTGAGGTGCAGCGGCGTTTGGAAGCCCAATCTGGTGAATCCTGGTGTGAGTGCTGTTGCGGGTCTGGTTGCTGCGGCTGATAGTACCGGAGAGCCTGCACGTTTCGGTCATCTAGCCACTGCGGCTTGTTCTGCAGCTGCTCGACCGGAAGGGAGTCCTCGAGGAAGGAATCGCGCCGCAGCTCAGCAGGGGAGAGGTCTCTTGGCGGCGTGACCTGGCCATATCGCTCGATGGAGGATTGAGTTAGAAGCGAGGGTGGAATGGAGAAGGCCGGAGCTGGAACAGAGGCTTGGGAGTTGCTGAAGGCCTCGCGTTTCGCAAGCGAGGAATAGAGGCCGTCTTTGTTATTGAGGACAGAGGCATCGTTGACCCAGTCGAAAAAATTCTTGTTAAAGTCCATTGCCGCTGTTGGAGAACGTGTCGTGATTGTTTGGACGATGTTGTCACTTGCTTTTGTTTTTAAGTGCAAGGCCAACATGGGGCAGACGCTCTCCATGATGTCATACCGCACCAACAAGAGCCTGTGCTGCGCCAGAAACCCACTTAATGCCATGTTCTTGCTGCTCTCCCCCTGTTTTGCAGGTAACGACGTATTGTCAAGACCGATGTCGGCCCGGCCAGAACGGCGATCGAGAGTAGAAGCCCCTGGTTTGGCGTTGTTCGCGTCCGCCTCGTCGTCTCGTCCCAGCTCCCAGATCTGTAGACTGCCGTGACCAAAGGACTTCAAAACTGGCCGGCGACCCTTCCGCTTCTTTTTGCGAGACGTACAACATACAGTTCCCAGATGCTGGCACCGTGTGCATGCCTCCGCCTCAGGGGCGAAAGAGCACTTCTCTTTACTCTGATAGCAATGGTCGCAGGCCTTCGGTGTCATGGTGGCTGACGAGTATAGTGGTACTGTGTGAATGGGAGAAGTGCGTAGTTTCATTCACTAAGAATCTCTCACAACACGGCGCTAATACGCATGTGGTGTGCAACTGTTGTGGCTTGCTCTTGTGGAAGCTATCTACGAGGCAGCTACGTACAGGAGCTATGTGGTCAGGGTGGGGAGCATGAGAGGTTGGCAGATCATTGCTTGCGAGTCACGAGAACGAGAGCATGCGAGTCATCTTGCCCCAGGACCCAGGTTCCTAGTCTCTGAAATCCAGCATCCCCGCATTTAGGTCCCCGCAGTTTCAACGCCAATACCTGTTGCCTGGTGTCTTACCTGGTCATCTTCTTAATCCTGGTTGGTTGGGCTTATCCTCACAAAATGTCAGGTCTAACCGGATATGGAAAAAAGGGTCCGGTTACACCAGTTGAGATTGGTTCGCTGACTATTGGGGAGAGCCAGACCTGCTCGGATGTTGCCCCATCCATGATTTTACCACTGGGCGCCGATCTAAGATCTCCGTCATCTTTCTCGTGCAGCCGCTTCCCATTCGCTTCGGCATGATCAAATGTTCATTCACCGCCTCCACTAGTAATCTGATCATGATTTAAAATAGGATGACTATGGAAATTTCGTAGCCAAGATCCCTTCCTTACGTCCAGCCTGAGGTACATGTCTTGTCCTATGCTGGCGTCAGACACACCTTCGTCCCATTCTTGCTCGCCAGAGTCAGCGTCAGGGCCTCCTTGAAAGGCTGCCCGTCTCGACATTCAATACTCTTGAATCGTCGAAGAATACGCATAACGGTATAGCTGGCTTCTGTCAAGGCAAACTGCTGGCCCGGGCAGATCCTTGGCCCGCCATTGAATGGGATATAAGCCCATCCCGGCTTCAGACTGGCCCATCTTTCCGGACGATATTCTGTTGCGTCCTGTCCGAATACAGCCGGCAGACGATGCATGCTGTACACGCTGTACACCACCTCCTGTCCCTTAGGAACAAAAATGGGGTCTGTGCCGTCTGGACCACCGCCAACTGGGAGATAGGTGTCTTTGTTCGCCGTCCGCGCGTTGACTGGCACAGCGGGATACAATCTCAAGGCTGTCGATAAATTTTAGCCTCGGTATCATTCCACTATTTTCTTCTTTGCATGTCCTGTATCCACGCGCATTTTTCTCTGTGGGTCGGGGAGGGATAGAGACTTACTTTCGTTGAGGACCCAAGTAAGATAGGTCATTGACTTTAAGTCTTCAAAGGATGGCCTTTCTTCCTGGACCTTCAGCACTTCATCTCTCAGCCTGTTCCAAATATCAGGTCGCCTAGCCAAGATGAAAAAGGTGATGCTCAGAAGACTCGCGGTAGTGTCTCGTCCAGCCAGCAGGATATTCAAGAGTTGATCGGTCAACTCTGTCCGGTCCGCAGTTTGCTTGGACAGCTCATAGATAAAGACGTATCGCTGCTCCGGAGCCTTGGCAGTGTCTTTACCATCAACATATGCAGCTCGATAGTCCAGAGCCTTCTGAACGAATTGATCGACGAAGCGACGGGCTTCGACTGTCGCCTTTGAGAACGCCCTATCTCGATGAAAGATCATCAGAGGCCCGAGTCTAGAACGAATAGCCAATCCGTCCTGAGACGTGTTGAAGTTTTTTGCGAAGGATGGCTGCTTATCTCCGGCACCGAGGGAGTCAATAGACTCTCCGAAGAGAAATTCGGTGGCAGAGTCGATAGTCTGCTCCGTAGTTTGATTAGCATGAACAACTCATCCCTAAGGGACGGGTTGCCGGCCTTACCATCTGAAAAAATAATTCTTGCAGGTCCACGGTCGACCCATCAAGGGGTATATTGTTAACAAGGTTAGAGACATGTTTCTTGTAGACACCGATGTCAGCGACTTGATTCCGGACAAAATTTGGCCGCACGAGAGCCCTTGAGTGTTCCCATAGCTGACCATCACTCGCAAAGATGCCCTGTCCAAGAAGTGGCGACATTGCCTTGTTGCGACAGCCCAGATCAAAGTCTTTAAACTTGAGTGCAAGGATGGCTTGGACGTTCTTGGGCTCGATGGTAATGATGACAGTGCGGCCCAGTGATGTCCTGAAGGTGGGGCCATTCTGGTGGTGCCAGCTTCGCATAAGCTCCAAGGACTCGCATTTCTTCATTGCTGACAGCAGAGAGGCTACTCTGCCAACACCAAGGAATCCAGAAGATGCCACTCGTGGCTTGCGACATTGGTGCTCGCGAGAAAATCTCCACTCTAAAAAGCTCGGTTAGCCTCACCTCTACAATTGAAGCGAGACCTGAGCAGCTTGGGTAGTGTACATACCTGCAAATAGGCGAAGTCCTGCGTTGATTGCGAGAAACGTAAAAATTACCAATGGGATGAGGTACGCCGCACTCTCCAAATATCCCATCCTTTTGAAGTCCATCGTGGCAGGTTTCTGTTGTTCAATTTCTTACAACAGTGAGGCGGCAGAGGGTGCAGCGGGAAAGCAAGACGATCTTTCTGATCGGAAATCAAGGGTTCAAGTTGGACAAACTCAGAGTCTGAACTTGAGGTAGCTCCTGGCTTTAGATAGGTCTTGCATCGAATTATATGTCATTATTTCACGTGTCTAATGCATCTTGTGTCTTGTGAAATCGAGCACTCAAGAGAGCTCTAGTTCCGAGGTTAGCAAAACTTAGGCCTGCTAACGCTGATAATGACCGGATATATTTTTCCTAATGCAGTAAGCAAACAATTCACGCTTATGACTCATGTTTCCCGTGTAGATGAGAAATCTCGTTCTTCGGCTGGAGACTAATGTCGTCTAATAATGGCGCCGGATAGAATTTTCTCAATTTGGCAAAGTATGCATGTATCTTTGGTAATCCCCCACGCACGCGGGTGACAAAAAACCCCGCACCGCGGATGCCTTGGCGTCCCCCAACACATACAAATTACTATGGAGAGGAGGACGTTCGAGCATTTTTCAAGCTGATTTTGACGTGAGGCTGTAGATTGGTTACAGGCAGCTATATCTATCGTTTTTTTGGTGTTGTAGCTATTGGTATGAGTACTCAAATACGTGGCACATGTGATGCAATTCTCAATAGGCTTGGAATTATCTCTATTTTGAGTTTTTTCTCTCTCTTTCTTCAAAGCGCAGCCTAGTCTTTATATCTACGGCCTCTACTTCAGCTCTTCGGTCTGGCCGACGGTCAATCCGATTCTCGGTCTCACCGAAAGTCTAGAATTTCGGTCTCTCCGATCAGATATCACCGTACTTTCTAGACCTGTCAACAGTAGCTGTCAAGATAGAGCGCCCACGAGCCCAGGCGTGCCAGGTCACCACCCAGTCATTTGACCATCCATTTCAATGCAATCTCTCAGCCTATTTGGCATAGAATTGACACGCTCGTTGATGAAGCCTTGATCTACTGGGTGCAAAATGACTTGATCAGGAAGCTCTATGTGGCAGTAGGTGACGACATTATGGATATCTCTGGTAGCGGCGACGAGGTATTTATCCCCCAGGCTTATATTATTAATTATTGATAAGCTAATAATCGATAACAATATTAGGGCTTAACAATGAATAGATAACAATATAGCTTGTTTATTTATTTATTGAGAAGTCTGCTTCGACTTAATGTACGTTAGGCATTCCTGTTGTTACATACTCCTTAAATGCGACCGCACATGCCTCGCATATTTCAGTCTTCGGCTCTGGGAGCAGAACGTGTGAAAATAAATGAGCGCCATATCCCCTCGTAATCTCGTTCACGAAAAAGTGTTTCTCTCCATACTGGTCTTCGATGACGCCAACATCGACACGACCGCTGACCTCTAATGACTCGTAATGATCGAGAGCATCAGGGCGAGATCGTAAATTCTCATAAAAGTATAGACAAATACTTTCAAGTTGCTCTCTGTCCAGGGAAGTGCCATGCACTTGGAAGTCGCTAGGCTGTACGGGCAGTGCGTGCAACAGCTCGCTCTCGGGATCTAACCGTGTCCGCAGAATATACTTGACCCGTCCAGACCGACCCCGTATACCGGTGGCAGAAGGCTCTGTGATAATAATGACACGAAGCTCACCGAAGTCGATTAGACTTGGCACGTACTCTTGATGGAACCATTGCGGGCCTATGGTGTATATCTTGGCTTTGTTCCGCTGCGTCGAAGTCTTAGATGCATGGCCTGTACAGCACAGTCGATTGGTCTGCTTGCCTCTGTCCACTGTCTATACGTGCTTTCCGCAGCTGCTGTGGGTTCGTTTGTGAACGGTCTTTGGCTGATCCTTTAAAGTACATTCTCCAAGCCCAAAGCATGTCTTTGGACGATGAGAAAACTCGGCTGGGGCTCTTGAAGCGATCTCATCCAGTGCTCGAATATCCCCCACTTTTAGTCTGTCCTGCCATAATTCGCTCTGGCTTGGGTATGGCCGTATACGACCTGAATAGTGGATCCTCAAATTTCGTATAGCTTCATAAGTATGCTGGAAAGTCAGGTCCTGAGGCTCGTGGGTAGACGTCCAATGCAGGAAGATAACAATGCTTCTGTTTGGACCGAATGTCGTATCAAGCCACGCAGGCAGGAGCCGATGCTTGAGATTGTTCGCTAGCCATGACCAGGTGTCTACATGAATATCGAGGCCCAGAGTACCAGCATAAAGCACCGTGGCCAGGCCCTGATGCAGGACCATGCTCTCGGTGGACTTTGCAACAATGGTGTCGCCGAGGTCAACGTCAAGATCACGAGCTTTGGCTAGCCAAGGATTTCGCTCAAGGACGGCTAGACTCCCATCTGTCACTTCAATTGCGACGGTAGGGTTCTCTATAACAGCATGTTCAGCTGGTGCTGTAGTCCAGATTATTGTGTCCCATGGCGGTTTACTGGCTATAGTAGCTTGATCGACTGAAAGAGAGACCGGCGACTTCGACGTGCGATTGTTCTTATGGGTTTTATCATATTGTTGGCAGTGTCTACAGCGCGATGCTGCAGCGTCCAGGTTCCCACTCGACCGACAGCGACTACAGCGCTGTTGAGGGTTTGTCTCCTTCCCACGGTCGCGATTGTGCTTCCGTATCTGATAACGATTTATGCATGGCTGGCACGATTTCTTGTCTCGCCCAGCTTCTCGGCCAGCGTGGCAACTCTTGCAAACGCCCATTATGGGAACAAAAGCGAAAATAGAGCCGTAAGAGTTATGCCGAATTGCGGTTGGGCCAAGAGACGGTGGTCTACGGTGGTCTACGGTGGTCTACGGTGGTCTGCGGTGGTCTGCGGCGGTCTGCGACGGTCTGCAGGAATCCGCAAAAAGGGGCCGTGCACTCAGCTCAGCACAGCGTCATAAACCACGTGTCCCCACGCCATACCTGAGTTATACCCGCAACTTTGTCACAAGCCCTGCTATAGCAGTTCACCCACGGTCGTGCAGGTCACTTGGAGCAATTCATATACAGCAGATTTTTGTCTGTTTTGTGACGATATACAGTCACAGATGTACAAGGACCAAACGCGACCAAACGCGGTTTTGACACGGTTTGACACGTCTACATGCGCTAGCGTTTACGGGAACCTTAGACGATGAGGACCTAATAGTGGAGGATTGATGAGTCGAGGCGAAGCAGGCATCGGAAGTTCGAGCTCGACGCTGATTGGCCCACAAATGGGATGAACCGTTAACACAAGCGAACCGTAGGATATTTCTTGGCACTGCAAAACCACTACTATTAATAACGCGCAGCAGCATGTCTTGATCCCTCGGACGAACTCCAATCCATGAATGCCCCTCCACCATTCCTGATCCTGCCAGTCTCTCGTACAGTCTCCCCAACTCGGATCCATTGCGAAAACCCCATTCCCCCGCTTGTTCTTGTGCCCATTCGCCTTCTTTCGGACCCGATTGAGATAATTATATAGTTGTCAGCTTCTTCACCTGCAAAGGCCGGCTGTCGCAGGCCAGATCCGCCTGGTGGCTCGGCCTCTGCCTCTTTCCACCTGCTTTCGTTGACGCGTAGTGACCTTCGAACGCTCTTCGTTGTATCCGTCCTCTTCATCCTCAATCTCATAATGCTGAAAGTCTTGAACTTCATTCGCTTCAGCCTCTCGGAAGAGTTTTCGTTGATTCCGACTGAGCGTGGGGCAGAGTCGTTCGAGGACTTCTCTTGTGATCACTTCCGCATACCCTCCTTTTTCCCCAATCATACATGTCTCACCTGAGCTTGACTGTGAGCCCCATTCGAACATTCTTTGAAGGTCGATGTCCTCTCGCAATAGCTCTTTACAGTGAGACTCTTTTGGCTCTTCCACACTCATTGTTTCCCCCGACCCCTTCTCGGATTCCTTGAATTCCACCGTTGGCTTGCGAGCGAGCTCCATCGCCCTGGCGATCACTGCTGCCACCGCAGGTGTCGCCAGTAGGTCCACTTGCCTGAGTCCTCTCACTTCTTGGTTTAGCATAGCTTGTGCGATCACTGTCGGTGACGTATTCCTTGCTAGTGCTGCCACATCTTTCATCGTGGGTATGGCTATCGGCTGAGCTTTCTTCTGAACCTTTATTGCAGACCGCAAAGGCTCTTCATGATCACTCGTTTCACTCTGACAATCCTTCGCTAGCGTAGAAGGGGTTGAGAAGGGCTCTCGCAAGGGGTCTACCTGCACATCCTCCATTCGCTCGTCTGAGATTTCCACGATAGGGCGATGCCTAAGGATCTCGTCCTCTTCTCTGTCCTCAACAGTCGGTATCAATTGATCTTGCAGCCGACTACTTTTCATTTTCGGTACTGGAGACTTCTTCTCAGTTGGGCGATTTGCTTTTCGATGAGTCTCGGCAGCATTACGGACTCCTTTGCTTCGTGTTTCTACCGCGTATGATCCTGGTTCGGCATTATACACTTCTCCAGTCTGCGAAACGCCTTCGAGGAAAATTGCAGCTGCCCAAAGCGCCATTGTTTGCTGAGAAAGCGCTTCTCCCTCTTCGTCCGCTTCCACCGTATGGCTTTCGCCGTTTTCTGGCTTTTGAGCGGACGCGATCGGCTTTCCATCACTGCCGAACCAGCTCGGAAGAACCGTCCGAATGTGGCTGTTCAATTGAGTATCGGAAACACTGAACCTTTCTTTAATTGATTGCCAAATCCAGGCTCGTACTTCATCGTCGTAAGCCCTCGGAGCAATACCTCCACCAGGAAATATCCCCCACTTGTCAGTCGGGAAAGGACCAAAGTAGTACCTTGCTTGCTTATAACCCCGATCTGTCATCTCCATTCGTGTATGCACCCATCCATTGTCGACGAGCATTTGGATGTGAGGGCATTTCGAAATAAAGTGCCCCAGCTCACCGCAACACTTGCATGGGCCTGTCGATTGGTTAGGGTTCCTAGCTCCCCCGACGTTTGACTGGGCATTCATGATTGGCGGGTATATCGATTGAAAGCTCCCATCATTCCGTTCAAGGAGAGGCTCCGATAGCTGCTTGTTCCTCAAGACCAGATGCTTATATGCTTTGGCATAGTTTTCATGATTCGACAGAATTCGGCGCATTGACAGATTGCTGTTTGCAAGGTAGTCAAATTGCTCCACAGTCAACGTCAACCCATCGAACCTCCGAATGAGATCGGTCACCGCGGGATCCACCTTCGGTGCTTCCTTTACTGGCAACTGGATGATGCCTGGCACGATTGCCTTCGGTAGCCCTTTCCCTTGGTCAAATACTGGGAGTGGCTCTTCCACAAATTCAGCATCTCTGTTCGCCAGAATCCTGCTTACCACACTGTAATCGGTGCTGAGGGCGTTCAATCCTTCCTCCTGCTCTTGGTGCTCCCGAACGAACTCGTAGATTTCTTCAAACTTGAAGCTTTTTACTTCATCCAGGCGTGGCCGAGTCTCTTTCGGCATATGGTGCATAACCCGGTCCATATCCTCTCTTGCCAAACCTGGAAGAAGAAGTGGCCTTTCTCCGCCTCTATAACCTGTCCTTGGAGCAGCGCAGCCTCAAAGTAAGTCGTGTAGTTCTGATAGTACTCGATGGTGAAGCGTACAAAGAAAAGCAGAAGCTGATGTACAATAACAGGCTTGAGGCCTATATCAAAGAGGCAGGAAAGTTGTGGTCCGTTCAAGGACCCATCAACCACTATCAGCATGGCCGCAAGTACGAAAATGGGCAGGACACTGGCGAATTTCTCGACTGGGATGAAGATCGCGACGACATCGTGGGGTATGCTAAAGATATGATCGACCGTCATTATGGGAATATCGATTCGCGAGACCCTCAGATTATCCAGGAACTGGAAAGGGTCCATCCTGTTGAGTGCACTGCAGCTGGCAAATCCCTCGGCCTCACTCCTGCATCTACTACCCCTAGTTCTACTTCCAACTCTGACTCTTTATCTTTCTCGGCTGCTCCTGTACTGGAAGGGGACAACCCAGAGAAGCCCAAGCAAGACGCCTCCGAGCAAGATCCATCTGATAATCCACCCAAGCAGGATCCACCTGATGATCCGCCCAAGCAGGATCCCCCTCGGTCGTCTTCGTGTTCGAATAGAGTCTCTACGCAAGGAACTGGCGCTCAAACGAATAAGAAAGGATTTTGGGACTACACACGAGAAGCCATCGGTATTATTGCTTCCTCATTGGCTTCTGAGGCTGTATCCGAGCTCGGTAGGCAGGTTTCAGGCGCATCACGTGGGCCATCCTTATCAAGGGGACCACACTACAACGGTCCCGAGCTTGTGGAGTCCGGTTGTTGTAATGGTACCTTGGAATGTCACTTATTCTGTACGACTGATGTTAGCATATTCCTCCGATATTCCCTCCCAGCTATGAACCTTGCTGAAGAGATTACTGACCTTTGGGGCACCATTTCGCCAGCTTGCTTTAGCTGCTGCACGGTGATCTCTAGCTCGTTCAGTTTTTTGTCTTGATGACGTACTGTTTCGGTGACATCCGGAGCATATGTCGGCTTCCATGATTCTTGTGATTGTTCGTTCCAATTTAGCGGAGATTGTGGCTCCACTACAGAGAGCTCTAGATCATGATGATCGCAGAGTGACGTCGGCTGCGGCCGCGACTGCAACTCAGTTTGCTGACGATGTGGCTGGCAGATTGCATTATCCTGGTTTATCAGAATTGGGCCGATGCTTTGGCTGGCAGGGAGTGGTTCTACGTCTTGATAGAAGGAACATGAACTGCCGTTCTGAAGGAAAGGGTTTGGATTGCAGGCTTGCCATATGCTAGCGACGCAGACTATAGAAGCCCTGGTGCGTTCCTCGCAAACAGACTTCGTTGCGTCGCTCTTCACTCTTCTTTCAGGGCGAGCGAGACTAGAGTAAGGGTCAGAGGGCGTTGATCCTTCACGGAAGTTTACTTACTAAGCAGTCTGTGATCGCGTCTTCGAAACGGGTTTGTTCGTCCGGAGAAGCTTAGGTCTGATTCCATTTCTGTCGAGAGAGATGGCTATTGAGAACAACCACTACGTGTCGGCAGATTGCGACGAGAAACGCTTCTGTACTGATTAGTCGCCAGTCGTCAGTACACTGGTTTGGTCTGAAATATACCTTATAAGCGGGAAATCTGGGTAGGAGTTGGGGATGCGACAGGAAGCGGCATTGACCGACCTGAGGATGCTACTCTACGCATGAGGAATCGAGGCCGCGTAGAATCTAGCGAGGCAGACATGCTTTCCCGAATTGAACTATATCGGCCCCGACACCTCTCATGTTGCAGTGTCCACAGATCTCTGGTGTAGCCTTCTATCGCTTATACGTACTCAAAGAATGAGAGGCCGTTGAAGCAGTCTCTGCTACGCTTGAAGGGTTTGGAGGCGGCCTAGGGTCGATTCGAGGCTACATTAATTGGCACGATGGAGTGAGGGAGGCAGGCGGCCAGGGGCAGAGACACAAGGGACGAAGCCATCGAGATCTACAAGCATACATGGCTTGTTAGCGTGATCGCACCGGTGGAATGTGGTACGTACCTGAGGAGACAGTATCTTGGTGAAAGACGCGTTGAGGTTTTATAGCTGTCTCAACCCTACGATGCGATAAAAATAGATTGGCCTTAATTTGGGCCACTTTTGATTTGGGCCCTTTTTCGATTTAGGCTCCCTTCATCTTTCAGGCACTTTCTATTTTAGAATCACCTATTTGTAGCGCCTTCTTTGGAGCCCAAAACACGTCCTCGCTGACGTCGGCCCATTTCGTTGACACTGGACCCGAGGTGTTCTAGCGACTCCCTTCCGAAAGACCGCCTGCGCTTCCACACTGACGAGCTCGACGGCAGTGGGATGGCGACTTGATCACCGGCGAGGGATATAGTTTGTCCTTAGCAAGAGTTGGTTTTCAAATAGGTGTGAGAAGCGAAACCTACAAGAGCATCTCCATCTAGCGGCGACCAAGGCCGTCCTGTCTCATGCGTAGACATGCACCCGTCGAAGCTTCCGTTGCGACGCGCTAAGAAGTAGATGTCTGCGTCGTATTCGTGGCACAGCTTCGACAGCTTTCCGTAGAGGAGTTTGAGAAGTCTGTGGCTGCCGCTGCAACGACATGATTACAGCGCTGGAGACACTGGCCTATCGCCTTGCATGGACTGCGGAATATAAGCGAACGATGAATGAGGATTGTATCAACGAAGAGGCTGCACTGCCTTGTACGTAGAGTCAAGGTTCCTCTTTAAATCCTCCAACAAAGACGCCACGCTCCCACACCATTCCTTCATCAAGCGTTGCTGACCACCAAATCTCGCTGGCTAGTCAATGACGTTGGCCAGTAATGGCTGGGCGCCGAGGTCACAAGCGTGAATTGTAGCGTGCCAGCGTGAATTGTAGCGTACCGGCGTGAATGGTAGCGTACCGGCGTGATTGCTGGCTTGCCGACGTATTTTCCAGCCCGCCAGCGTGACCTGTAGCACCGCACTCACGCTCGTTTGGACGCGTGGAGCGGCGTTATGCCACCTGGTTGCTGGCAGAGAGAGGGAGTCAATTCTATTGGTGTCCGAAAAGACTCCGGTCTAACCCCCTAAGTCATGTTTTCGAAAGGGTCAAATGACTGGGTGGTGACCTGGCAAGCCTGGGCTCGTGGGCGCTCTATCTTAACAGCTACAACACCAAAAAAAGATAGATATAGCTACCTGTAACTAATCTACAGCCTCACGTCAAAATCAGCTTGAAAAATGCTCAAACGTCCTCCTCTCCATAGTAAGTAATTTATATGTGTTGGGGGACGCCAAGGCATCCGCGGTGCGGGGTTTTTGGTCACCCGCGTGCCAGCCAACCGGGCATAGTTGCGGCTGAAACCGAGTAGGAATTCATCATCATCATCATCATCATCATCATCATCATCATCATCATCATCATCATCATGATGGCGAGTCGGAATCTTTACCTCACGTACAAGCGCGATACCAGCCGGCTACTGTATTGGGTCATCAATACGTCCAATGGCATTGTCCGGTCGGTAGCGAGCGTGGAAGATCATGCGCCAGTCACAATTAATACCACTGGTCATTCCACGGTGTCGGAAATTGTACAGATGTCGAAACTCATCGCGAAACACCTCCAACCAATTCCTTCTGGGATTTTTAGCCTGTTTCAGTCCGTCATCAAGGCGCGATCAGTCACCTACGATGCCTTCCAACAAATTGTAAACGAAAAGCCAGACCCGGAGATTGAGAGAAGCAATGCTACTCATAAGTACTTCATCGAAGCACTAACGGAGGCTTTCAATGCCCTTGGCGGTAGCTCCTTGTCACCCCAGGCAGGCTCGACAGGTGCAGAAGGGGAACACGATGGTGAACTCAATAAGTCGATCTGCGAGAACCAGTTCTCGGCGTTGGGTATTAGTGGTGACAGCGATGATAGTGACGAGACCGACGTCCCATCTGACACTGGGTCCACCCCGAGAGCAAAAGCACAGAGAAAGAACGCAAAGGGGAAGAGAAAGAAAGGCAAGCGAGCAAAGAAGTCGAAGAAGAAACTACTACCGAAGGCTACCCCGGAGGCATCTTTGGCAGAGGTGCCTATCGAAAGCTACCGGATTATCGAAGACTCAGATGGTCTCGTTTCTGAGTACCTCTTGGCTGTGTATGCCGTCACCAGGGAGTGGTCCGAGCTACGTTCATGCATACAAAACCTTTGGCGCGAAGTGGCATACGACGGCCTCAATGGCGCGGTCGCTGCTTCTTTGACAAACATAGCAGTTGGAATGGTCAAACAGACCAGCAACGCTGTGTTCGTAGACTTTCCTGGTCACGACTCATACGAAACGATCATGAAAACCCTCACTCGCGGGGATCCAGACAAAGCGCAAGGCAACTTTGGCGTCGGATTATACCGGATCTCTGCGGACGGCCATCATACGGAGAAGGTCAAGGATACGCGCGTCGACATCAAAGAGCAAATTTGGGTCAATGCATATCATGACTTGATGGACTTTCTGAACGATTTTCAGAAAAACCGAAGTGGCAAACCGACGAAGGCTATGCAAGCACAAATCGGAAATTGGGATCCAAACTTCGACCTCCAACGTGCAACCGACGATGAGAGACTTAAATGGCGCCGTGCTTACACGATCAACTGGCTTTATGACTTAGTCAATGTATTTTCCTCTATTGTCGTGCAGCGCAATACGATGAAGGGTGAACACCATGTTTACGAGACTGTCGACTGGTCTCCTTCTGGTCCGTGGCATGAGCATCGAAGGCTCTTCGGGCTGAATGAGTTTGCTGGGGCTATTACTGGCTTGGCAATGCAGAAGCAGAACACAGCCGTCCGCCAGAAGATATTACCACATTACGTTTTTCAGCTCCAATGTATCGTTGATTCTTTCGCTGCTTTCCGCGGTTGGACGGTGAACATGCTTCACGGTCATGTTCTTGGGCCGCCCGCCCACAAGGTTCGACCTCGGCGCGATGTTGATCTTTTTCTGGACCGCGAATGCCAGAGGACGGGCAGAGGGTTTCTTCAAGCAGTCAATATCCTCAAACAGTTGCTGGATAAAGATGCAGAGTCTCACCAGCATGCTAACCGGCACGAAGGCTATTCTGACATACTTGGAGAACTCAGTCTTGACTTTGTTAACTGGCTTGGAGAATCCAAGTACATGTACGGTCTTAACACTATACCGCCGTCGCGATTCTCGAAACACAACGCGAACGGTTTGTGGGAATATTCGCCTCTTCTATGCGCAGCTGGATTGGTCGAAGGCCTCGTTCTCTCGCAACGCATTTCCATGTTCATGTGGGATCGAATGACGGAGCCTACGCTGGCAATCCATTTGCATAACATGCTTGTTCGAAAGGGGTACATCAAAGAACCCATCGGTCTGTATGCGACACTTCAAGACTTACTTGAGGAATCCTTCTTTCCGGACGGCGTTCCAGAGTCTGGTTTCTACGACGCTCTAGTAAAACGAGTACAAGTCCGCAATGACCGAGTATCGTTACGCCAACGTCAAGCAATGTCATCGAACGTTGCACAGAAGAACGACATCCATCAAATACTGGACATTAGTGTAAACCATTTCTTCAGGACCAAATCTGCGCTGATGATGTACTATGACGCAGACTGGGTACCGGAACGTATCCCCGACAGCGAAATCAGCTTCCCCTCGACACTCAGTATGATACGTCTAAGCGAGACCAAGAAAGTGATTGATTCCACCACTAGCAAGAAACGTCTAGATGCCACCGAACTTGTTCAGCGCATCAAAGCACGAGGCATCGAGGATGCGCACCTCATGGAAATAGTGTCTATCATTCCAGATGACGAAAAGAACACACCTGACGCTGCGACTATTGCAACGATAGCTCGCATCACTTCACAGGAGAACTATAAGGATTACAACGAGGCTCCTGATTCCAAATTCAATCCATACGCGCAGAAGAAGACCAAGTGGGCGACAGGTAAGAACTTGCTGGACATGCTCCGGGTCGACCTGTTCGCGGACATATGCGGTCGCCGACCCCTATCAAGCTTGAATTACCCATGGATAACGGCGAACTTCATGATACTTTTTGGCAGGATTGAGGATCGGTTGCGAGAGTCACGACATCCACTCTACGTTCGAGCGCACGAGCAGGCCCCTCCTAGTATGCGGCGCACAAAGAGAGGTGCTTTGATCTTGGCAGCGATGGGAGAGGAGGATCCTGACGTATTGAAAATATGCGCGGAGGTCTTCCAAGACCCGAGTATGGGTGTTCTTGATTTCATCTTCTGGGAACATCTGCGTGAGACTGAGTCAGGCATGAAGGCTCAAGCAGACCCTGATGAACTGAGCACCGATATGTGTTCAGTGATGTAGTAGCCCAGTCTACTACTAAGGATGCGACAAAATGGCACGAACAAAGCTCGATACGAGGCTGTTTCACAAACGTATGTGCCATGTATGACAGAATCTGGCTTGAGAATACATCCAGTAGTTGATCGCGTTGCACACGGTCGTTAGCAAATAGAAGCAAGCTAGAGACACTCATTCCTCAGATAGAGCCCTTCGCGACGAGCCGTGCTCACCCTTTCGCGTGGCTTACTGCATGTTATGCTGAATCTATGTCATGTGAAAGCAGGGGCACACTGTTGTTCCTTGAGCATTTTCAAAGGTAACGGATTGCTTTCTCCCAATCAAATGTGTTCAGGGTTCCCTCCCCTCATGCGCTCAGGGTACTGACCGCACTTTCATCTTGCAGCGTAAGGATAGCAGCAACGCCGAGCGCGTTGCAGGGGAGGTTTCCGCGAGGGGCCACGCAGGCTGGTTCAAGTGGACCCGCTGGGACGAGGTCGAGAAACACCCCGCGCCGAGAAATATGAGGGGTACTTAAATTTCAAACAACTTAAATCTGTGCACACGTTGACATTCATAATAACTCTCTATAAGTTATATGCTCTGGCTATTCCCAGACATCTAGGACCCCTTCGATCTAGAAATTACGTTCGCATCGTCGCCTCCGCGCCTGATCCGCCTGCCCGAGCTGGCCACCGTCCTCGAGATGGGCGCCCCGGACGGCGTCGCATATATGCCAATGCCAGCTCGTCCGTTCCGCACTGATGCGTCTACGACGATGTCCACCTGTCCTGGCCTATAGTCGTCGAGGATGCCTCGCGCCTGTTCTTCGCTCTCGCAGAGTACCACTTCGGGCCTGGCTACCCACAGCGGGCACGCATACGGCTTGACCTCCATCACATCATCCATACGGACCTCCTCGCACATCTCTGCCGTTCGCATCAGCGGTGACTGGTGCTTCGTGCAGAGCCGCTGTCGCTTGAGCATCCAGTGCGGATGCAACTGGCCGAGCTTGTGGAGCGACACCCAGAACGCGATCGTCTGATTGCGCAGTCTCCGCTCCACGGGGATTAGACCAGCTTCCACCTCCGCGATCGCGCCCGCGACCGTGCGGAAGGCCCTAATGACCGCTTGTGCCGTGATCCTCTGCGCCTGCATGAGGAGCTGCTTCATCTCGTACGTCGCGATCGGGTACCACACGGGCGACGCATAGTCCGCTACCGACAGCACCGCGCTCTTCGCCAGCTGCTTGGCCACCTTGGATCGGAGTCCTTTCAGTCTGCGCAGCGCCAGTGCCACCTTGGTCGCTTTGCCGGCTTTGTGTGCCAGGTGCGCCTTGAACCGGAGCTCCTTGTCGAGCGTCACCCCAAGGAGCGTAACCTTGTCTGTTGGCCGAATCTCCTTCTATTTAAATCGCAGCGCCGTCGTGCTTTCCCTGGCTGCGCCCTAGTATCTTGTGAGATGGATGAAGGACGTCTTCTCTGCGTCGATTTAATTAGTTATGAGACGGCCCCAGTTGCGTGTCCACAGAACCCTTCCGCCCCTAGTCTCTTGACTCAGGTGTACAAGCTAGGACCACTTCTTCCCTTAGTTACAGACAATCTGAAGAGCAAATTTTGGGATAAGAGGATCCGAATCTGGCTGCCTTTTCAGCGAGACAAAGAGGGTATGTCTACCCGAGCAGGCCGAAACAGTCACACGGTCTGTAATCGATCCAATTTCTCCTCTTTCAATTATCCAACCATTGAGTAGACCTGAGATTCCCCCATCCTCCCGTTGCTTAATCTTCACGTTGCACATTGGTGTATTTGACATAGGGCCAAATCGCACGTAAACATGTTCTGTTTGATCTTCCGAGCCAACATGCTCGTGTTTGAGAATTGAGATAGCCCATGTCTTCTTGTGTAGTATCAGGCCATCCTTGGACTGGACATCTATGAAAAGGCGCCTTAGGAAGGATGAGGGGTTGTGGGTATTTGATCTCTGGTGGGCCGAGATTGGCTCGTACGAGATGGAGAGGCATGAGGGTAGAGGACCGAAAATGAACTGATATTTTGATGAGTCCCTAAGCTCTGTCTTTCTTCGAGCGGTCACATTGCGCCAAGAAACAAGGACAAGTGTCTTTAAGTTGAAGTGCGGGATATGTGCCCGTGCAACGTGTATAAGGGATCTTCTGCAGAAATCGTGGGTATCTTCCCAATCAGGTCCTAATTGAAGACAGAGGAGCTCTCCATTCTTGCCGTTCCGATAGCCAAGATAGGCTAGTATGGCTGTGGGGCGATTGGGTTGACTTGGAGCACGGATATTTTGATGGTCAGCTGCGTAAGTTACTGGCAAATTTAGCCGTAGGCGCCCAGCCATAAAGGTTGGTAAATCGGCTGCCCTAGGTGTTGTGAGAGAGGCTTCGGATTCTTGACCGTAGATATTGTTGGAAGCCGGTCATGTGATCAGGCGACTGGGAACTATATAAGTCAGTCCGGCTCCCTGAGTCGGACCTCAATCAATCAATCACTTACTCCCTACTACTGATAACAGACAGAATAGCCTTCAGGTCCGTGCGCTTGGGTGCCAATTGGCACCCAAGCGCACGGACTGCTCTCTTTGAACATTCCGTGTTAAGCCAGATGCTGGATATGCCTGTATAGCGCAAGAAAGCGGTTCATGCGTAATCCCTACGTATGCTCCGCGAGCGATTCCTGTAAACTATGGCTATTTACAAACCCCACTTGCGTCCCATTTGAGCTGAATTGCAATCTGGACAGTTCTTATCTAGGCGGTACTCTCTGATAACTGTCAGTCTTCATCTGGAGCGGGTAGTTGGCTTACTTACATGGCAATAACGTTTGGGGGACATCTCTTATGGGTCTTCTGATTATTTTGCACCATGCTCGAACAATGTATCGGAAGTGGGAACATTTGTACTGTACTGTACTTTCACGTAGTCGCACATGTTGGCAGGAGGTAGTGTGCTGTTGCGAACTTGGTAGGCGTCGGTCACATAGTTGTCTGTACTAAATAACGTACGCACCACCTCCATTCATCCCGCTAATTCCACCCGCGCACCGGATTAGTTATAGAAAATACCTAAGAAAGACTGGTCCTTGTTAACTCCGTATACATTACGAATGATCCTCTAGCATGACGATATAAGTTATGTAAGCCGTATGTTGTAGACAGATACACTCACGGAACAGCCAGAATTACTTCGCACTGCCTTTCTATTATAGAGTCAAGACCACTCCAAGATAGGGCGCCTAACGAAGGCTATGTCACTATTGAAGAGAAGAGGCTACAGACAAAACCTCATATCACGCGCTAGTGCCATACGCGCCACTTGTCGAACCTTGCTCGCCCGCACGTCTTGTCGAGGGCGAGATAATGTATCCTTCGACATTACATTCCTGCTTGACACCATGACAAAGGAATGGCTTTCAATAGCAATCAGACACCTCGTTCAGCTTGTGCCTGCTAGAAGTAAAAGCTATCTACACCCTTTTACGGCCACTTGTCCCCTGCCTTCGATTTCAGCCTGTCCTCTAGCGATATTGCTGGCCCACCATTGCCTCTTGAGCTCGTAGGTGAATAACGCTCGGATCGTAAGTAGGAGGGAGCATTTTGAAAGACATAGAGCGACGACGAGGGGGATCCGACTTGCAAAGAAGAACTACGGATTGAAAAAAGAGTTATTATGCAATCTGACATCAGGGTTAACCGCTAAGAGGGCTGGGTACCTTGACCATGTGAGCTAAGTCTCGAGAGTCATTTATGGAAGTAGCTTTCCCGAGACCGTTATGGTATGCAATAAAAATGGAGATCCACTGGCCGAGGCCGACGATCTGATTTTGGATGGATAAGCAAATCTGGCTTGAAGCTAGTGGGTAATACATGAGGCTGACTTTTGCGCATACGATGACTAGATCATCGAGGCCCCATCTGTGCCATTTTACAATGGTGATGCGCACGATGAGGACTAGAAAAGTGAAGACTAAGGTGATAACAGCTGCGATGAATATCGGGGCACCGTAGTCAGTTTCTGAAACTACAGCAAACCATTTCCGGTCGGTGCTGCTGGGGACGGCAGAAGGCCAACCTACTCCTATCGCCGTATGGAGATCTAGAAGCGTGTCCGTGGTCCGATTTGGAGCTTATAGATACTCGTTGGTGGGTGTATTGTTGTCAGATGTAAGGAGAAGCTCAGAAGTACTGCATAGGAAAGGGCGATAAATAGTAGGACCGATAACCATTACTAGTCCACGGAACCTCCGGAAGCAGAGGAGACATAGAAGAAAGCAGGAGACAGAACTCAACAATGGATACAATCATGATCAACACACACAATCTATTTATGGAAATCATCAATTTCTGTTAAGCGCATTTCAGCATTTTATCTCACAATTGTACGCCGCGCTCAAGGAGCTTCTGCTGCATTCTATTGCGATCTACCCCAAACACTTCGTAGTCGCTGCTGCTATCATTGGATAGGCACAGGAGATCGAGTCGTTCGAGGATGTCGTGTGCGGAAGGATGGCCGCCTTGTGCTTCACAAAGCGGTGGTCCTGGTCAGCCTTGACCGCTCTGTGATCGATTGTAAAGCACTTGTAGACCAGCGACGAGCTGTGCTTGTTGTTGTTCGAGCAACTCGATATATTACTCAATATGATCATCGGCTCCTCGCTGTTTCAGCAAAGCGTTAATGGGAACACGTTCCATAGATCATACGTCCTAGGTTTACGCTTGTTCTTAGTTTTCGATAGCCCCAACTTTGTCATCAAATGCAACTTTTCCAAGCACATTAAACCATGACACTTTAAGATTTTGTGACTCCGGGAGCTTCCACTATTACCAATTGGCTGGCATGGACGATACCCCAAAATCCTGACTTCCTTGGTCAGGTTGTGGAACATTATTAAGCCAAGCTAAGTTACACCATCTAGATGCCATCCGCGAAACTCTTCTATCCAAATCTTCGTTCTTTATCCACTTGGGACGAACTTCGCACGGTTCCAACAAGCACGTGGCCAAGCGACGACCCTGTGTAATTGAATGATTCAATGACGTTCACCCATGCCAACTTCGTCTTTGGCACAGTCCGCGATGCTATAGATAAAAGTTCACCAACCCGCGCAGCGTCCTGTCAACCTCACCTTCGTATCAGACATCCTCCAACACTATCAAGTTACACTAATGCTTACCCGAAGATACTGCGCACCAGAGGTCGCTCGGGAAGAGCCTCGGAATACAATCGCTGACATCTGGAGCCTAGGTGCTGTCTTTATGGAGATGATTGCTGTTCTTAAGGGTAAGACGACTCAGTACATGGATAATTTCTACAAGCAGCATGGATCATGGCAAGCCTTCATTTGCGCAAACCCTACTGCTTTACCAGAGTTGATTGTAGAGCTTGAAGCGATAGGGGTGTTGACAGACAATAGAGCCCTTGGCTGGGCTCAACAAATGCTTTCAACAGATCAGCTACTGCGCCCGACTGCGTCCTCCATAGTCGCATCTGTCACGGCCTTTAGCCAGGAAGGGGAAAGAACCGGTTTTTGCGGGATCTGTTGTGTTTCTCCCGAAGAAGAGTTTTCTGATTGGACGGACGAGCAAGGTTTTGAGCACTCCTTCTCACCTTATTTAAACCACCTCTCATTGACGTCTCTTTCTCACACAGGCCCTGCAGCTGTGTGTTGAGGTTTTAATATCTACATATACGATGTTTGCCTCCCTACAACCTTCATTTCTCCCGTCATGTTCTAAACATTTGATAAACTCGCCGTCTTTGGAGTGGCCGCAAGCATAGCGCACTTGCTCTTGTGTACAGAGTAATGGCTTCTGGATATCAGTGCTTTTTTTTCGCTTTCGTATGCCTTTTGAGCTCCTTGATTTCTCGTTTAAGAGTGCTGAATGATTCTCCGACCCGTTTCAGATCGTAGTCAAGATCAGAAATCCTTTCACCTCTGACAATTTCATGCCCATATCATGGAGGCAGCGCCGCAGTGTAGCAGTCTCCAAAGTTCACTAAACAACACCTCACCTCGCACAGTCTGGCTCTGGCCAGTAGGGTTCGCGGCAAATACCGTGCATGAGCGACCACGAAGGGGCTCGTATTTCTTGAAGTTTGGACCTATAGCAAGTGCCGCCTTGGCCTAAAACTTCGACAATACGAGCTCGTTCGCACATTGTGGGCAGAAGGGACAAAATCGTGAGGAACCCCTCACCGTTCTGTTGTGCCTCGCAAAGCCAAGCTGGACCGACTTGCAAATCTCGCTTGGCGCCGTTATTCACGCGGGGAAGACTCACTAGAAAGTGGCCCATCATGCAGCTATGCGCCACGAGCTCACACAAACTTCTCAGGGGATGCGGCGTTTCCCCCTAATACTAATCACTTGAAGGGAAAGGTTGGCCAACGAGACATTCGGTGATCATGGTTCACAGATTGCGCAAATTCCCTCGGCTTTCCCCGGATACTTTGCAGGCCGCGCAGACCAGTCCCGACACAATGGGTTCAGTTCTCCGACCGCTACTGCAGGTCACCGTTCCCCGCACATCCAAGACGCAATATCTAATTAGCGGTTGGGTGCATTCACCACACCATAGTTCCAAGTGCAGCTCTAAGCTCAGAAACCCTGTAGTTACCACGCGTCTTGTGTAGCCTTTTAATACCCCCTTTTACACGCGCACGCGAAGCCACCACCATGATTAAGCTTTTCCGTATAGACTTTCAGCTGCAAGGGTAGAGCGCTCCATCGACGATCGTGGATCCCTGACGTTTAGGTCAGGCCCCAAAACAGGGGCTTCTCTTCAAATCTACCATACCTTGGACAAACTTTGTCGATGTGTTGGCTCACGCTCGCAACCCTCTTATGAGAGAACTCCGCAAGATACCGTAGAGAAAGTCCAATATATTGCTGCGCGGTGCAATATTTCAGGCGGCTGTCGCAAACAATCACAATCAACGCCTCCGTAAACAACGGGCCGAATCGGCGATCGACACACCCATACCATGGATAATTCTTCCCTGGTGTGATCAGCTATAAATGTCAAAACTGTCACAAACACCTTACTTTGAATATCCTATTGTACAAATGATTGAGTTTAATCGGGTCATGCATTCTGAGCGAAAAATCTCGGTATGTTCACTGCGAGCCTAACTGCAGTGATCCTGCGGAATGAACATTGCCCAACTCGAGAGCGATAGCAAATCTTACCATGATGGAAATTCGAACATGTTTGTTGCGCACCAGGCACGGCCGTAGCATCTAAAGAATGATCTACGTTAGTGATCTTACATTCCAATTTCTCTAAGACAGAGCAAAAGGCACAAAACATTACATTTCCTGGTTCCACCAGAGCATCCATTCGTAGAGCACAAGCCTGTGGCAATGTTCTTGCGATTGACCGGAGCTGTACGTGGAAATAGTTAGATTTCTCAGGAACTAGCCATGGTGGTGCAATAACGTTCGCAATTGTGATGTGATCAGACCCTTCAAATCAACTTCAAGGGGCAATAACACTGGCAGAATGTTCAATGATTGAGACTGCGTTCGTAACATAGATTGTGCTGTGTACCGATAGAATTGCCCGTCCAGCTGGGATTGTGGAAGTGTCAGGTCCATTTAGGAGTCGTTGACATTGTAATGTGATCTTAAGTCATACACTGCGGATTTTTCCAGGCCTCCTGTGCGCGAAATTTGAGACCAGTGGAGTCAAACTGACCATCTCCAGACGCATTTGTGCCAAGCAATGCCCTAGGACGTATATATCGGTGTATAGGCCCTGCAAATACGAGTCATTGCCATTCAAACCAAGTCTCCGCCCGCCACTCAAACTCTCGAGTCCGCATTGAGACGCCGGAACATGCCGAACCTGGAGGCGCCGATCCTTATACATGATAATTCTACCCATAGACTGTAAATGCATGCGAAAGTTCATATAAACATAGCTTCGAAGTCGGCTCAGGGTGCAACCATCGGTTTTTACTTCTCGCTCGTTTACATTTGCTCTCTTGTATCTTGCGAAATGACAGGATTTCTCGTTTCCCCAAATTACCATACGCCTGCACCGGACCCTGATGATATGTACATTGCCAGTATTGTATGGGGCTTTTCTATCGCTAGCAGCATCTTCACTGCCGTTAAAGCTATCCAGCAATCTAGCGCGTCCTGGAAACGTTCGGGGCGAATCTCACCATACATAGTAATGGTATGGCTCGAATGGCTAGCCAGCGTTCTTATGGGTATTTTCTGCTGGTTTTTCCTACGAGGTACGATTAAGCCAAGGTAAATCTTGTTTGCAGGTGCCATTTCCTCCCTAAGCTGACGTGCCACATCGCAGCTTCCAACTTTTCTTCAGCCTAGGTGAGAATCTCGTGAAAACACTTCTAATAAAGCGGAAGGTGCTGACAAATGCAATCTAGTATGCATGTGGGTTGTTCAGGTACGCTACTGGAGAACGAGTTCTACACTACATATTCCCCGCTCACGCAAGACCAGATCCAGCTACTAATGCAAATCATAATCAATCGGATTTCTCTCCTCTCCGTCCGGCGTTCAGTAGCCACTAGGCTGAAGTGGTCCGTTGCCGTCATCTTAGGGCTTATAAACATCAGCGTCTTTGTGATCTGGATACCCGCCCGGCTCCAGATCAGCCCAACATTCATTCATATTAACGATATATGGGACAGAATTGAGAAAGTTATTTTTGCTTTAATCGATTGCACCCTGAACGGGTACTTTATCTATCTGGTCAGGACAAAGTTGATTGCGAATGGCCTCACAAAGTATATGCCACTCTTCTGGTTCAACATTCTGATGGTGTTTATTTCGCTCTCTCTGGATGTGAGTCTGTTCTCATCAATATGCTCTCGATACCCACTGCGAAGCTAGGGGCTGACTCTCATAATAGGTCATCCTCATCGGCGTGATGTCGCTGCGAAACGGCTTCGTGTAAGTCTGCCTGGTTTATCACGTGCCGCATTGTCTTTGAGGGTCACCGCAAGGGTTAAGCTAATATGCACGCGGTTAGTTACGTACAGTTCCACCCTTTAGTGTACCTTATCAAATTGCACATCGAGATGAATAACGCCGACCTTATTATCAAAATCGTGAGGGTGTCCAATCGCAACAACCAGATCCAAGGATACGGCGCGGACTGCAATTCAGCAACTCACCATTCCCGGCAGCCAAAGTCTGGAGCAGTCCCACACGCGGCTGTTAAAAACAAGACGCGTGCACGAGACCGATTCTCAGCCGAAGGTCAGACCCATATTGAGATCTTTTCGGACGGACCAGCCGAAAGCCCGATGGTACTGAACGGGATACAAAAATCTGTTTCCACGATGGTAACTTCAAAATGGTGCGAGGACGACGAGGGGGTAAGCGAGAGCTCTTCCACTAGGCATCTAAAGACCTAATTCGGTGCTACTGAGGGTCGGCTCAGTTTCATAGGCAGACTACCTTGGCGGCCTGCCCAATAGTAGTTCAATAGTTTAGAACCTTTTCTGTACCGGTATAATGGTTGTCGAAAGGCTCGTGAGATTTGTCCCCCCGTTTTTGAGATTTGTCCCCCGCGCTAACGTGTTCCACCACCGAGCTGGCCAGACCACCGGAATGGCCGCCCTGCAACCTGTAGCACGGTTCAAAACGGGATATCTCAACAACCACTAGAGCTTTACATTAAGAGGCAAGAAGCCTAGGATCTACAATCTCTATTGTAGGTATGAAAGGCGTTTTACAAGTTTGGGTATTGTGGCCTGGCTGATGGCAGCGTCCGCAGCGCCTTCACCAGAAGGGCCGTTCTGACCAGCCGTCCGCTGTTCCTTGCGTTGCGACGATAATTGAAGCCCGTCAGCGATTGATAGCGTGCTAACGCCTCTGAGAAGCTTCTTGGTGCGTGTCTTACGCTTCGATAGCATGTCATTTGCCTTTCGAAGCCTTCCGAGCTCAACCTCCATCACTGACGCTCCGTGCGAGATCATCTTAATACCCTTTTCAAGGCTTGCAAAGCTTTGAAGAAGCGGTGTTGGTGAGCTGTCTTGGTGTCTCTGAAGCCGCTGCTTTATATGTAGTGTTTGAGACTCTATCTCAGCACAATTGCTCGGTGTTTGTGACTCCCAATGGGGCGTCTCTGGGAGCGATGGCGTTGGGGTGCGTAGACGGACATCAAGTTTGGAAATCACAGCGTCTGCATCCAAACGAACTAGGCCTGCGCCTCTGAAACCTCCGTAGATGTTATCTGCAACAATAGCCTTCTCAAAAGCGACTCTGAAGGCAGGCAGGAAGTCCTCTTTCGTGATGTGATTGATGCGGCAGCGCACGAAGCCTTCAATCTCCTTGCCGTAAGCCTGCTTCAAGGGCCTAAAACAGCCCACATCGAGCGGTTGTAGGAGATGCGATGAATGCGGAGGCATGCAAAGGGTAACGATCTTGTGATCCTTGCAGAAATCACGGAATTCCATGGCGTTGTGGCTATCGTGACCGTCCATAACCAGGAGCTGGTACGCACCAGTCGTCCGACCCTCTGTATGTTGATTGAAGTGCTTCAGCCATGCGAGGCCATGCTCAAGGGACGTCCAGCCTTTTTCACTGATCGAGAGGACCCAATCGGGCCTATCCGCAATCGCCTCGTACCAGGTATCGTAATGTTGAGCGCCTTTAAAGATGATGAAGGGCGGGATCGGCCAGCCTTGCGCGTTCGCAGCTATGATCGTTGTCACCCATTCTGTATTGCCTGGCTACATAGTCTTAGGAGCCTGACGTCTCTCAGAGCCTGTGACGACCATATGCGTGCTGATGACGCCCATTTGGAAGCCAGCTTCGTCAAAGTTGTAGGTATCTTCATCTAGAATGCCGTACTTGGCCCTCGTATTAACTACAAGACGAAACCACTCTCCGATGACCACTGGGTCTTCGTTCAAGGCTCTCTGGTAGTCGTACTTTCGATTGACGCGTAGTCTGAGCTCCGGAACGCGTTGGACAAACCGTGACGGCCAGTGGAGACCGACGCGTCGACTTTCTCGATCTGCGAGTAGTTTACTGGCCATTTCTCGCAACATATCTAGCGTGAGCTGAAATCCACGCGAGTCGACGTCTAGCGCATGGTCGACAATCACTCTTTCTTCTAGGTCTGTAAGAATCCTTGAATTAGGGACACAATCGCGTCGTGAAGGCTTCCCCATGCGGCGGTTATAGAGCGTGTTTTTGTTGACTTTGTATAGTGCTGCAGCAGCCCGGTTTGATTGGACTTGGCCTTTGTCGATGGCCAACATGGCCAAATTGATATTTGCTTCATTTGACGATAATCGAGTGCGGCGTGATTGAGCCATCATGAAAATTGTAGATTGTAGCGATCGCAGGGTGGGAAGCGGCCATCCCGGTGGTCTGGCCAGCTCGGTGGTGGAACACGTTAGCGCGGGGGACAAATCTCAAAAACGGGGGGACAAATCTCACTAGCCTTAGCTGGCGCATCGTAACGGCCCATACCCTTAGGGTGCATGGCATTAATAGAGCACACACACACACAATGGGAGGGGCGTTGAGTTTTTGTGCGTATATGAGAAGAGGACCGGGATGCGCGGGGTTGCCACTGTGAGCATCTGGTACTCCCGAGTCGGCTAGAGCTAAAACATGCCGAACAGGGCTACCAGTTTGGGGCCCACCCGAACCCAGAACCGGGCACTCGGAGCATGATCCACTACGGGAACCTATAGGCACAACCCATAATTAACATCTAATGCATCTAAAAATAGGAAAATAAGCCATCATCTCAGACGCACACATCGCTTCGCGGATGTTCATGCTGAAGAATGGTTACCATATTTGATTCGAATCTGCAACATGAGAATAAGCAAGTTCGACGGATTCGATGGTACTGTTGCGTGTAATCTGATTGATAGATATTAATTTATGTAATTGTGATAGGCTTCCAAGAAATTGCAAAGCGCACCAATATTCTGCATGCCTTGCTCCAAACCTCACAATCGCGGTTAGCCTCTGCTGACCAATTGCGTCATGCGATGGCGTCGCACTGACGACCTAACATCACCGAAAAGCAAAGCCGAACAAAACACGACCCCAAGACGGGAACACCGCAATATATGCGTGTTCAAACACTGGCAGCTATTTGAAAGAGGCCCTAGCTCACCCTACGACCACAAGGTACGACCTACCTCGACTAAGGTCCCAGGCCAGGCGTCAGCACTAGCGAACGCCCGGATACAGAGCACAGAGGACACCGAAATATCAGAGACAACAATTGAAGCGACCGCATAGAGTATTGTGCATGGGAAGGCTGAATGACTGAACGTGTGAGTACTGAAATTGCCGCACATCACTTCTCGTCGAACAAGTATGGCCCAGTCACAAGACATCCACTCAGATGATGCTCTTGCGGAAGGCCGGAGCGACGATCGGTCGGTAGCAACAGTCATGGAAGTGACGTCTAATACAAAGAGCAAAGAAAGAGAACCTGTGGTCAAAGAGAATGTTGTGGATATGGCAAACAGACTGCTGGGGTTTAATGGCTGGTCAAGTGAGATTCGAAATGTTAGCATCGACTTCGTAGGTCCCTACCATGTTCCGTAAATGCTTCTAGTACTGTAGTGACGCTCAGCATAGGTCGATTCAGACCCGGACACAAGACGAACGTCGTTGGGAGTATCAATGATTGTTCGAGTAACTCTAGCAAGTGGTGGCTTCCATGAGGTATGTCTATCGACCTTACCTCTGAGGTGTGATGCTGATGTGATTAGGAGATCGGCTACGGACATGTTGAAGACTGTGATAACAAAGGGAAAGCTTATCAGAAGGCGAGGGAAAGCGCAGTCGCTGATGGCCTTCAAGGGGCCTTTCGATACTTCGGTGATATTTCCAAGCAATGCACCTTGAGTCCCGATTCAAACGATACTACTTCTAGCTCATCCGAACCTCGTAAGCGCTGCACCGCCCACTTGCGTTTTGATAATACTGACTAGAAAATAAGTACGTAGCGGTGCACCGGCAGAAACAAAGCATCTACATGGGACAATGACCAACGATTCAGGTATATTGAGAGGGGAGTCAGGCGAAGGCGAATTTGGTAGCGATCCATTTGAGGAGCTTGAAATTGAGTGATAAGGTACAGGTGCTGGGATCGGAATAGGCTATAATTATAGGACTTGGGTGAACCGATATCTGCTCTGGGCTCGCAGAATACAGCCAGCATCGCACCGGTTAGCTTGTACATCAATACGCTCGCTCACCGTTCTATTCCCAACTTGTTTCATAAAGGTGAATTGGCGGTTCTTTAATGACGTTCCCACAGCCATCAAATGTCGGGGCTAGGCAGGCGCTACGTCAAGGTATTCGCAAAGTGGCCGAGCAGAGTCGACCAGTCTCCCATGGTGCAACTTGCACGCTAGCATTCAAGCCTAGAAGATAGTCTTCAGCTAGCCAGCCAAACCTTCTCCTCTTTTGCGAGTATGCGACCTCGGTTATAACCCTAGGACATCAATATGCCAGAAAAAAGCATCCGACTCGTGTTTCGACTTCGTGCTAGGCGACGCGCCATCCACCTTGGAAATAGATCTTAGTAGAACGGGCTAGGCGAGCCTTCCGCACGAAAATGGCCACCCTGTCTGAACCGTTCGGAATCGCTTCAGACTATGGACTTGCAGCAGGTTGAGTGGAGAGTCAAGAATGCCGATGATGCTAGACTCAAGACGGATGTGGAGCTCATACTTCTAGACGTAGTCAATGTACATGGAACCTACACTATCTTAGAGCAAAGCTGATTGGGAGAGCAGGCACAGATAACGCCCTCGCGCTACTCTTCACCATGCAGCACTCCAATAGTGCATTCTCCAATCCCTTTACGAGCAGTACCAATTGACACATGGCAAGAGCTTGTGGAGACAGGTGGCTTGGAAGGCTGCGAAATCGACAATGCGTCCTTGGTGGGTCCAATTCCCCCGCTAAGACATCGCCACTCTCTGAAAGCGCAACAACAGCCTTTTCCGCCAACACGCCAAGTCTACTAATGTATCAGAGAGGAGCGCAGGAGGTCCTCTGGAAATGGTTCGGCGGAGCACGTTCGGTCCAGCGTCTTAACGTTACAGAATGCCTTTGATGTTGTGAGGACTTGTTTTGGGCCCGGAGACAAGCGCTATAAATAGCTAACGTTACCATGATAATAGAACAGCCCGAAAAGCAAAGGAGCCCGAATGGAAACCTGCGCAGATCAAGTTCAGTCTATTTCTAGGGACTCACAGGATGGTGACTGCCATACAACATCGACCCGCCGCCCATGAAGATATTGTCATCTCAGCTAAGTACCACATCTCACCCTTGAGACTCTGCCGACAAGCCAATCATGCTTGCAGAACTCGATAGCTTCCTCTCTCCTGTTCCCCTACCTGCCCTTCTACTTCAACTCTCGATTATGTCAAGCATAGTAGTTAGTACTCCGAATTAGCCCTAAGTTGCTTACATACCCTTAAAGCGTGCATGAGAGTCCGTACCGCCTCTTCATCGTAGATTGAACATCAGCGATAGAAGTCTGCGCCAAGATCTGTTGACATCACAGTCAGAGAGCTTTGGAGATAATATGGTTCAGTTGATGAACCGCACCTGCCTTACTAGGTCTTCCATGGCTTGTTATCTCATGCGCAGTATCTCGCAATCGGGTAACCACGTGTGCTGTGAAACTCAATCCCATCCCTGATAACTCCTCTCCGGTTTCCGGACGCGTTTCCGTTCGCCACTGCTGGCATGTGGTAGGCTACTTATGCTAGGTGTATCTCTTCACAGAGTCGAAATCGTACCAAACTTGATTCTTTCTGAACGGACGTGTCCAATCCGAGGATGCGATCTGTAGTCGGCGAGAAGAATCATTCTTCACACTCGCTTCAACGATGGTCAATTGCCTTTTTTAACTTTGATTTGGCATGTAACTTAACAAGTCAGTTTTATCTTCGCATGTCAGCCACAGTGTACCTTGGGGTCCCCATAAATACCTCCCGGGTATCGGTCCAGAAGGTGTGGCAAATTCATGTCACTAAGCATCCAGCGACATGCGATGACACAGGGTAGCATGGACATGAAGTGTGAATGTAAACTGCGATATGTGCAGTATCAACAGTGAGCTTATCAAGAACGGGATCTGAAAATCTGTCTAATCACCGGCACAACCACCAAGGACGTTTTGCGTTATTAACCAGACGACAAGAACCTCGGCCCTGCCTAAAGAAGCTTCTGATATCCAGGCAAAGTGATCTTGCCTACCTATTGCCTGTAGAAGATGCCAATGATGATATAGTTTCCAAACTGAACGCCCCTTCCAAGATGCTACCTCGCACTTCGGTTGGCTGGGATGCACGCGTCAGAACGCCTATTGCGATGCTGACCAGGCGCTTTATGACTGATAAAGCGATACCAAAGGAGCATAGTAGCTGCAGTATGGTATAAACCTGGCGGTCGTCAGACTGCGACACGAACGAAGGTAGAGACATACCAAGAAGATATATTGGTGAGGGTAGATACCCATAGTCCGGTTGGAATACGCTATGCTATATAGGACCATGGCCCCAACTAGCTGACATGATGCTGCAGCTGCATTTGGTATGACAAGCCAAAGCAGGAACTGCTTCAATGGCAGGCTCTCCTGCCTCGCTGCCTCGTCCTCATGGAGCCTCGATTGTCTCGCTCCTGACCTGTTATGAATTCCCAACTGTATGCATGATGCTGCTGAGGCTAGGAATGACCCCATTGCGAGGCGAGAGAGTAATGCTGACTCGTTGAAAAGACGTGGCTTTGTGTTTCTGTTCTGTGTCAACGGCATGAAAGCAACGCAGAGGCTGTATGTCGTACGGCATCGAAGGAGCGATATCTGGTGCTGTAACGGCAGTAAATAGGTACGTAGGAGGACATCCGCCATATTCTCGCCCGAATGTTCGCCAACGAGGTCACGAAGTGCAAGAACAGCCGTTCGTCTCTTGCCCTTTTTATCGATGAAATGAGCGACACAACCTAGTATGGCCCGATAATTGGGTGACGTCCATAAGTCAAACGATATCGATATATTGCTGTGGGCCTCTTCCATGTCCAGACGTAGCCTCTCCTTCCGTGCGTCAAATGCCTCTTTAATCCACCTGCGAATTACTAGCCTGGCCTTCGGGAGGAACGTTGTTAGGCCAGGAAAGACATAAAAGAGGAGTTCGCGGAAATAGGCATTCTCAATCTGAAAGAAGGCGATATGGCAATAGACTATCCACCGGATAAGAAGTTCCTTGAATTCGTCAAATCGGCGTTTGAATACAAGGGCGGATATATTATTAAAGTCAATGATTGATGGCTGTGATAGATCCTTCTTTGTTGGCTTGAATTCACCAGTCCCCCTATCAATTTGGTGTTTTGATTCGAGGTGGTCTAGGGCAGTAGTATTACCCTTTCCGGAGGTTGGAAGCTCCTGCTGGCGGTATTGCTCTTCGCATATGTAACAGTACCAGAACCTTTTCGCTGGATCCTGCTTTAGCTGGATATCCTCGCCATGCATCCAGACAATTGACGTCCTCTTCTTATTATGCTTCTGGGGCTTCGCCAAAACGCAGCAGCGGACATACTGCTTCCCATTCAGTTTGAACTCATCAGGCTCAACCAGCGTGTTTTCGGCGACGTCATTTCCGCGAGGTCTGGTAGATGATGGGGCAAGAATAATTCTGTCGGAATCTGGGGCCTTAGTGCGGCCGCTGAAGTAGTTCCTAATCGACGTCATGGTATTGCTAATGAGTGGACTGCATGGGCAGGTCTGCCATATCGAGAGTACTTCAATAGATGCATATGACGCGTTTTCCCAAAGAATTTTAGTAGGAAACATCGTTCTTGTAGCATTGCGCGGTATGACAGACGCGTGTATTGGCACTTGGTGCTTCTACAACAAATCGCTTGAGTCGCCCACCTGGCTAATATAGTTTAGCCCTTGCCTGATTAGGTTAAGCCATTGGAGCTCCAGGAGCCCACAGCGAATCGATCCAATCCACTCCAAATATTTGAGGCACTGGATCCACTCCATCCAAATACGATCCACGCCAGTCCGATCCAAAACACCCTCCAATCCAATAACATCACTGACTCGAGCTTGGTGTTTTTGGCGTGTATAAACAGCGTAGCGTCGCTAAACCTCTCAAAACCAGGGTTGTCAGCCACTCTCTCACGAATCCGACTCTATAGCAAGTTAAGGTGCTGTGGCTGGAGCACGTATCTTAGAAGCTGTTCTCTCGCTGATTCTTTTCTCGCGAAACTCTCTGTAGATAGTGCCAATGCATCGAGTTTCACGACATGCGCTGAGATAGGGAGATGCTGAAGCACGTTGGACGAACCTATCACCTCAGTTAGGGTAGGGATAAGGACCGCATCGTACCAGAGTTCCTGGTCCTGCGTACTAAGGAAATTGGAATGTGGTACTGGCTTTCAAGGCGTAGGCTAGGGAAAAAAATATAAATAAACAAAGACTCCAACCCAACAACAGAACCAAAACAATAATGGGGTATCTTATGCAAAGGAACATTTCGTTGTGTGACTTCATTACGCTTATCATAGGCAGATACAGAAAGACTGAAATGTATGTCTGCCGCTAAGTTGAGGAAGGAATGGGACCGAGGAAGCCAGTTAATACCAAGCCGAGCCACTCCAAGGCTACTGGGGAAACAACAAAGACTGTCGATATCAAACGTAGTCTGTGCCGCTCGCTGCTTAGCACTAGTTTGATGCTGCGAGAGACATAGGTTGGCTGGTAAATTACTTTCCGAGCCTCGCGCAATGCCTTCAAAAATACCACGACAGTCTAGGCCAGCTGGCAGATCCACAGGCTTCATTAGCTTTGGATCGCCTAGTACATCCGGTAAGGGTGTTCGTCCCTCCCCTTCACCGCGTATCAGCTGCGTAATCTGCTGTATTGATGAGCACGCAGGATGTACATCAACGCGCTGATGGTGAGCTTGGTGCGTTCGCTCTGCCTCGCTGTGCTGTTCGTGAGTACAGCCCTGAAAATTACGAAGTTGCTTCGCGAGCTTAACAACTGTGCTCTCCTCGGCGTTATGCGGTAGAGTACTATCTGCTGGCGATTCAGCACGCGTCGGTGTCGCACTCAACGTCGTACATTGAACCTGCTGGAGTGTTGGTGCCCTTACTACCGTAGGCTCAGCGCTAGCTGCATTTGACCCAGCGCGAGGCGACCGGGGCTGTGGTGCTGCTTGCATCCATGAGAGTAGCATATTTGTCTGGGTAGGGAAGCTCTCCCGTGGACGTCCCGAATTTGATTGTGCACGTGTGCGCTCACTAGGTGTACTAAGCAGAGGTCGCGCACATTGAATTCGAGGTGCTCCTTTGCCTGGCGTATCAGTCACATTATTTTCTACTCCATCATATGTCCCCATGGCGTCCCTGCATGGCGCGAGCACGGGTTCCAAATCTTCTCCGCCCGGTACTGCCATGGGCTGTATCTCGGCCATTCTCCTCTGGATGGCAGCCTCGTACTCGTCTTGCTCATGGCGCAGCTCGTTTTCCTCTTCTATAGCCTTCCTAGCCTGTACATTAAAATCCTCGCCCAAATTGCACTCCTCGACAGACTGTACAATATTCGCCCACGTCTCCTCAGGCCTGCTTTCTTCGTTGTGTACCGGCTCTATGGGAATAGCGATATTCGACGAAATACGAAGGTTCGATCTAGGGTCAGTCTCAGTAGGCACGCCGCTGTAGAGGTTCGGCTGGTACGCGATAAACTCGACTGGCGCTATCCGTTGCGTTTTTTGTAGGTATCGCATACGATCACTTTGTTTCTTAGCGTCTAGAGCTTCAAGCTTGCTTTCATATTTCCTGGGGCGTCCTCTAGGCATAGCAGCAGTTGTAGGTAGGTCACTTTAAGAACAGGGCGAAGATGCAGTAATATCGAGCTGCTTCAGGGAGCACTTCGGAGCCCCTGAAACCTTATTTGCTTTTTAAGGTCTCTTCCAACACAGATTGAATTTACCATAATCTTACATACGCGGCAGTAGAGAAGACTCATAACTTTGGCACATATGCATGCTCTCGCGCAGCGTTGTAGGTAGGTTCTGTAGTCTGCATTTCGCCGCTACTAGCTTGCATTGCTTATTTCGCCCGCAACCACAAGAACACTACCCTTTCAGTAGCGATAACTCAACAACAGCACCTCGCAGAGTAGAAACAAGACTAGCAATAAGGTCCTAATGCCGTATACTATAGATTAAGCCTACATGATTCTAAAAGATCTGAACTTTTCCGAATTAAATCTGTTTTGGGAATTCCGAAATAAATACCTTTTAGGCGTAGCGTCAAAACAAATGCGCCAGTAGGTAGCTATTCTATCTCTACACGCACTTTGAATACTATATTGCTACATATGCAAGTATAGAAAACGCTCCTTCCTATCTCTCTGAATGTCCTAGGCACCTACATATAGTCTCACATAGCGTTGAGTGCAGGTTGCTAAAGCCTATGTTCTCTCGTTGCTGCTAGCTTGCCTTACCCGTTTGGGCCACCATAGTGAAAACACCACCCTTCAACAGTCATAACTCAACAACAACACCTTGTAGAGCAAAAAGAAGACTATTGATAGGATCCTGTTATCGGATTCTATAAGATAGGCTTAAAAAAAATAGCTAAATTTTTTTTGACCCTATAGTAATTTCACCTATTCATGCCCCATCGTTACCGTTAGCCGTTTTCCCCACTCCCTCCCGCCTTCCAACCTTACCGCTTCCCTAACCTCTTCTTACCCTACACTTTACTCTCTACTCTAAGGTTTACGGTTAGAGCTACTTAGTAGTTTAGGACTTTTTACTGATTTAGGCTACTTAAGTAGTTTAGAGATACTTAGTAGTTTAGGCGTGCTTAGTAGTTTAGGCGTACTTAGTAGTTTAGGCGTGCTTAGTAGTTTAGGCGTGCTTAGTGGTTTAGGGGTACTTAGTAGTTTAGGCGTACTTAGTAGTTTAGGAGTACTTAGTGGTTTAGGTGTGCTTAGTAGTTTAGGCGTCTAATTAAGAAATAAACTCTTAAATAACACCCTATACACCTCTAATACTATATATTACAACTTATTCACTCCCTATAATTCAAAATATTCTTCTTTATCCTAATAATTTATCTTAACCCTAATATTTCCTCTATTTAGAATTTTTAATCCTTTTTATAATAACTTATATACTTAAAATTATTTCCTACTAAAATACTTTATAACCTTATTCTACCCAACTAGTCTAGAGAACTCTACTCCCTAAAATAATACTCTCTTTATTTATACTTAGAAAATACTTAGCTTAATATCTTAATATCCTTATATATATACTCTACTACTTCTTATATACTTCATTTAATTAACTAATCTTACTTTAATAAACTCTATATCTACTCTACTTATATTATACTAACTCTAAGATCCTTACTCTAGCTAGTTGGCTAGTTATATATGTTACGGTTACGCTCCGCGTTCTAACCTAAGGCCTTTTCTTCCTCCCCTTTACCCCTACTCTTGTAACGAACGTCACATAGAAATAGAGACGCACACGCGTTCCTATGAGAGGGAAGGGTTCTACTTAGGTGGTATCGGACCTGCCTCCGATACTGTCCCGAATAGGCCCCGTTACCCCTATTTCTCTACACATAAGTATAGCTCTTTAGCAGTAGATAGCAGGACAAGTTCTTCTTGTCCTTCCGTACCAGACCTATAGGAATAGAGGTGTTCTTGGTTATCCACCGCAGCACGCACTCCCATATGCCTTTGAGTTGCACTCGGATCCTTTTCGGAACCCTTTAACGCCTGTGTCGTTACATCCCAGCGGAATTATTAGAGCTAGAATAAACGTTTTTAGGTACTAGGAGGTTATATTTATAGGATAGATTAAGGCTATCCTATAGTAATATTAAAAGAATTAAATATATTAGCAGTTGGCTGCGAGAGGGGCATATTCGACCACTAAATCTTAATAGTATAGGGATGCCTATGGAGCCAGAGGCAGAAGATGATCTAGAAGAGATTGGGGATGAGGATATGGACCTGGTTAATTGGGCTTAAGGATGTTTATGGTTACCTAATGCTATCTGGTTATAACCGTTTTCGTTAGAGGGTAATGTGGTGAAAATCGTTTTCGTTATGACCCTCCTCGAAAACCGTTATAACCAGATGCCCATGTATGATCGAAATTCATCATGTCATCCCGGTCTGACACCATTGGCGGGGGAAAAACATAAACCACCGGGACCAAGTAAGCAATGACCAGGAAGAGCCACCACATCGGCGGAAGCACGGAGTTGACAAGCAGATGACGCAGAGCTTGTTCAATATCCCCGCTATCGTTACCGATCTTCCATGCGCGCCACTAGTCCAGCCCTGCCGCGCCCAAGCAATACATGACGAACAGAACGAAGAACCAAATACGGCAGTGAACGCCCATCAGCTTAATACGCGTCCATAATCCAGCTCTTAATTTCGCACTTCTCTCCTTCAACCGATCTCGGATCGCCCCGGATGCCAAAACGCAGTTTGCTTTCCCCCTAACCAAGTAGGAAGGATACAACATCTCAAGATCGGTGCGCGACTACGGGAAGCCTATTTACAAGGCAAGCTCGCGAACAAGTCTCCTTGCCGCGCTGGAAGGTTGCATCGAGGGGTATGAGTCGTTGCACAAGCGGGCTGGTTTCCTGCAACGCGACATATCACCGAACAACCTTATGGTAAACGAAGATGCGCGACAGGAAGAAAATAGAGATGTGAGACTCAAGGCGATGTAATTGAGGCCGAGTTGAGAATCAAAGAAAACCTTTCTGAAGGATAACAGGCTGTGACTTATCGTACCCAGGTAGCGCCGGCAAACAGTGAAGGACACATAGCGCTAGTACTAGCGCGCTTGTCCGCGTTCGCAGCGACTGCTGGGCCTCGAGCACCTTTGGGTACAGATTTGGCGGCTCTTAGGATACTGGTTACTTTCAAGCTCGGCTGCCTCTGAAGTTTCACCGGTCCCTAACTCCGCGACATACCCAGACTCGTCGCCCACTACACGACCAACTGGGACATCTTGATATTGAAAGACGATTCCATCTCTCTCAAAGGTCTGACCTGAGCTGCTACCCTGGTAATTTTCTCCTACCGTTTGTGTGCTGGGCTCAACCGCCACCACGTCAGGGGCCGGTAGCTCCGACTTTCCATCTATATAGGGCCGTACCTCAGAGTCGGTCTTAGATCTTGCTCGCTCTTTGACAATGTCGGGATTCTGGAACATGAGAACGGAGGTGTAGGCGCTGAGAAGACTGATCGATTGAAAATCAGCAATTTAATCTCTCTCTCTTTACAGGAGGATGAGCACTTACACTGCGATGGCACAGAAAGGAATGAGGCTAATGATAATCTTGTCGAAATTGCAGAACGGGTAAATAGATTGGCATAAGCTCTCCGCTGGCGTATTGGGGCGCCACAAATCGATATGCTGGTGCGCAAACACCCCCGTGTATATCACGAACCCCAGCCAGAAGGCAGCCCAGAACATCTCCAGCGATAGTAGTAATCGTCTCCACGCATGGCGAACTCGATAGAGCTCGATGAAATGTATAAGCGCCGTAAACAGATTGAACCCGCCAAATACGGCGCCCGGATATCTGAGGCTTGGTTAGTTTCGGCGACGAATAAGATTAAACGTCTCTCAAGCTTACAAGAAGTTGGCCAAATCCGGTAGGTCTCCGTAGCTCGCAAATTCTTTGGCTAAGAGGCCAAACTCGAGGGCACAGAGAAAGATTATAATGATCGAGTTGCCGGCCTGGACGGCAAAGAGCCAGGAAAGCCGCTTGCGACTCTGCGGCAATAACATAAATGACATGGCGACAACTATGAGGCAAAATAGAGAACTCCAAACATAGTCTGGAGAGAGTGAGGGGTCCAACGGTTAAGAATTGTTAGTACGGACAAGGTCCCTAGCCCTTGTCCAGCCACTGAACAGGGTGATTTTTGCTGAACTTGTCTGCGACAAAGCATAACCACTTCACCCTCTGTAGAGAGTAGCACGATTACTTGGCTGCTCAAATGCGGGGGATTCAGTGGACAACTTGGCAGCTACAGGTTTATATTTATCTGTGGCTGAGTATTGAAAAGGGCACGGACAGCTTCCCGAGTCTCACCGCGTATTTGCTGCCACCAATCAAACCATTCTGCCCTTACAAACTAAACCTTGCGAGCGAGGGCGGTGCGACAAAGTTTATTTCCTGCGCCTCTGCAGGCGAAACGCGTCCCGATCCACGAGGCTAATTCCATTTATAGTAGCGCTCGGACCCCGTTGCCAGGTGACCTCCATTTACACCAAAACCCCTGCAAGGCTATGAAGTTAGACTGGGCTTTCGCAAGCCACACTCATAACGTGTTCCACCAGTCAGTGGCGAACACCAGTCAGTCGCGCACCACCACGAAACGGGAGGATCTCAACGTACGATAACGCGACAACCACGCAGCAAATTTGCTAGTAGATATAGTAATAATATTCTCTATCTCTGTCTACACGAGGTGCGAATATGACCTTGAACTCCGCACTTACTGCAGGTTGGAGGTGCTCGTTGCCGAGGCCGAGAAGCCTCACCCTCCACCCTTACATTTAAGGCTCTTTCAGCAGCCACAGCTAACGCTCGACCTGCCTGGACCTATAACGCGCCTCCAGCTGCAATATATTGTCGCTGCCTGTCCTTCCTACGTCGTAAACGCGTGTTTGAGGCACGGAGTTTGCTGTTTTCTTCTGCTAAGATTGTAGCTGAGTTTATAGCTAGCTGACAGCCTTTGACGAGCTGAGCGAGCGCCCTACTTGAGGGGCTCTGTGATTGACGGTGGAGGAGCTCACGTACGAGGTGGGCCTGTTGATTGAGTTGATCTATCGTGTGAGGCGTTTCTGTTGTCCAAATAGCCTCAGCTGTAGCCTCTGTCTGTGGAGGAGACGGAGTATGGATAACTGTAAGCGTTGATAAGACGCGTTCAGGATAGAATGGGACTAAGCCTGTCGCCCGAAAGCCTCTAAGGATGTTTGAAACTGAGAAAACAGTTGTACGTATATAAGTATATATATATAGAAACTCGTCCTTATTAATAAACTGCACCCGTTGGCGCGTAAGCCTGTCTATTGCGTGTCTGTACGCTGTCTTAAGAGGCGAGAAGTAACTAATATCAAGAGGCTGTAGCTTATGAGACGTATGAGGAGGTATATAGAGGGTGATAATATTCCTCTCTGAGTAGTAAGTATCGAACGCAGGCGTCGCGTGGCTGCTGTGGCCGTCTAGTATAAGAAGACGATCGCCTCTAATTGTACGTGAGGCCGTGAGGACGTTAAAATGCTTTAACCAGGCAAGGCCAAGGTCGTCGGTTGTCTATCTGTTGTCGCTTACACTAATACTCTAGTCGCCAGGTAGCTGCAGCTCAGGACTATACCATGACGCCTGGTGGACCTTGCCCTTAAGGATAATAAAGGGAGGTAGTACGTAGCCTATAGCGCTTACACACTCGATTGTCGTTGTCTAGTCACGGTTACTAGGCTGTACAATAGTTGCTCGTCTGATTGTATTAGAGCTAGTAACTACCTTTGACGTCGAGGCGATACCTATTATAAACCTAGTCTTATTAAAGTTATAGGTGTCCTCTGCTACTATCCCGTACGTCTTAATCGTGTCCCTCACTAGGCTATACTAGGCGTTTATCTTCACAGGATCCTCACATTTTGCGCGCTGTGAGTGGAATTTACGGTTCTACTTTGTCTGAAGTTCTGACTGAGCCTTGACAAAGCGAGAGACCTAGTTCTTACTGAGAGGTGGTGGAGGAGGCTGCTGGCCTCGTGCAGCGAGAAGGGCGTCTCCCATCTGACGTACGTCAATGATATGGGGCGGAAAGCCTCGTCGATCAAGCTCTAGTATCTATTGAATAAGGCTCTGTTCCTTAGTAGGTAATAGCTTCCGTTTACGTGCGTTAATAACAGGTTGAGGTAGGCGTCTATAGAGGCGACCCCGGAGCGTCGAATCAGGAACGTTGAACAGCTTCGCAGCCCTCCGGACACTCTTTATCTGCTTTAAATTAAAGCCCTGCGATGCAAGAAGGACACGACCTTCCTTTTGAGCTGCAGGAGGCTGTCGTTGAGAGCTTATCGTTGTTGTTTTGAGAGCAGGCGTGGACGATTTGGTGGGGTGCGCGACTGACTGGTTGATTGATTGATTGATTGATTATGTCCTACTCGGTTTCAGCCGCGTTTTCTCCGCAGCTATGCCCGGTTGGCTAGCTTAGCAGACAGCCGACGCAGCACAAACGTTAATCCGCGCCGCCCCACGTCACTCCCTAAACAAGAGCCAGCTGTTCCCAGAGGCCTGCCGTTTCCCCTCAACCACTATCTACATATGCTTGGCGGCCCATCTAGATAATGGTTCTACTAACTGGACACTGCGCTTCTAGTCTCGTAGAGGCACTCTGCCTCGTGTTTTGCGACCCCAATACCTACAGTCTCCCCCCAGCGCTCGGCTGTCGTCTACACGTCTCTGATCCCCACTTGCCCAAGGATCTGCGTCTGCTCTATAAACTCGATGGCTTTGGTGGCTAACTGTGGCTTGCTCAGGATGGTCCGGAGGTTGTGTCGTCCAGAGAGGTCGCCGAACACACGGTTCCGGAGGTCCTTGTGTGTCCTGCAGTGAAGAAGGACGTGAGCAACGGTCTGCCGCCTCTCCCCGCACTCGCAGCGGGAGCTGGTGACCCCTGGCACTTTTCTGCTGAAGAGAAAGTCGTTGAGGCCGATTTTCTCGGTGCGCAGCTGCACCAGCAGCGCGCTCTGTCGTTTGTTGAGTCCCTCGTGGAGCTGGAGCACCTTCTTGGTAGGCATCGGTGTGTGTCGATATGTCGCGCGACCTTTAGTCTCTGCTCGCCACTTGGCCCTCCAAGCCCGCTCTCTCTGTGTCTTGCACCATCTCTTGACGGTTGATCTGAGTGGGTGGAGCCTAGGGGGTGCATCTGCCGGTGGGCGTCTGCGGCCGTCCTCTCTCCACCCGGTCGCCTCCTTGGCGGCTCTGTCTGCAGCTTCGTTTCCTGGGATTCCTACATGGGCGGGGATCCATCTTACTGTTACTGGCCGTCCCATATCCTGGAGCTCCTGGACTTGTCGTGCGATCTCCTCGAGGATATAGGCTCCTGATCGTCCCTCGGCTTTGGTTATAGACCAGATGGCCGCCTGGTTATCGGTGTAGATGGCGACGTTTCGTCGTTCGCCACTTCGCTCTGCGTACGTTCGTGCTATCTGCAGTGCTAGGCTTATGCCTTGTAGCTCAGCGGCATATACTGTCGAGATTGTGTCTGATCCCATATGTACGGTGCGAGTCTGCTGGGTGAGCGGGCATACCGCTGCTGCGCCTACCTCGCCGTCTATGCCGCTGCCGTCTGTGTAGATGCTGAGGCTCTGACCTGTTTCATTCGTTCTGTCGTGTCGGCTCCGTGCCTTGTCGGCGTTCTTGTCTATGTATGTCCTGGGGCCGGTTTGCCATGTGGGGGTTATGAAGGGTGGGATTGGCTCCTGCGTGTCGAAGCCCTGGCTGCGTTGGCTCTTCATATCGTCGTAGATCTTCTGCCAGGAGTTGATGTGTCTGATGCGGTTTCTTGATTGCATGCTGCTTGTCTGAAGGCCGGCTGTATCTGCAATATCCTTGCACGAGAGAAGTCGGGTGATGACATCCGTGTTGTGTTTCCAAATCTGTTGTTCAATAGGTAAAAGGTATGCTTCGACATCAAGTGCCACTCTGGAAGTAGCTTTGAATGCCCCACAGATAACTCTTGCCGCTCTTGCCTGTATGCTTTGTAGGACGTTGAGTGTCTTCTTTGTGTATGTCTTGCCCTTGATGCTAGCGTTCGACCAGATTGAGCATGCGTACATCATCTGGGGGAGCGCAGTAGCCTCGTACAGTTTCCTCATGTCTGCAAAGGTTATGCCCCAGGTCGAACCTCCGAGGCAACTGAGTGCACTGATGGTCTTTGTCGCCTTCTGTCTGACCTCTTCTAGGTGTTCTCTCCACTGTAGCTTCGTGTCCATGGTCAGTCCCAGGTATTTGCACGTTGTCTTGGGTTTCACTTCACCCCAGTCGGTTTGGATTAGTCTGCCTGTGTCGATGCGCGTGCGCGATCTCGTAAAGTGAGTCAGCTGGAACTTGTCTGGGGCAAAGATGGAAGCGTGGGTGCTAGCCCAATGCTGTGCTTTCTTAAGAATGTGGCTCAGTGTGTTACACGTCTCTTCTGTTGTGTTGCCCCATGCGAGGATGCCTATGTCGTCTATGTAACCCGTCGAAATTGCGTTTGCCTCTTGGTTGCACTCATCTATTAAGTCGGCATTGTAGAGGAGATAGAGGATAGGCGACAGCGGGGAGCCTTGCGGTATGCCCGTGCTTATAGTGTACTCCTGTGATTTGAAACCATCTACAGCTATGCTGGTGCATCTGTTGCTAAGGAAGCTTGCAATCCACTTGACTGTCTTCTCGTCCACCCGTCTTCTCCGCAGGTTGTGGAGCAGTCGTGTATGTGAGACATTGTCGAAGGCGCCGGAGACGTCGAGCAGCAGCAGACTGGCCACTTGACCAGCTCCTCTATTCCACGCATTATATATCTTACTCGTGACGGCATGGAGCGCGTGCTCAGTGGAGCGCATCTTCCTGCCGCCTATGTGTGTCGCTGGGAGCACACAATGTGTTTCCACCAGATGACTGAGCCGCCGGGCGATCACTGCATCCATCGTTTTGCCAACTGTGTTGAGTAGCGCAATTGGTCGGTATGCTTTTGGCACGGTGTAGTTGTCTTTGCCGGGCTTTCGCAGGACGACCGTAGTCGATTCGCGGAAATGTGATGGGCAGTACCCCAGACGTAGGCTGCGGTTGAAGATGCTCGTCAGGTGGGGTGTAAGCAGTTTCGATCCTGCCTGTAGGGCTCGATTAATGATACCATCTGGACCGGGAGCTTTGCGCGGTGGCGCTGCTCGGATGGCGTCCCTCACTTCCTTCTCTGTGATGGGTGGCAGCTCGATCTGGCCGTTGTACTCAGCGTCTCGGATGTCTTCAAGGTCTGCTTCCGGTGGTGGGGGAAAGAAGACTTCGCGGAACAAGTCTGCCTTATCCGCTGGCTCTGTAACCTCGCGCTGTGTTGTCGGGTTTCGTATGCTAGGCGTAACTCGAGGCGCCACGTTGCCCCGGGTCTTCGCCCAGCTAGCAAGCTTCCAGAGCTTGTCTGGCGACTGTGCCGCGTCTTCTACTCGTTCTCTATGCATCTTTGTCATCGCTTTGCGGATTGTTCTTGCTTTGCAGTTTCTAGCTTCGCGGTACTCTTCCCACGATTTTTCTGTGTTATACTGGCTGTGTAATCTCTTTAGTCTCTTCGCTTCAGCGAGTACCGCCTTGCACTCCGCAGTCCATCCCTCCCTTGCTCGGGGCGAGGAGTATATTTGCGGAACTGCTTTGTCGATTGCGCTTCTGATCGCCGTAATCACTTCATGGACGTATCTATCAAGTGCCACCTTTGTCACGGGTCTGCGTGGCGGTGGCAGGGCTTGCTTCAGGACTTTTGTGTATGCTTTCTCGTCCATACGCCTCCAGTTCCTCTGAGCTGCCTTGTCTAGGTACTGCACAGTCATATCCAACACGGTGCATATCGGCAGGTGGTCTGAGTTGTGATCGAGATCGCGATCGACTTGGCTTCTAATCACCCTGTCGTCGAGGCCTACCGTGACCAGGCACAGGTCGATGGTAGATTGCCAAGCCGCTTCTTCATATGTGATAGTTCCCGGAGACAGTGTATTGCTAAGGCCAAAGTCTTCTATGATCGCTATTAAATCTTCCGCCCCTGGATCTATGCGTCTGACGTTCGATCCTCCCCACAGGGGATGATGCAGGTTAAAGTCGCCAAGAAGTATCTGCTCGTTGTCCTTGTGCTCGTTAAGGACTGCACGAATATCCGTCAGCGTAGATCCGGTGTTAGTACTGTTCCTTGTAGGGTTGTATATATTGTGTATAGTCAGTCGTTGCTGCTCCTGTCGCGCTTCGCTAGGCTCGATAATGAGAGAGCAGATGTCTTTCGTGTGCTCCTTGAATCGCCACTGCTTGTGGTCTATTCTCTTGTTTATGAAGAAGCAGACTCTGGCTGGGCCTTCGTCGGCTGCTGGTGGGTAGCAGAGATGGAAAACATCCTTCGCTGGATGGTGAGTTGTCGCCATGAACGGGTTCCTCCACGGCTCCTGGATGGCTAGAATGTCATACTCGTGAACTTTAGGATCTCGAAGCAGAGTTGCCATCACTGTATCTCTCGATTTGCGTACGTTATACTGTAGTATGCTTAATGTAGTGTGCTGATTCATGCTTCGGTCGTAGAATCGATCTCCATATGCTGAGTGCTGTTTTGTGGTAGTTGTGTGTTGACTCCAATTGCCTCTAGCGCTCTACGGCTCGGCATGATGGTCCTCTGCGGTCGCTGGCTGCCAGCTCCTGATGGCGGTATGTTTTCCTGGTCCATTGGGTTGATTGTCGTTCCAGTATTGGTTCGCTTCTGTCCTCGTCCGGGCTGCGATCGGTTCCTGGTGAGCTGGATGACCTGTGTTGATGCCGTGTTCTGGCCGGATCTGCTTCTACGCACAGTAGCAGGCATCTCTGGCTGCACGGTCCTTCCTCTGGTTTCGGGTACATAGTGGTAGTGAGGCCGCATCTCGTATGCCATCTTTGCTTTGGCGATCTCGTCTTTCCTGGTTGGGCACTGGCGGCTCCACGCTTCGTGGTCGCCGCGGCAGAGGGTACATTTCCTGGGCGCGTTCCGGTCCGACTTGGCTGGGCAGTCCCGGGTGTCGTGCTCCTGCGCACAGTAGCCACATGCTGTTGGTGCCTTGCACTGGGTTCCTATGTGGCCGTATTTTTGGCACTTGAAGCACTGCTTCACGCGGCACTGTCTCTCGTATCGCTCGCACTGGAAGACCTCGCCCTGCCAGACTAGGCCCTCGTCTATGATCTTGTTTGCGTCCTCTGGTTTGGTGAATTCGATGGTGATGGTTGATGCGGTCTTAGCGGCAGCGTCTCTGGTCAGCCATCCTATGTGTCGGATCTCAGCCTGGGGGATGAACGGTCTGTTGTCCTGCAGAATCTGGTTCCTATTCTCTTCAAACTTGTCCATGTCCATCGTGTTGGTACGGATGCCGTGAGCGAGGACGCCGTACGTCGGGATCTGTATGCTGGCCCCGTTGCCGATGCGCATGGCCCAATCGTCTGCGAACTGTCGGAGTGCTTCAACTTCGGTACTAGTGGCTGCCTTGACGCTCAGGTCTCCGCTCTTGAGCTGGTTAGATGACACAATCTTCACGCTTGCAATGTTCTCATTCCCGCTTTGCTCGATTGCACGTTCTACGTGGGCTTTAAGGTTGCGGGGGTTCATCGCCCGAAGGGCCTGTACGGTGAGTGGATCTCTGATGTTCACGATGACCTCACGTTGCGTCTGCACAATTGGTGCTTTGCGACTCTGTGTATTATATGTACCTGCTAGTGGGGGACCTCTAGCTGCCGCTGCAGCGTATGACACTGGCCCGTTCGTCTGCTGTTGTGGTGCTTTATTCTTGATCTCTCTCGCCATCTCTAGGGTCGCTTTCCCTACTTCTGTTGCTTCTTTCGCAGCGGCCCTCGCCTCCTCTGCTGTGTTACCATTCTGCTGTATACTTGCAGCTGTCTGTTGCATGATTTCTGTAGCGTTCTCGAGCTTGCTCTTGATCTGATCGAGGGCTTGTGCGGTGTGTTCCGCAGTAGCTTTAGCTTCAGTTTGTGCGACCCTGAGGGCGTCGCAGATAGTGCCAAGGTCAGGCGTGTGCTGCGTCTTCAAGACGAAGGTCAGTGCGCCGCGAATGACATCTCCAGCAAGGTCTGCTGGCACAGTCTGGCTACCATTGCGCTCGATAGTGTTCAGCACATCGTGAAGGAATGCGCTGAGGGTGGTAGCATGCTCGCGAAGCGGGGTAGGCCATGTCGCCCTTCGAGGCCACGGTGTCGCCATGACGCCTCAGTAGCAGTGGGCGCTGCTTCTGAAGTGCTGGCTAGTCGTTAGGCGTCTTGAGCGGACGTTTACGTGCGATATACTGCGTTAATTCCAAAAATTGAAATACTCGCTGTTGTCGTGTTTTTTCGCGACTGACTGGTGTTCGCCACTGACTGGTGGAACACGTTAAGTCACAGTGATGACTAAAGGCTTGCTATCCAGCTACACCTTGTGGCGCAGTCTCTATCTTCTGGCAAGCGCACACAAACCGTTCGCTGCAAGTAAGAGAGGCGCGTGTTAGACAAGGGATGAGCAGGAGTCATGGTTGGCTCCTGAAATGGAGAAAGCGAGGAGCAGGAAGGATGTGTGTAACTGGCACTCAGTAACAGCCCATACCCTCAGGGTGCATGGCATAATAGGAAATCACACACACACGTAAGAGAGGCGTAGGTTTTTTGTAGCATGAACGAAGAGGTATATGGACGAGGTGTTGTCGATAGTACAGACTTACTGGGGTGGTGCAGTGGGAGGTTCAAACGGTCCCATGGCGGGGCGGATCAGAGCGAGGGTCTGAAACCCGAACGGCTCCATAGCGTGAACCAGACCAGGACCCACGCACGCGGGTGACAAAAAGGCCCGCACCGCGGATGCCTTGGCGTCCCCCAACACACACAAATTACTATGGAGAGGAGGACGTTTAAGCATTTTTCAAGCTGATTTTGACGTGAGGCTGTAGATTGACTAGAGGCAGCTATATCTATCGTTTTTTGGCGTTGTAGCTGTCAAGATGGAGCGCCCATGAGCCCAGGCGTGCCAGGTCACCACCCAGCATTTGACGCCGTGCTTGTCCTCCCAGTTGACGTTGACATTGCCCGTTTCAAGAAGCAGCAGTTTGACCACAGCATTGTACCCTTTTGCCGCCGCTCGACATAGTAGCGTCTAGGCATAGCTTCAGAAAGGGGGATCTGCTAAAGGGCGGATTTACTTATATCCTATAACAGCCAGAGACGCCAAGGTTAGCTATCAACGGAAGCATATACCAAGCTTAAGGCGGATTTACTTACATATACAGTATACTCACAGTCAAGCTTCGCTCCAGCTTTTAGTAGCACCTCGACCACATCCTTATGCCCTCCCTCTGTCGCCCATGACAATGGAGTCCAACTGTTTTTGCCCTTTGCGTTAACATCGACTTTTTCCGTAGCAAGCAAAAGCTTAACTATAGTCACGTGCCCGTTTCTAGCGGCCCACAAGAGCGGCGTCTGACCATCATTATCTCTCGCGTCCAAATCGGTCTTGCCCGTGTCGAGAAGTAACCTGACCACGTCCTCGTGCCCCTTCTTCGCAGCGGAGAGCAGTAGCTCCTTACTAATATCCTCAAAATCAACCTGTGTATCTCCCTTGAGCAGTAGCTCAATCACCTCCTTGATCCGTTACATATCGCATACGATAATGGCGTCCCTCCGATTTCATCCTTTAAGTCCGCACGGGCTCCCGCCTTAACTAGCAGTTTGACCACGGCCACGTTCCCAATCCAAACAGCATATGATAATGGCGTCCGACCATATCTATCCACTGAGTTGATTTTGGCTCCCTTCCCAATCAGTCGCTTGAAGACTCGCCGACCGATATTAGCGTCATTAATCAATAGCTGGACTACGATATCAAAGCCCTTTCCTGCAGCCCAAGATAGAGCCGACCGCCGGTAGGTATCATCCCGAGAATTCAAGTCGATGCCATCCATCTTAAGCAAATGCCTCACTGCTGCGCTCAGTCCGAAATACGATACAATCATAAGGTTGGTGAAACCCCAGGGAAAATCCGTGTTTGTACTAGCCCAATAGATTCTGAACCAAGTTAGGGAACGCCGAGAACTCATCTCACAGATTCTCAGGATTGATTGTGTCATTGCACTTTGTACCTCTATCTGCGATTCACGGAAGTGAGCGGCCCAATGCTTAGCAGAGTAGTCAAGGAAGATATAATCCTCAACGTATCGGGATAATGATCCGTCTTCACCGAGTGGACTGTTCTCAAAGTCTTCGAGGAGTAGGTACCAGATGCAGATCTCGGTGAGAATACGATGAGATTCTTGCGGCCGTAATGAGTGTTTCCATTTGAGATCTATATGGACACCTTCGGAGGAATTCGCCGTATCATTCCGAACCAAGAATTCCTTGGCGGTCTGGTAAAGCAGGTAGAGCCGCGAGTCGATGATCGTCACGACGTTCCTGCAGATTTCCCGTACTTTCTCACTGAAACGGTCTTCGGCTCCGAGTTCGTATCAATACCAACCCCAATTTTGTTGCCTTACTCCATGGCACGGCTCGACCGAGACCTCACCTCGCTAAAGTAAGGATGGATGCCTCGTGGCCTTATGGCACGCGTAGCTCACCGGGAAGCAACTTGCTTTTGACCAGCTGCGCTTTTCGATTCACCGACGACCAGACACTGCACTTCAGCTGGGAGCCCAACACATCCATCATGGGCGGCCTGCAAGTAAAGCCATACTGCTCTCCGAGATCCAAGGGCGGTTCGACTCGGACGAGCTGGAGCGAGCCGTGAAAGAGGTCATCAAAGCACAGGGAGTTCCGTAGGATGCGCTTTTAACACGACACGGGAACGGCATGCAAAGTGTAAGTGGGCCTCAGTCCTTGTCCGAAACAGCACTGTATTTAACAGTAGTTATGAATGATATTAAATTGGTGTCTTATGTATTCGCAGAGACGTTCCGAGAAGTGTGAAAGCTGGGTCTCCGAGTTCTGCAAGCAATGGTGCCCACACAAATAATGCGCTGACTTGGCCAAAGCCCCAGACTTCCTCGCCCGTTTTCCCATCCCAGAAGCTGAACAAGTCTTGTCGAAAGTGCAGGACGCGATAGAGAGCAAAAGATGACCACATAAGCAAGCCTATAGATAGTGCAAACATTACAAGCACGCAGCCCTTAGTGAACGAATCCTTCCTCCTGAATTCGTCAAGCTGTTTCGATCAGCGACTGCCTTTAACTCAGTTAGTCTTGCCTTACCTTCTCTTCTTCTGGTTTCCACTGTGGTCCCCTCCGTCTTAAGATCGTCCATAAGAACACCATGGCGCCAATAATGATGATGGCGAGCCCACCTCTTACAATAGAAAACGGATGGTAGTACGGCTGTAGAAAGATGCTCTCAGACACCAGCTTCCTCTTCCCCGCCTCTACCATGCATACACGAAAGATATGATCAAATTGAAAATGTCTGATGAATGGCGCCACGCAAGTGAATGCTGCCATTATATGTCCAACCACTAGTAGAAAGAAAAATCTTCCTAATTTCTTAACGGGGAAGAAGAAAGCCGAAGCCGTTGAGAGACAACTTGAGGACACAATGCTGACGAGGTGAATCATGACGGCGTTCTGGTAGACGAATGTTCCGGATTGGTATTGTTGCACGCAGCTAGCAATAGAAACTGCGACAAAGAACAATACTTGGGACCATAGACACATCTCGTGCTGCTTGGCGATCCAGAGAGAAAACCTTTTGGGAGAGTATCCATGTAGACATAGTGGCAATATGACCAAGTCGAGCATCATTGCTGGCCCAAAGAGAACAGCCAAGGCTATTTGAATGGCATAGGATGTAATAACCTTAGTGTCGATTAGATGTCTATTCGGATTCACCTCGCATCATGGTATTGAATACTCACACCGGTACCTGCTAGGTCCGGATTTCCAGGACCATACACGAGCCTGCAAATCTCCTCAAAACACGCCGACACCACATCTGTCAAATTATCAGGTGGAAGAGTATTAATATTAAGTAGGTCGGATGGCGAGTTGTACAAGCATGCCTTTGTTGCCATTGCCAGGTCACAAGTGGTGGAAGCGTTCACCTTGTCAAACCCATACAATGTGGACTGTATGATCGCCCTGTGTGGTGAATTTCGTCTATCTGAGGGATTTTGGATCAGGCGGAACTACAAGATTATAGACATCCGCAATGTTGAGCTGATGTTCAGCTGATAAAAAAAAATTAAAAAAAATTATATTGGTGGAGGCTGAGATAACGCCACAACCAATGATTGTCCGGGTGGGCTGAGCTAAACAGGAACCAGCGACCTAGTGCGCGAAGCTCGCACATCACGAGCAGAGGCAGCCTTTGAACAGGCGCAAAGACTGGGACGCGACGGCGCAGAGACGTCGAAGAGACAGTGCGAAGAGACAGTGGAGAGCAGCGTCCGCGTCGCACAAGTATACTCATCTGCATAATCTGTATAACTGAAAGATTCCCCTATCTCTAAGGAGTTCAGGGCATTAATTGCAGCCTCAATATTCGCCATTTTGGTGGAGTTATCGCGTGTTGAAGATCGGATGGAGAATCGCGTTCGCGTGCGAGCTGTAGGGACGTGCGCGTGGTGGAACACGTTAGCGTATTCAGCCCGCGACCGCATGATATAAGTAGGTGCCCAAATACTTGAATAGAGTGATGAAACAGCGTGGTGGAATAAGACTGGCTGCAATGGGTACGACTGACATAGCCCAAGGAAATTTCTTACCCGACTTCAAGGCATGAGAAGATGATATCTTCTGGCCTGCCATGCGAGAAAGGTACGGTGTTGGGCGCGAAGCCGATGTCCGAGAGCCCACAGAGGCCATGCATTGGTATCAATGTCTCTTGCCCAGAACCGTTAGCTGTGCGACACAAGCTCCATGAGGCTCGGGTCGCGGAGGTCGGACTTCTATCGCGCTTTGATGGCACTACAAAGAGACACATGGAGATCAGGCTGCCGTCGAACATGCTGTATTCTGCCAGGGACTGCCTCTCCGAAAAGAATGTCCTTCGTGCGATGAAGTATTTCAACATCTCACGGGATAGCGCGCTGACTGTCTTCTCCACTAGCTCGACGGCATTCCCAACCGGCACACCCATCAGCGCAGCTGAAGTCTTCGGAGCCTATATCGAACCCGCTCAACCAGCCACAAGTCGCGACATCCAGGCCTTGCTGGACGCGACACGCGACGAGAAAACAAGGGAGCTACTGGCTCATCTGGCTGGTGAAACTTTCTCCAAGGAAGTTGTTGCCAAGCGTATATCAGTCCTTGATCTGCGTGAACGCTTCTTGTCCGTCCGCGTCTCTCTCGATGATTTCCTTAAGATGCAGCTGCCCATGCAGATCCGGCAGTACTGTATATCATTGATTGATTGATTGATTGATTATATGATGATGATTGATTATGTCCTACTCGGTTGATTGATTGATTGATTATGTCCTACTCGGTTTCAGCCGCGTTTTCTCCGCAGCTATGCCCGGTTGGCTAGCTTGGCGGACAGCCGACGCAGCACAAACGTTAATCCGCGCCGCCCCACGTCACTCCCTAAACAAGATCCAATCCAATCCAGAGGCCTGCCGCGAAAGGTCGATGAGAAAATAGTCCGATGGATAGCGAGCTTCTTAAGCGATAGACATACGCACATAATGGTCGATGGGTTCAAGTCTGAACCATATGCAGTTAATACCGGCATTCCTCAAGGAGTTGAAAATGTGATTCTTCAAGAGTATAGATTGACCTATGGGCTTGTGTGTACTTATATACATGTAGACTGTCCCCGTCTACATAGGCAGACAAGCCACAGACTCCATCGTGGCGTATTTGCCTATAGGCATATACGCCACCTCGTCACGTGCTGTTCAGAAACAACTCAAGGCTCGCCGCTCTCTCCCATGCTTTATCTCTTTTACAATGCGGACCTGATCGAGCTGTGCAGCGAAGCAACAGACGCGATGTCGACGGGATATATCGATGATGTCGCCATCCTCGCGTGGGGAAACACCACGGAACGGACGTGCCAGGCACTGAGCACGATACTGGAGAAAGCACAGCGATGGGCCTGCACACACGCATCGGTCTTCGCGCCAGACAAGTTTCAGCTGACACACTTCACAAGGACGCTCAAGAGCATTGATACAGACGCTTCCATCCGAACCGAATGGGGCGAGATCAAACCGTCAAAAACATGCAAGTACCTCGGGGTAACCATGGACGCCAGGCTGAATTGGAGGGACCACGTGGAGATCATCAAGCAGAAAGTGACACGCACAGTACACACACTGAGCAGCTTGGGAAATTCCACCTGGGGCGTCCGACTACAGGACATGCGCAAATTGTACGAGGCTATCGCGATCCCGCAGATGATGTACGCTTGCTCGATCTGGTCCAACGCAAATTTGCACGACAGGACCCGCAAGTATACACACAAGACAATAGACGCTTTGCGCAGCATCCAAGCAAGAGCAGCCAGAAGCATGAGCGGAGCATACAAAGCCACATCGACGGCAGCTCTGAACGTCGAGGCCTTCCTACTCCCCGTTGAACTGCAGGTCTGGAGACACAACGCAGACACCATCACTCGACTGTCTTCTAGCCGGGAGATTGCGAAGACCGCGGGTTTCGAACTAAGCGAGTATGGACCCGTAGTTGCAAAGAACAACCGCAGGCCGCGCATGAGCCCCTGGCAGAGAGTCTGCGAGGAACTGAGAAGCAAGCAAGTACGCGATCTCGACAAACAAGAGCCTATTCCACCATTCATCACGCCGCCATGGCGACGAGGGCCGCAGACATATATCGATGGCGACGCCGACAGAGCCCGCGATCGTCACGACCGAGAATGCGCAACGGGCAAGAGCCTCAGCATCTACACAGACGGTAGCGGCATCGACGGCGAGATCGGCTCGGCAGCGGTGTGCCCACTCACGCAACAAACACGATCTGTGCATATGGGCTCGGACACAGTGTCAACAGTGTATGCAGCAGAGCTGCAGGGCATCAGTTTAGCACTGCAAATCGCGAAGGAGTATGTAGACGAAACCGGCGCACGCAAAGACATAGCCATATACACGGATAACCAGGCTGCCATATGGTCTATCGCCAAGGCGGAGGGACGATCAGGCGCATACATCCTGGCAGACATCGCACAACAAGTCCAGGAACTCCAGGACAAGGGAAGATCTGTGACGGTCAGATGGGTGCCAGCCCACGTAGGCATCCCAGGAAATGAAGCCGCCGACCAGGCCGCCAAGGAGGCCACCGGCTGGAGGGAGAATGGACGCAGAGCGCAACCAGCAGATCCGCCTCCCCAGCTGTACCCACTCAGGACAACGCTCAGAAGATGGTGCAAGACTCAAGCGGAGCGACAATGGATAAGCGCATGGAGGGAAGACAAGAAGGGCCGCGCGACGTACAGACACACGCCGACGCCTACTAAGAAAGTGCTGCAGCTCCACGAGAGGCTCAGCAAGAGGGAGAGCGCGTTGCTGGTGCAGCTGCGAACCGAGATGATCGGTCTCAACGACTTCCTCTTCAAACGACAGGTTCCGGACATCACTAGCCCCGGCTGCAGCTGTGGAGAGAGACGACAGACCGTCGCCCACGTCCTGCTCCGCTGCAGCAAGTATAAGGACCTCCGGAACCGCATCTTCGCCAACCTTTCCGGACGCCACAGCCTCAGGACGATCCTGAGCAAGCCACAGCTAGCCACTAAAGCCATCGAGTATATGGAACAAACGCAGATCCTTGGGCAAAGGGGGACCAGAGATATGCAGACGACGTCGAGCACTGGGGGGAGACTGTAGGTACAGTGGACGCGACAGACGAGGCAAGGAACCTCTACGAGCCTAGAAATACGGTATTCAGTTAGTAGAACCGCTATCAAGATGAGGTGGGGACCAAATTGTAGATAGTGGTTGAGTGAAAACGGCAGGTTTCGGGGACAGCTGGTCCTCATAGATAGGATGAAGTGGGGCGGCGCGGGCGTTGATCCGCGCCGCGTCGGCTGTCTGCCACGCCTGCCACACCGGGCATAGCTGCGCAGCACGCGGCTGAAACCGAGTAGGAATAAATCCAATCCAATCCAATCAATCATCCGTGAAAACCAGTCATCCGTGAGCCCCACCAAAATCGACGCGTCCCAGCGCGTTCAAGCAGCAACAACCTCTCCACAATATCTTAAAATGTCTCAAAAACAATGCCAAATGGACCTAGCTGTAGCAGCAGTTTAGAAAAAACAAGCTACTAATCCTTATTAAGTAGCTATGCTGTATGATGTCCCTTATTCTACCCTTTAGGACCGCCTTAAAAGTTGCCTACCTAAAGCCGTACGCAATTGCTAGAAGTACAAGCTAGACCCTACTAAAGAGTAGGTCCTTGTTAAGTAGATACTAGACCTTGCTTGACAAGGATATCTAGCTATAATTATCTAAGTATACCAAATGGCAGACAAGCTGCTTACTGCACGAGGTATAGATCCTCCTCCTCAACCTCTTGGCAAGAACTAGGCAACGCGCTTCATCAACAACTAGCTAGAGCTTAGTACTAGGTAGAATAGAAAGCTTGCATCGCAGCGCGCACTTAATGAGCACCTAGCTACTATCAGCTCATGGTTTAAGCTTGTACAAGAGACGCACGAGCAGGCTAGAGTACTAGAAAGAGACATATATAACTTTGATGAGACTAGGTTTATAATAGGTATAGTAGCAACATTAAAGGTTGTTTCTAGCTTAGACATTATTAGACGAGTAGTTATAGTTTAGCTAGGTGACTATACCTAGGTCACGACATTTGAGTCTATTAGTGCAATAGGCAAGCTACTCCTACCTTTCATCATCCTACCTAGCAAGTACTATCTATCCTCTTGGTATCTTAGCCTACCTGCAGGCTCAGCAGCAGGCTTATTACTCGTAGTAAGCAATAATGGCTAGACAACTCATGAGCTAGCCCTTGAGTAGCTAAAGTACTTCAATCAACATATAGCTAGTCATGCTCAAGGAGCCTATCAACTACTAATACTAGACGGCCATAGTAGTTACGCAACATTAGAATTTGACTAGTTCTGCAAGGAGCATAGAATCATTACCCTCTACATGCCTCCTCATACCTTACATCGCCTACAACCTCTTGATGTTGGCTACTTTGCTCCTCTCAAGCGTGCGTATAGTAAGGCAATAAAAGAGCTTATACGCCAAGGCATACACTACATTAATAAGCTAGACTTTCTCTCTATCTACTTCAAGGTTAGAGTAGTGGCATTATTAGAGAAGAACATCAAAGTAGGCTTTCAGGCAACAGGCCTTATACCAGCTTGTCCTGAGCGCGTCCTCTCGTCGCTTACAGTTGTCCGTACGCCATCTCCACCAGCAGCAGCAGCAGTAGCAGCAGCTAAGTAGATAGCTGAGACGCCCCGCACTGTATCTCAGCTCGAGCAGCAGGCTCAGCTAGTTAAAGAGCTCCTGCATCGGTCAGTCTCAGAGCCCTAGTAGTCAAGCTATTCAGCAGATTGTCAAAGGTTGTCAGCTTGCACTATACACAGTAGCTCTCTTTGCACACGAGAATGCAAAGCTGCGCGCATCTCTCCGACGTAAAAAACATAAGTAGCAGCAACGCAGATAGTATATAGCTCGTAGAGGAGCTTTGCAGGTTGAGGAGGGTCAGCGACTTGCTGTAGAGGCTGATAAGGTGGTTGATGAGGGTAGTCAAGCTCAGCCAGCGCAGAGGCGTCAGCGAGCACCACCAACGTGCAGCAACTGTCATATTCAAGGACATACTCGAACTTAGTGTAAAAGTAGATAGACTAGCTTATCTCCTTCTTAAATTTATAATTTATTATACTGTTGTTGAGTAATTAAGTAAAAAGGTCCATCGATTTTGGTGGGGCTCACGGATGACTGGTTTTCACGGATGACTGGTGCGACACGTTAAAACTATCGCGAGATCGCCTATCTAGCAAATTCAATAACCTCATCAAAATCGACGCCTGCCTAATACAGCACCGGCTCTGAAACATCAAGCCGATCAAGCCGATCAAGCAAGCCTTGCATCGTAGCTTGGCTTGACACCAAAATCCTCATTCAAAGGCTTGACTTGATGGAACGATTATATAATCAAGCCGATCAAGCAAGTGCTTGCAAGCCGCTTGCTTGTTGGCAAGTCTGCCTCTACAATGGTGGTCAGAACCAGCTCAACGTCAACGATATCCTCGTCTTCATCGGATGGCCCTCGATATCCTCTCTATCCCTCCCTCATCTGCAGAGCCAGAAGTCACCTTCTCGGGCGCACGTCGTACCCAGTCATTTGACAGGCTACGGCTATCCGCAAAGAACCTTGAGAGGTTAGAGTGTACGGGCAACTGGCTAAGGAATAAGCTTGTCAGTATTCAGGACCTTCTCACAGTGCCCACAGCGATAAACGACGAGATGGAGACGGACACGGATACAGAGGAGGATGAGGATGAGTATAAGGATGAATCGGGTCTGGAGGACACAGATGGGAGATAAAGAACATAGACAAGAGACACGGATGAGGGATACGGATTAGAGACACAGATAAGACCCTGTACGTATTAAGGACGTCGCGTTTTTAATGGTAAAGCGATCACAATGTTATTCTCTCCCCCTCACTAGAACTAGTGCGATTACTAATCGGATAGAGCGTTCTACACACTCTACAGGGTAGAATAGAATCAGTGCCTATTCTACAGTGCAGAGTAGAATTAGGGTCTATTCTACTCTACTCTATAATGCCCATGTATGGCCTAACCAAACATGCCTCGGCCAGTGCGCCGGCGATCAAGAAGCGCATGACGCAGGAACGGTCCTGCGGATATGGTATCGAGACTAGGTCTCTAGGTTCACCATACTTGCGTATATGAGTATCTGAGTACTCATTTAGTGCTCCGTGCTGTCGGCACGGACCAGAGTTTGGAACGTGGCGCCTCAACATAGACCGGATTTTGGAACGTGCCGACAGCACGGAGCACTAAATGAGTACTCAGATACTCATATACGCAAGTATGAGGTTCACCCCCAACTCAATTCTCTCAAACGGCAGTGTATTACTCTCTCTTACTTTCCTTGGTTGAGCATGACGTCGGACAAGGGACGAGTAGGTCTCACAGTTGGCTTCTGAAATGGAGAAAGTGTAGTGCAGCAGGATGTATATAGCTGGCGCTTCGTAATGGCCCTACCCCCAGGGTGCATGGCCATAATAAAAATCACACACACACACACGTGAGAAGTGAACTTTTGAGCATAGCCACAGTTAGATCTTGTAAGCAGGGTAGTGATGAAAAGTCATGTATATTCTGACGTGTTTCTGTGTATCAAGTGAGGCTAATATACATGTAGGAATGGACGGATTAGTCAGTAGTAAACCACGTGACTGTAGGTGTCCTGGGCTTACAGATCTAGTTTCAAGATAAAAAGCTGCCGAAATATGACATTGACCTCTTAGGTTCCGTAGAGTTACCCTTTCAAGTAATGAAGATACCTAATGATCCCCTTTCTCAAGCGACAGTAGACCTCCGTCAACTAAAACCTCCGAACCTGTCGAAAATGTAGCTTCGTACCCTAGAAATGCTACCGCCTTCGCTACCTCCTCGGAGTCCCCGATTCTTCCTAACGGCGTTACCTGCGTGCCCTGCGCTTCAAACGCAGCCAGGTTTTTCTTAGGCGTATCCACCACACCCATCGTTGGAGTCTTGATATACCCTGGACTGACGGCATTGACACGGATGTTCTTGGGAGCTAATTCGGCTGCTAGCGTCTGCACAAATGAGTGCACGGCAGCTTTACTAGCGGAGTAGACAGACATGCCTGGAATGCCACGATGATTTGAAATTGAAGTCGTAAAGACGATGGAGCCGCCTGGCTTGACGAGCGAAGAGAGCGTTTGAGCAACGAAGAATGCTCCAAAGACGTTCGTGTCGAAGGTACGGCGGAACGAATCTTCCGAAACTGCAGTCCAGGGTTCGAGGCTTGCGTATCCGGTATTGATGAAAACCAAATCGAGCTGTGGGTCGGCGCCAAAGGTTTCGGAGACTCTCGTCGCAATAGTGGAGATGCCTTCAAAGAAGGCGACATCGCATTCATGGACAACTGCTCGATCGCCCAAAGTTTGTTTTGCGGATTCAAGGTTTACAGGATTGCGGCCGGTAACTATCACTGTGGCTCCCTTTGAGATCAGCAGTTGTGCCGTTGCAAGGCCAATGCCATGCGTGCCGCCAACGACAATGGCCTTACTGCCGTGAATATCGGGCATTTTTCTGAAGGGGAGAGGATGATGAAAAGTTCAAGAAAGATCGCTAGGGATAAAGACGACGAGAAAGATATGTCTTGGTTATTGCGTTTGTTCTGCTTCTTGCTAACTCAAAGTCGTTCACATCTTATATCCATCATCCTATATAAATCACACGGAGTGACGGAGTTTCGTGAAGCTCCGCAAAGTTAGCCTAGAAGGAGGTATTCCTAAGCAGTTGTAAGGGCTCCCTTCGTATTGTTCGCATTTAACTTAGCTACAAACTTTGGTGTTATAAGAACCTTACTAACGCTATTAATAATTACTAAAAACACAGTACGTACTCCTGCCACCGTGTCTTAAACCTATTGCCTTAGCATCTACCTCAGCACTTAAGGCTTAATTTTGAATTATAGCACTACCCCAGCACAGAAAACTAGATACTTTTGAAGTGTCTGCAACTTACGTTCCTTAGCAACAGAATACGCAACAATAATAATATTAAACTACACAAAGAGCCTGTTTAGGCAAATACATACGAAAATGTAGGTGTAGGTATTTTTTTTTTGGGCATAGGACGGCGAAGGACCCGGTGAGGACAGGGTTGAGTCATACAAGAGAGTGAGTCACAAGAGGGTGCCAAGATATCGAATAATTTGTACTGGGGGACTGTTCTGTATGAAGCTATGTGTAACGGGCTAGGCCTATGCTCGAGGCTGCGCCATCGTGCACGGACACGGTATGTCCGTGCACTCAATGCGCGCCGTCAGTCAATGCGCACAAATGTCGCACTGGACGTGCTAAAACGATGAAAGTTGAGATAATGATGATAAGCAGCAGCGTTGTATTGATTGATGTTGTGTCTGAAGTGTGGGGTACTCCAACCCGCAGATTTACATGCAGCAATCACAGCTGGATTACTAATACAGTTGCTTCTTGGGGCTCGCAGAGCATGCCCAGCCTGCGACAGTTTGCTAGATTTTCTGACCCTGCTAGCGAGGCTTGGCATTTATCTCGTTATAACGGTTATAAGGAGATAAGAAACACTGTTGAATATCGTGGTGGCTGAAACACGGAATAGGGCTGGGGTAGACATACGTATATAAGAGCTACATCCCACTAGCCTGTAGACACAAGAACAATGAACAACCATCACTTGTCACAACAGGTTATGAGCCCGGGTTCTGCACATTAACTGACTTGGAACCCCATACATCAACAGCTAAGCTTCCGCATACAAGTGATAAGCAAAAGAAATAGACAATCTGACCACGCAGATGAAGATACAGAAACGAGCACAGACAGAATTTATCGCGAAAGGGCGAGATAAAGAGCGAAGTTCATCGACTCTTGCTACTCCACCCACTGGAAGAAGGGCCGAATCCCAAGTCTCACCAGCGTCGCCTCAAACAACGCACCTTACCCATCTGATGCACAAGAAACACTAAGTGTAATGCAGAAGACTGGGATGGTGAACCCTATAATCCGCTCCAGAGTCGACGCCACCCAACTCCCCAGGAGACGAATACAGAAGCGACGACGAACTCCACGCCACCTTTGGTCAGAAGACGAACTTGGTCTTCTCATATACCTCCGTTCGCAAGGCTGGGACTTCAAAGACATCCAAGAAAAACATTTTCCAACGATAGCCTTGGATGGAGTTAGAGGAGCTCACGCACGGCGTGTACAACTCTTGATCCGCCAAAGGGAAATATCTCTTACCAGCCCAACGAATACAAGGCGATACAACCTCCGATCGAGAAAGCCTATTTGTCTTCAGAAGGGCCGCCCTCGATGCGTCATAGACCAAAGGCGTTTTCCTCACTTCTCCGACTCATACAAGAAGTACATACGCCTCGATCCAGCATCAGATAAGGACTACAAGCCTCCTGAGCGCTCGCCTACGCCCGCAGACTCAAACTGCAGCGCCTCTACTATTTCGACTCAGCTTAGTAGCCCATCTAGCTTAGAACTCTTTGGCCTCGAGGCACGTTCCCGTGCCTCTTCAGAGCGTCAATCACCGGAACTCCACACGCCTTGCATAAGTATCTCAAGCCAACTTAGTGATACAACAGACTCGGAATTCTACAGCTCCGTTGAGCAACCGTCTTCACCATGACCGAGAGTGCAAGATTTGAGCAATTTGCTCTGAACACATTCTATAATGCCATTCCTATTCTTGACACTGCCAACGATTGGTTCAAATGGAAGCAGAAAGTCAACGAGTTCATCCAAATATCTGCAGTGGCTGATGATGCGTCCTTTCCGCCTCTCGAAGAGGAGGAAGCACGACAATGGACGCATCGCCAGAAATTTTATTCAGCTATGATTACTGCAAAATTGACGCACAATGCAGCACAGCGAATTGCTGCCCCTAACATTCATCGAGTTCAACAACTTCTAGAAGCGGTCAAGGTCAACTTCAAGCCAGAAGGCTCCGGGACGTATGTAAACCTACAGCGGCGCTATATGGCCCTTACACGAGAGAAGTGCGGGAGTGCTCAGGCCCTCGGAGCCGAAATCAGGAGAATCCACGCTGAGAAGCTCCTGCTTGATCCTGACTGTGTTACACCCGAGATTGAACGTACCTTCTTCTTCCTGCATGCACTGGGTCCTGAATATGAGAGCTTTCGCGATTACATATTCAGACAAATGGACCTTGTCAATGACAGAGACGCCGAAGGAAACGTGATTAAGCCTGCACCTACCTTTGACCATATCGAAAATAAGGCCATAGAAGAAGAACATAGGAAAGGACAGTTGAATAAATCAATTGAGAGGCAACCGCTCCCTGTCCTTGCTCTAGTCCGGGGGCCTGGCCGTAAGAAGCTCACTCCTTCAGCAGACGGAAACACATGTCGAATTGAAATCGATGATGTCCCCTATTGCTCCTTCTGTCGGAAACCCTACCATGTCCAAGATGAGTGCTTTAAGAAAAACCCTAAACTAAAGGGTCCAGGAAAAGATGGACAAGGCTATGGAACAGGAACAGGGGGACCTCACCGTAGCGAACGCAAACGACTGAAGAGACAACACAGATCCGATGATGAAGACGACGAAGCTGAAGGTCCAAAAGATCCAAAGAAACCGACTTTTATGGTGATAAAGACCACGAGCGAAGATGTCAATGCAGCATTCGGAAAGGAAGTCCATTGCAACCTCGCCATGGCCGGGAACCCTGTCGCGATGATGGCTACTAAGACTCTACCGATTCGCGATGCCTGGATCGTCGACAGCGGATGTGCTCAGCACGTTTGCAATAATATCTCGAAGTTTGTTCAGATAAACGAGTATCATGGACCGCCACTCAGAAGCGTCGATAGCTCTACATCTCCTTCGGGTGTAGGTACAATCAACATCTTATGCAACGTGCGAGGTAGACGAAAGTGGCTTGTTCTGGACCACGTTCTTCACGTTCCATCCGCGCACGCAAACCTTATATCTGTGCTGCAGTTACTCAAGCGCGGAGCCAAAGTCGAGTTTTCAAGCCAGGGTGCGAGCATTCGGAACAAGTCCAATAGGAAGAACCTCTACACTGCAAGTCAATATCAAGGCGTCTACGCGCTCGATATCTGGACACATCTATCCTTTCCAGCCTACCATGTCAGCCCACAAATGACCCTTTGGCACCATCGTCTAGCCCACCTAAGCGATGCGAATCTACGGCGACTCAAGCGGCAGGCCCATGGCATTCGAGATGTAGAACCGCGAGAGCCGTGCGAACCATGCCTCCAGGGGCGCATGATTGAAAAGCCCCATCGAAGCTCAAATAAGAGGGGAGAGTATCCAATGGAACTCTTGCATATGGACGTTGCAGGCCCATTCGATGAGGGTCTGGATGGAAGTCGCTACTGGCTCACCATCGTGGACGACTCAACCGGCTGGATTGAGGTCATACCTATACCAAGACGGCAGGGATACGTTATAGAATCGCTTCGTTTCTTTCTCGACCATAACGAGCGTCCTGAAAGAAAATGCAGACGGATACGCATTGACCGAATTCCTGAACAAGTGGGAGAAGACATGAAGTTCACACTCTTCTCTCGGGCCATACAAGCTGAGGTCACAGGCGTAGACCAACATCAACAAAACGGCGCTGCTGAAAGAGCACATAAGACAATATATGATCGTGTTGGGCCCACACTCGCACATGCAAAATTGCCACCAAAGTTTTGGCCAGAAATTGCTCGAACAGCAGCCTTTCTTTGTAATCGATCGCCCTCCTCAAGACTGAAGATGACACCTTACCAAGCTTGGTATGGTGAAAAACCCGACCTGTCAAGATTAAGGGTGATCGGATCAAAAGGAGAATACCTAGTCCCACCTAAGCAGAGGAAGAAGCTGACAGAGCCAAGAACAAGGCCATGCATTTTGATAGGCTACGAGGGAAATACCAACTATCGAATCCTATTAGAAGATGGTAGGATCATTGGTACCCCCAATGCCGAATTTCGAGAAGCCCTTATGGCTCCCTCCACGCAGACTTTAGAAGATGTGGGAGCCAAGCAATATGGCTTACCTGAGGCAACGGCTGCTGCCGCAGGGGGGAGTGTGACGGTGGGGCTATTAAACCAACCGTCGGTAAGTATACGGCAAGCATCCGTGCCAGCCTCTGGACGCCATACCTCTTTAGGTCCACGAGCGCAAACAACATCTCGACCGAGCAACGATATCTCGGAAGAGCGGGTGCTGCCTCAGTCGAGGAACAATATCTCGCAAGCTATACCTCAACCGAGCAACGATATCTCGGGAGAGGGGGCACCGCCTCAGTCGAGGAACAATATCTCGCAAGCCATATCTCAACCGAGCAACGATATCTCGGAAGAGCGAGCGCTGTCCCAATCGAGGAACAATATCTCGCAGCCAGTTGCTGAAGAGGGAGATAGGACCTTGTCGCCGCTCAGGAGTGACGATATCTTTGGACCTTTTTCAGACGGTCCACAAGAAGACGAATCACCATCTAGTGGCGACCGGCAACGGGACAACGCTCGATTAGACCAAGACATGGAAGAACGGCAACGATATCCGGAACACCAGCTTAGTCGTCCAACTTATGAAGTGCGTCAAGATATTTTAGAACGCCATCCTGAACTTAGAATCCGCGCTTCGCAGGCCACACAGGATACATCCGATGAGAGCGATGAAGAGCTCGCATTGATGAATGTACCAGAAGGCAACGTCATCCCAACGTTCTTAACAGTAGCTGCGAAAGAAACGGAACCCTTTGAACCAAAAACACTCAACCAAGCGAAGAATGACACAAGCTGGTCCGAATGGGAGAAATCAATGCTTGAAGAAGTCAATTCGCTCAAACAAAACCAAACCTGGACACTAGTCGATCCTCCCAAAGATAGACGAGTTCTCAGCGGCAAATGGGTCTTCAAGCTCAAACGAGGACCTCATGGAGAGATTGTTCGCCACAAGAGCAGATGGGTGGTGAGGGGCTTTACACAAGAAGAAGGCGTTGATGATGAAACCTTCGCCTCTGTTGTTAAACCCATGAGCTATAAGGCTCTATTCGCAATCGCGGCCGCTCTGGACCTTGAAATCGAACAAATGGACGTCAAAACGGCTTTTCTCTATGGCGATATAGACCATGAGATCTATGTTGAACAGCCTCATCACATGGCCGACGGCTCCCCAAGAGTTTGCAAACTTCGAAAAGCACTCTATGGTCTGAAACAAGCTCCTCGCATCTGGTACCAAACACTCACGAACTTCCTACGCGATCTCGGCTTCGAGCCGATTAATGCCGACCTAGGTATCTTCGTACGAAGTAACATGTACATCGCAGTTTATGTGGATGACCTCTTGATTGTCGGGCCAAGCATTGCGGAGATAAAACGGATCAAGAGGGCTCTTAGAAACCGGTTCCAGATGACAGACCTTGGGCCGTGCAGCTACTATCTCGGAATGTCCATTCAGCGAGATCGCCAGAACAGGATACTATACCTAAGTCAAGAAGCCTACATTGACAAGGTAATCCATCAGTTCAACCTCAGCGACAGTGCCCCCGTCAGTACGCCGATTGAAACATCGCCAGTATCGGAGAATGGCCCAGAATACAGCTGTTCCCGGGGGCAGAGATCAGACTATCAGCGCATCATAGGGTCCTTGATGTATATCATGTTAGGAACCAGGGGGGATATCGCATATGCTGTCTCTATGGCGAGCCGCCATTTAGCAAATCCGGGACCCCAGCACATGAAGCTCGCTCAGCGCATTTTGCGATACCTCAAAGGCTCGAAGAGCCTCAGACTCACATATAAGGGGCGCCTCAGAGAGCTTAAAGGATTCACCGATGCTGACTGGGCCGGCTGTCGTGTTACTCGACGATCGACCGCAGGGTATTTATTCAACATCGGAAGCGGCGCAATCAGCTGGCAAGCCAAGCGCCAAACTGTAGTTGCTCTGTCAACTTGCGAAGCTGAATTCATGGGTCAAACACAAGCTACCAAGGAAGCGATATGGCTAAGAAAACTCCTAAATGAGCTGAATCACGACCAAGGGCGAACAGCAACGATCATCTGTGGCGACAATCAAGGAGCCATTGCTCTCTCCTCGAATCCCCAGTATCATTCACGCACGAAACACATAGATATCCAGCGCAAGTGGCAAGGAGAAGTTCAAGAAGCTGGAACGATTGAAATGAAGTACGTTCCAACGATAGAACAAATCGCCGACGGATTTACAAAACCCCTCGCTCGAGACAGGTTTGAATGGTTTCGAAGGGGCTTAGGAATTGAGTAAGCCCATGAGGGGTTGAAACCTGGTGAAGCGGAGTCATGTAGGCACCCTTTCCTTTCTCTTTTCCAAGAAGGTTTTTGAAAGGTTTTAACGGGGCCTAACAACACCACGATGAAGTATTGATGGTACTCCTTGCAAAGATAGCCATCAAGTGGGAGTGTTGAATATCGTGGTGGCTGAAACACGGAATAGGGCTGGGGTAGACATACGTATATAAGAGCTACATCCCACTAGCCTGTAGACACAAGAACAATGAACAACCATCACTTGTCACAACAAACACCATAACGGTTATAACCAGATAACCATTTAAGAGGCCCATAACAGTTATAACGAGATAACGAGATAAATAACGGGTTATTGTGCCCAGGTATGTTCGTCAGGATTCAACCACAAAGTTGTTCACACTACTCGCACGTTGAGCATCCGTCTCGAAACGTGTTCACTCTGAATCCATCCAACCCCAACCCTCGTATACTCGTTGTCTACACTGGTCGGCCTGACAGCTAGTATGTAGTACTTCCATAGCCCAAGCTTGTTTCCATAAGACTCCCTCCCGACAACAACACACCGTTCAGTATCAAGGCCTTCGCTCTCCTCGATGTCATACTGAATCCACCCTCTTTCTGCTTTGCTCGAGTCCAATATGATGTAGCTTTTATCCCGCGGTTCCAGGTCACAATTCCGGAAAAAGCCTGTGTCGGTGACCAACGCAGGTTTTCCTCGTGGCTCTATGATCGAGAAACTTCTAGAAGTTTCTAGGACTCCGAAGGTTCCACCGAGGAACATTACAACTAGGCTTTAGCCTATTACAGGAACAAAGTCAAAGTCAGCAGTCAAACAACGAAGCAAGAGGTGAAAGTATGAGTAAAGGTCAAGAGATATACATGCTTTGGGTAAGTTACCGTAAAAGTAAAGAACTGTGCGACACAAAGCATTCTCGATGTAATTGAACGCTACTCTTGTGTAACCCCAGCCTTCCCATCAACAGCGAACACGCTCAACGCAAGCTCGCACGGCAGAAGATTAGTCGTAAATTTACATACTTACATTGCCAGTCGCACTGATCTCGACTACGCTAGCAATGGATGGGAATAACGTAGGCACTTTTCTGAACTCAGCCAATCCATTTCATTACACTACGAGCGGACATTGATCCGATTCAACACGAGCATACTATCGGTACAGGTCTCTGTTATATTTCTTTAATTCATGAGATCGCATGATTCGTCGTTCTTACAAGTGGAAAAGTAGATAAAATTCCGAAAAGCTTTCCAAGTCACCATCTACACGCGTGGTTCTCAATCGGGGTTTCAAAGAACCTCTTACGACGTGTACGAGTCGGAATAAGGTGCAACCCGCACCTACTCGCTTCACGGAGAACTAAACATGCCGTTACCGTCCGCTGAAGCGTGGTTATGCCTGCCGTTATGAATCGTGGTGCCGCTCGTCGAGACAGTGCGAGAGAATGAAGACTTGCCCTCACCTCTGCTATGCGCATGGTAATGACTGGATGCACTCTCCTCATACCTCTCTATCTCCCTGCACTTCTCGTCATATTTGGCAATGTATTCGTCCCTCTCGCGGTCAGCAGCATGTCGAGCAGAAATGGCACGCTCCTTCTGCTCACGTGCTTCGCGCAACAGCGATCGCAAGCTCTCGATCTCGATCTCGAGCTCTCCGCTATCGTCTCTGTACTCAGTGACAGTTTCTGTGATTTCCTCGTACTTGTGCTTCCAGTTGTTCAGCTCTTTGCAAGCGTGGTCTCGGGCGTCTGTCAGGGTATGGACCTCTGCCTGGAATATCACAAGCTTCTCCTTGAGATCTGCCACTTCCTTGGCTAGGTGTCCGTTCTTGATTCGGTCTTCCCCCTTTTCGCGAGTCGAAATCTTGAGGTGCTCGTTAAGGGTATGGATTTCAGACTTGACTTCGGTGACGGTAAGCTCTGCACGGCGCAGAGACTCCTCGAGGAACACGATCCGGCGGTGACCATCTGCGCTCTTCCTGTGCTCATCCTCCAGGTCCTCTTTGAGTTGATCACGCGCGATGACGATCAGGCGATGTTCTTCGCGGGATCGCTCGATAGAATCCCGGAGTTCACTCCGCTCCAACTCAACGTCCCTTAGCTTTTCTTTCACCGAAACGACTTCTCTCTTGATATGTTCGTACTTGAGTGTGACATCAGCACAGCGCTCATCAGCTTCCTCCCATCCAGTAGATTTGGCCTTGACCTCGTGACGGAGGTTCTCGATTGTAAGAGCGTAGTCATCGCGCTCGGACTCAACACTTCGCACACTCTCCTTGAGCTTAGTGGAATCACGTTGCACACGATCGTGTCGTTCAGTCATCTCGTACAGTCCTCGAGAAGCCTCGTCCGCTCTGAGTTTTGCCCTCTTGACGTCTTCTTGCAGTCGGTCCTTCTCGTGAAGGTATTCATCCCTTTCCAATTCCCAAATCTTGATGCGGTCACTGAGGGTCAAAACTTCTTTTTGGGCAGACTCGAGCTTCGTGGAAGTCTCAGTGAATTTGCTCTTCAGATCAGTATGTTCACGCAGGAGAGACCGATGATCGCCATGATGTTTATGTGAGTCCTCTCTGGCATGGTCACGGTCATCCTCGGCGGTCTTTAGCTTGATACTGATCGCCTCAAGCTCAGTCTTTGTCTTGTGGTGATCACCGCGATTGCGAGACACTGTGGTTCTCAGCTCATTCAGTTCGGTGCGGATCCGTTCGAGTTCGTAATCCCGATCAGCAACCTTCTTCTTCTGGTCCGCCAAGGTCGTGAGGGCAGCCGAAAGTTCGAGAAGCAATTTCTCCACCTGCTTCTTCCTTTCACCCAACTCATGGCCATGATGATGGTGCTCGCTCTCCTTGCGCTCAAGGATCACGGTCACCTCCTCCACCCTCATTAAAAGCTCCTCCTTTTCCCGAAGAAGAGACTGGCGCTCGGAGATGATGCGAGCCCAGGACTCTTTCAAGGACGAAGCTTCTCGAGAAGCAGTGGACATGAGGTCCATCAAGGCAAAGAACGTCCCTTCCGCTTGTGATGTGAGCTCCTGGGACATCTTGCTACGATGAGAGTGCATGAATGAGCTCGATCGGCGAGATGAAGAGCTGACCTGGCGGTTGGTTCGATGTGCGAGGGACGAGCGCAAGTCATTGACGTGGTTGGAGAAGTCGAACGACTGGCGCACGCCTGTAGGCGTGGTTGGCTCTGAAAGAATATCCCGTTCGAATCCACCAGCTTTGATCTTCATGATGGTCAGCTGCTCAGGAGTGATCTCTGGTACTGGTGGTGGTACAGTATCCATGGCTGTGAAGTGATAGAGAAGTGACGAGAAGAGCGAGTTTGAACGTGCAATTTGCAAGCTGCAGAAGAACGCCCGCAATTATATAGTAAAAGTAGCCAAGTCCAGACGGTCAAGAAGTCACACAGAAGAGCACTCAATCCCGAGCATTGCATGTGGGCCGGCATTGACATAGCCGCATTGTCCTCACATACTGGTCGCTCGTGGCTTGCTCAACTCCAGCTGGAAGGTGCATGAATGGCGCAAACCTTTGCGGTCCTCCCATATTGAGGGTTCCTGTGGTTGGAATGATGCTCGATGCAGCAGAAAACCACACATGTAAGGACCTGTGACGTGCATGGTGGGCAACCTATACCAGTCAAGCAGAACCCACTCGTCTCCTCAGCTCGTTGAGATGCTCCAAAAGCCAATCCCAGATCCTGCAATTTGACCATGAATGCACATGGTGATCCTCGTTTGCCAAGTTTGCAGTCTCGTCTCCTGCTTACATTGGGTCCCCGATGCCAAGCGGGGATTATGGCAATCTGTGCCAGCAGACGGGCGCTGATTGGTAGATTGATCCACTACGGAGCGACGGCACGCCTGCCCGCAACAACACAGCTAAAACGCAGAACTCTTTGCATCGCGACCATCGAACCGTCCCACCACTACTGCATTCTATACTGCGAGGAAGCGGGCCCGGATGTAGCGGTAGGGGTCCCCCACTGGTCGAGCTCCTTAATACCTGAACAAAGGAGCTTTGGCTTGACTGCGGAGTTCGTGTATGCGTGAAAAGTCAACCTTGGGCATTATGACGCAAGCGCATCAAACCCTGAAAGTTCGAGGATAGATAAATGTGAGGAGCTAGAAGCTTGACATTGCTAACGAGAAGGCACTCCGGCAGAGCCAACCAATTACTGGTAGCGCCCGGATGCTGGAACTCGACCACATCAAGAGACTCGCTTGGGATTTGCGATTACTGTAACTGCTTCGGAACCGCCGAAAGCCTTTTGCTCATGTTTTCTTGTCCTGCTGGTGTTAATGCAAGACAAGCACAAGCCAACATCGTCTCATGACCATGTGAAAAGAGGTGCGCGGACTTGTGAGGGGTGTGTGAATGCCATTCTCCTCTCTCGAGGTAAAAGTTTTTCTGGGTTGAGGCGTTGTGAATGGAGCTGACGGCCTCGTGTATCGTTCTCGCTGATTCTTGGCCTCGTTCCTCGTACGGGGATACCGACCAGATATTTCAGGCCTTAGCTGAAATGTCGCACAGTGCTGCAGGGAGCCGTTGATGAACCTGGATACGAATACGGGAGGTATTAGTGGGGTTTGATGCAAGTGTTAATTAGCATAAGCTGCTGACTTCGCTGTCGCCGTTTGAGGTCCCTTCAGGTACGCTGCAGAACATATGTGGAGAACGAGTTCGATGTGTCAAGCGCGTTCGCAGCTGAACGTGCGTACGAATACGGAAGGTGTCATATTTTTGTTGTGGTGTGCTGATTGATATGCACTGGTTGGCTGGCTGGCTTGATGATGTTCATTTCGGATTTGCCGTGTGCGTTCTCTCCAAGGGTATGCTGCGAAACATGAGTGGAGAAGGGACTGTTGTCTTCGTGTAGATACCTTACCGGATCCAATTTGCTAGATATCATAGGTCTTCATGCGCCTAGAAGCGTTGTTGAGCCCATCGCAACTTTTGAAGTCAGACCGCGTGGCTGCAGCAGCGTGTGGCGTGACCACCGAAGGTACCTGGAGGCCCTCGTGTTGCCCCACTGTTAGGCGTGATCAAACGTAGTACACCACTTGCTTCTTGCGGCGCAATGACTTTGCAGCTGAAGGAAATATTGACAATGATGATTTTCTCTGTGAGGAGGTCGATGATCTGAACTCGGATGCGGCTCTCGGGCATTGTCGTTAATAATCTCACACTATACCGTGTCCGTGCACCCCTTGCACGTTTTCACCCCTTGCACGATCAACCCAATTACCCCTCCATATTCAACCCAACCTAACTCCACCAATATGAGCCCGATTGAAGATGCGATTAAAGAAATAGAATCGCTGAAGCCTGGAGAGCGTCTTAATTACATGAAGATAGCTAATAGACATGGTGTTGAGCGTTCTACACTGTCGCGAAGGCACCGGGCTGTTACAACGTCCCCCGCAATGGTAGGACTCAACCAACGCAAGCTCAACCCACAACAGGAGCGGGAGCTTGTACAGTATATAGAAGTACTTACGAAGCGAGGCTTACCTCCTACAAGGCATATGATACAAAATTCAGCAGCAGCTATAGCTCAAACATCAATCTCTGAGAGCTGGGTTACCCGCTTCCTCAAGCGCAACAAGATCAGTCTCTGCTCACAATGGACGACTGGTATGGACAACGACCGCCACAAGGCTGATTCAGAAGCAAAGTACAAGCTCTACTTCGACCTTCTACAACAGAAAATCAACGAATATGGCATTGAGCCTCGGCATACATACAATATGGATGAGAAGGGCTTCATGATTGGTGTGCTGTCAAAGATGAAGAGGATCTTCAGCCGACAGTTGTGGGAGACGATGGAAGTAAGAGCAGCTATTCAAGATGGCAATCGCGATTGGATTACCCTCATAGCTGCTGTGTGTGCTGATGGATCAT